>JADRCH010000066.1:323621-454052 GCA_019843965.1 Rhynchomys soricoides | reverse complement strand
GCCATGTAGGGATGTTTCTTACTGGCTTGCTTGCTTCTCCTGGCTTGCTCAGCCTGCTTTCTTATAGAACCCAAGACTACCAGCCCACAGATGGTACCACCCACAAGGGGCCCTTCTCCCTTGATCACTACTTGAGAAAATGCCTTACCGCTGGATCTCATGGAGGCATCTTCTCAACTGAAACTCCTTTCTCTGTGATAACTTCAGCTTGTGTCAAGTTGACACACAAAACTAGCCAGTACAGGGTTTATTTGGGTTGCACTTCTATATCACTGTTCATCAAGGAAGTAAGGACAAGAACTCAAACAGGGTAGGAACCTTGAGGCAGGAGCTGATGCAGAGACCATGGAGGGGTGCTGCTTACCGGTTTGCTCCTCATGGCTTGTAAGCTTGCTACTTTTATAGAACCCAGGACCACCAGCCTAGAGATGGCACCACCCACAATGGGCGGGGCCCTCCCCCAACAATCACTGATTAAGAAATGCCTTACAGGCTTGCCTACAGCCCATCTTATAGAGACGTTTTCTCTATTAAGGTTCTGTCATTTCAGATTAATTAACAGTCCAAGGAGGTGCACTAAAATGGAAGATCTATCATTCTTGACACAATGTTTATGATTTTGGCTCTAATGACACAGTATAAGTTTGATAGAATACTCTCATTGGGACTTTACAGACTTGTGTACTGTAGGTGTCAATATTGAAGTTTACATAAAAATGACAAACATAAATTAGCACATACATGGAGGCAAAATGTGAGCATGCTCTTAGAAATCTTATTTATAGCTTTTACCATTTAACCAAATAGTTCTGAAATCTGGATCTATCATGGATTCTTCTGGAGAATGACAGATGACTAGGAACTTCCAGGCACAGCAGAATCTCTTGGGGGTAAGGGACAGTGTTGTTCAGAATTTCCTGAATTTCTACTTTCAGCAATATATGATATTGTCAACGTTACGAATGTAGGAACACACAGGAAAAAAATGTTGCAGGATGTTTGATCACACTGTGAACTGATTGTGTTATTTACTGCAAAAACCTGTTTTTAAGCTGTGGTGTGACTCAGCCCTAGTACATAATCCTGCCCACCCCCCAAGAGCTTTCTGTTTATTGCAAACAGGGCTAAATAAAGTCAACCATAGGTCAAGAGGAAGAGCAAATAACCAGTTGACAGGGAATGAACATAGGAATATACCATAGAGAGTAAGAGAAAGTCAGGAGACTGGACAGAGAGACACACAGGAAGTAGAAGGGGGGGGACATTCAGTTCAGTGGGAGCTGTCTGGTTTCTTTTACCCTTGGCATTTCATGAGCTTAGGAACAAGCCGAGAGACACTTTGCCCCCCCCCCCCTTTTTTTTTAAATTTCCAGTTGCCCTTTCTAACTGACTTGTTTCCCTTAGGGTATAGAAACAACTTGAGTTGTCTAAATATTTGTGAGGTATAATCCAAGTGAGAAACAATTAACTTTTTTCACACTATGCTTCAATCTCACTTAGAAGGGAACAAAATAGTCATGAAAAGCAGAGAGGGGGTGGGATCTGGGTGGGAGAGGAGAAGAGGAGGGATAGAAAGGGGCAGGATTAGGTATAGGGGGTGGACAGGAGAGAAGCCCAGAGGGCCAGGAGAATGAATAGAAATATGCAGCAGTGTGGGGTGGGAGATGGAGGTAATCACTAGAAAGTCCCAGACACCAGGGATGCGAGAGGCTCCCAGAACCCAACTGGAAATGCCCAACAGTGGGGAGATAGAACCTGAAGAGACCACCTCCAATATATAGACATGGCCCCCAGTTGAGGGATGGGGCCACCCACCCATCTCTAAATTTTTGATTCAAAATTGTAAAAACCTCTGAGTTTGAGGCCAGCCTGGCAAGTCCCAGGACAGCCAGGGCTACACAGAGAAACCTTTCTCAAAACAAAACAAAATGAAACAACAAAAAACACAAAAACAAACAAACAAAAAACAACAGCAGCAGCAACACCACCACCACCAACAAAGGAAAAGCAAGAAAAAGAAAAAGAAAGCTTGTCTTGCTGAGATAATCCAGTTGTACATTGGAATTCCAGAGTGAATGAACTGTGCCAAGCAATCACATATGACTTAAATGAAGACATCTTGGTTGTATCTGGTCTCACATTTTTCCTCAATGGGAAAGTCTTTTATTTTTTTGGTTTGGGGCTCAAATCTACTTTTTGGTGGCTGATCAAAATTGCTTTTCTTTCAGACACCTGCCCACCAATTCAATTAGATTTTCTCTCCTCAGGCATGTAACTTTTATTATATATATATAAAAAACACCTAAGTTGCCCTTGATGCTTAATGCCAGGACCCAATTCTAATAACTTCCTATTGTTTTGTCTTCTGAAGTTCTCCAGCATTATTTACACATTTGTCTATTTCCACACTGACATTTTACTTGGCTTCTCATCTGAGAAGCAACGTCTGTTCTGCTGTCTAAAACAATAGTGTATCAAGTAATTATATTTTAATACCTCTGGCCTTGGGTAGCTTGGGATTTCTTAAATTGCTTTTGATTTAAAAGAAAAAAAAAAGAACGCCTTGAAAGTCTTTTTCCTGGAATCATTTAATTCACGGAAGCTGAGGCTTTGAGGGTTAAATAGCCTCACTATGTTGAATTAAACATTGTTCTACCTTAGCAAAGTTTTGAGAATGCACAGTGAGATGGCAGTCCGTTTCTCTGCCTGATGTAAAAGAAAGTTTTGAAGTATTAGATCAGCCCTCACTTGCATGGATGCGTTAGGTTTCATTCGAGAAAGAATGGGGGCCACTAGTATAACCACCATATGTGAATCTATTTCCATAATCGGAGTCCTACGGGATGCAGCATAGACTAGTGTGGCCTTGGTGTTCACACGACTTTATACCACCTCCCAGTAAGGGGCACCTGCTTCTGGCGGCAGCTGAACCAGCACCTGTAGAAATCTCAAGACTAAGAATTAACAAATATACTAGAAGTACATTTGCCTTGTGAATTGAACAATGCAACACAGGATGATGAACATGTTGAGATGACTCCCCATGTTTTATGCATGATGCTCTTGTAATTAAAACAGATCCTGAAGGTGAGTTTGTATATACTAATATAATGATTGAAAATAAACAGAGTGTGTTATTAAGTATCTGCGGGGCATATCTCCCAGGGGCTGGGGGTGGGGAATGTGAAATTTGGCTTATTTTACTTCAGCAGTTGCTTGTCAGATGCTAGAGGTTTGAGTGTACCGACAAACCCTTCCTTTTTCCTAGGAAATTTGTTTGTGTTGATTGAACACAGGCACACTATACAGACCTATCAGCAGATCCACAATATGTTAATTTTGAAACTGTATTTTTTTGATAGCTTTAATTTCGATTACTAGACTAAAAGCTTAGGTTTGCCCAGTTCCCCAGTCTCACTAGGAGGGTCCTTTGAGGTCTTTACAGTTCAACAGTTTGACCATGACTGCTCAAGGTTGCATGACCATTGGAGAAAGGTCCTCCAAGAAGGAACATTTGGAAAATGTATAGATTTGATTGTAGTTTGTAAAATTTTGCCACAATGCGTTTTATTGTCTGATCTTCAAAAGGACCCTGTGGAATAAGAATGACTATTACTGCATTACAAATGAGGGAGATAGAGCAAAACTTTTCATAGCCTCTACATTTTAGACTACAAATCAGAACTATCACTTATGCTTTTTAAATGTTAAGAGCACCTAAAATTGAGTTTTCATAAGTAAAAATTAGCTGATTAGGAGATTTTCATATTAGTATATTTGCGGTTGCAGACTTGGGCTACTGTGTTTGGGCTGCACACTGCATAGTTCTTAACACGTGTGCAAAAGCCTTTATTACGCTCATTTACATGTGAAATAATGCAGTTCTGCCAAGTTCAAGAAGAGCTATCCCAATTTTTAATGCTTAAATACCTAAAGCATTATTTCTGCTTTATTCTGTCACCGACCCTCTGCTTTATTTGTTTGTTCATTTGTTTTTGATTTTTGAGACAGGGTTCCACTGTGTAACAGCCCTGGCTGTTCTGGAACTATCTTTGTAGACCAGGTTGACTTTGAACTCACGGAGATCCACCTGTCACTGTTTTCTGAGTGCTGGGATTTAAGGTGTGTGCCACCATGTCTGGCTTCCTACCCTTTGCTTTATAATTATAAATGAATGTTGAACTGTTGTGAGTTGTTGGGTTCAAATTTTTAGTGTCTACATCCTGGTATTATGTACAAAAACTATATTCTTGACCGTTTTCTTTTCTTTTCTTTTTTTCGTTTTTGATACTTTATTTACATTTCAAATGTTTTCCCCATTTCCAGGTCTCTCCTCTGGAAACCCCCTATCCCATCTCTCCTCCCCCTTCCTCTATGAGGGTACTCCCCCCCCCCCACTCCCGTCTTCCCTCCCTGGCATTCCCCTATACTGGGGCATCATTACATATAAGTAGCCTTAGATGTATGGACACTACCTCCTGAGCCACTAAGATACAGGTGTACCACAAAATTTTACACTCATAGATAAAACACAGCATATTTTTATTTATTTTTATTCTTAAAAAATTTTAAGCCTTTATTTTTGTTTATGTTGTATGTATGGGTATTTTGCCTGCAGGTACGTCAATGTCCCATATACATGCAGTGCCACTGAGACCAGAAGAGGGCATCAGCACATCTGGAAGTGTAGTCTCTTAGGACAAGAGTTACAGATATCTGTGATCCTCCAGGTGGATGCTGGGAATTGAACCCAGGTCCCATGGAAGAGCCTCCAGTGCTCTTAATCACTGAGCCATCTCTCCAGTCCCATTCCCAGCATACTTTTATAAGAATGGGGCAGATTTTTCTCTGCATTGAGAGTGGGTGATCTGAATAGGTCTTGGGGTCTTTGACACTCTTTAAGTGTGGTAAGAGAACTAATTATCCTCAGGAGTCCCGAGATGGAGAACCACAGGGATTTCTTTGCTTGGCATGTGATCACAGCATTGTGCATGTTTACCTCTAGTTTTATAAAGACCGTGTTAATATGTTTGTGAGGGGAAATTAGACTGTTTCAGAGCTCAGGCTTTTGCTATATGGTTGTAAAGTCCTGGAATCACAATTCTATGGACCAAGGTAACCATTAAGCTTTGGCAGGGCCAAGTTCAAGGGCCAGGGAAGGAGGGTGGAAGGAACTAGGAGAGGAAAGAATATTCAAGGAGCTGCTGGCAAATGTGCTCTTGGTCTTAAGGGCATTTTAAAGAGAACCACACAGAAGTGCCTGCTTGCTAGAGCTGTTTAGGTATCAACTTACCAGTCACGTTTATTGTTTTCTCCTGGTTCCTTGGGAACTTACGATGCCCATCTTACATGATTCCAGATTCTCCCTGATGCCTTCTTGCCTAAACCTTTATCTGGCCTTCATTCTCTTCAGATTTATATGCAAAAATGCAAAAAATTTTATGATTGTTTTACATATCCCCCAAATCTAAAAGTAAGACATTAAAGATTTGCTAACCCGTCTTCTTTATTAAAACAAGGAAAAATATTCATGGGTGTGGTGGTGCATGCCTTTAACTTTAGCACTAGCGAGACAGAAGCAGGTATATTTCTAAGTTTGAGGCCAGCTGGGATTATGTAGTATGACTCTGTCTTTAAAAAAACATGTGTGCATTCATGCTTATGTGTGTGTGTATGTGCTGTATATATGGGTGTATGTGTGCATAGAGGCCAGGGGAAGATGTCTGGTGTCCTGTTTTGCTATTCCACCTCACTCCTCTGAAGATGAGGTCTCTCATGAATTTGGAGCTAAGCTGGCAGCCCCCAAGTTCTTTGATCCTCTTGCCTCTATCCCCCAATGCACTGAGATTGCAGGCTTCGTATATGGGCACTGGGGATTTGAACTCTGGTCTTCCTGTTTCCATAGCAAGTGCTCTTGTGCACTGTGTCATCTCCTCAGCCCTGTTTTTTAAAAAGATTTATTTATTTAATTAATATGAGTACACTATCACTGTCTTCAGACACACCAGAAGAGGGCATTGGGTCCCATTACGGATGGTTCTGAGCTACCATGTGGTTGCTGGGAATTGAACTCAGGACCTCTGGAAAAGCAGTCAGTACTCTTAACTGCTGAGCTGTCTCTCCAGCACCTCCTGTTTTTATTTTGAATTAGAGCATATATTCTTGTGCTTCAAAAAGTACTAAAGGCATATAGTAAAAGTCTACATTACATTTCATTCTTGAACATCTTGTTCCTTCTCAGAAACAAACTGTGCTAATAGCTTTGATGATATGCTCCCAGAATGATCTAATTAAATACAAACAAATATGTGTGTGGATATATTCATCTTCTTCAGGCAGATGATAAAATATTCACCCCTTAAAACACCTTGTGGTTTAAAAACACTTAACTTTTAAAACTACTACATATTGTTACAAAAAAATTTTATGGCTACAGAATATTTCATTGGATAGATATATTAAAATTGACTTAGTCACCTACTAACAAGTAGGTTGTTTTCAAACTTTTGCTAAGTCAAATAGTTCTGTAGTAAATATCTTATACATTCAACACAGAGTAGTTGTTTGAATGTATCTAAAAGATAAATTCCTAGACAAGGAATTTCTGTTTAAAGGTAGATTATCTGATATATACTATTGCAAAATTTTACTGCAGGAAGGTTTAATTAGTTGGATATTTCTACATATGCTTATAGAGTGTCCCCAAACATCTTGATTATTGTCCAGCTAGCATATAATCTGATGGTTAGTATTGCTTTAACACGTATCTCTCTTATTTTGTATAAGTTCCTATCACATATATTTTATAGTTGGGCAAAAGTAAATAATCCATTTTTATATGTTAAAAATGTGTAGTATCTTCTACACGTGATAGGGATGCTGTAGCTATGTATTCTCAACAGTAGGGTTGCCTGCACAAGACCCATACAAGGTCACACCAGTCAACAGGCCAGCAAAGATCCTGGAAGAGCTCACAAGACCCCTGCTCCAGCTAAAGAGCTGCTAAGGGATCAAAAGTCAGTTTTCTTCAGGGACAAGCCTTGTGATCAATTGCCCAAGCCCGAAGTGATCGGCCTGAAGACCAGTGGTACAGAAAAGCCTAATGATCTAGTGGCGACTCAGGTTAGACTCGCTGAACTGAACTTTTAATGAAATATAGATAGACATCCAGCAGGTAGCAGGACATGAACTAGCAAATGAGTTTTATGTAGTTTTTCTGCTTTAATATTGCTTGTGAGATACGTTGTTGGATAACCGTGTTGATGAATTAAAGATATAAGATAAAGGATTCTATTTTGAGAAGGAAAAGTACAATCCTTTAACACAGGATATAAAGCAAGTAGGATTTATACATTTTTAATAGCTATCAGAATGAGGTTCTCAGCTGGTAAAGGATCCAATTGTCCTTTATTCTTAGAAAGTGATGTCTTGAGAGTACTTTACTTCCTTTAAATTAGTTTACTGTGTTATTGGTAAGATCATGAATTTTGCTCTCCTGCCCTATTCAGAGCCTGAGTCATGATCATGTTTTCTTTTCCAGTGAGATTATTATAGGATCAAGGCCAACTGGATTTCAGAAAGAACAGAACTTCAATAAATGGAATGTCTGGAATCTCTATCAGAGTATAAAGACAAAATAAGTATATGACTTTGAAGCAAAGGGTGTGTACACCTGAAGAGATGATGAACATTTTGTTTTTATGTGTACTCTTATGGTGAGAATTTGATTCCCACTTCTCTTCTCTGGTCACTGGCTCTTGCAATACAGAAGGGGACAAAGATCATGTTGATGAGGTCGATGAGAAGCACTCCATAAGACAGTTTGCCATAGTATGTCTACCTAAGTCTGAGACACGGTTTAAGACCAAAACCTGCATGCAGGTCAGAGAGAGAAGGGAAATTGATTCCTGACATCAGCAGGCTTGTTGTGGCTGTGGCCAGCTGAAGCTAGACTCTACTGGACTGAGAACTCCTATATGACTCCTCTAAATTGTCCATCCATATGAGAGCAGGTGGTGATATTTACTCACTGGCTTCCTTCCTCCGTGGCACCAACCTTGACCTGTAGGACGTAATCACTCATGTTCTCAAAGAAACCCTGAAACAGAAATGGAGAGATGATTTTGGCATAGCAAAGGGGAGGAGCTGGTGTCAGATACACAACTCCTGCCACCTCACGAGGCTCCGAGTCTTGAAATTTTGATGATCAGAGAAATTTTTGATGAAATTTTATAATCAGAGACTTTGGCTTTTTATTTTCACTAGATTCTCCAAGTTATGAAACTGGTCTATCAGATTCCATTGCAGGAAGTTGGTTATCATGTAATGGCCAGAGCAAAAAATCCAAAATGTTCCAAAAGAATGTGGGCTAAGGCACAATGGGTGTCTGTATACTGATTTAATCATTGCAATACCTTCTGTGCTTGGTGGTACACTTCATTGCAAAGATAAAGAGAAATATCTGGTAAGGTAGTCAATGTGATGGTTCTGCTGGCTAGTAGAGCTAGTCCTGATTCTGGGGTGAGTGTCTTAATTCTCCATACTATACCTTAGTCTGGGAGCTTGAAACAAGAGAACAGAGTTCATGATAACCAGTGATACAATTTGTTTTTCTGCTTTCAGTCCTTTGGGTTGATTAAAAACCTCAGATACATTTACTGCTAGGTACAAGGAATGTTCTCACAACATTTTAACACACGGGAAGCTCTGTTTAGTCATGTGGGTAGACCTAGTCGACTGTATTCAGTTTTTAAAAATGTGTTTGTGTGTGTGTGTGTGTGTGTGTGTGTGTGTGTGTGTGTGTGCCAGGACACATGTAGAGATCAAAAGACAACTTTATCAGGTTGGTTCCTTCCTTCCCACTTTAGGTGGGTTCCAGGGATTGAACTCAGGTCTCAGGTCATTAGACATATGTGACCTTTACCTACTGAGCCATCTCACTGGCCCCTATAGACTTAATCCTCATTGCTTCTTATAAGTTATTTATTTCTGATGCCTTTAATTTTGGTATGTCACAGGCATTTAGAAACTCACCCATTTTTTTTCTCTAGGTTTTCCGACTTTTTTGAAATATAAGTTTTCAGTGTGTTCCCTAATGATGTGCTGGATTTCATTGGCCTTCATTAGAATAACATCCCCTTTAATCTTTTTGTTTTGTTTTTTAGTTGTTTTATATTATATTTTCTTTAGGCCTTTTTCTTTAGGGGGGTAAATATTTGTCAATATTGTTAATTTTTTCAAAGTACACACTCTGAATTTGTTTCTGTATAATGTTCTTTTAGTCTCTGTTTCATAAACTTCTACCCTAGCCTGCTACACCTTGTCATCTGTTAGAGCCATGAGGTGCATTATTTGGTTGTTTACTTGAAATTTCTCTCTCTCTTTATGAATATGAGCACTTGATATAATCCTTACTCTTTGGGCTATCTTGACTATATCCCTGAAGTTCTGGTAGATTTACTCTCATTTTCATTTGACTGTTAGAATTTTTGAATTTCCTCCATAGTGTTTTAAAGTGACATACTGTTCATTCAAAAGTTTGTTATCCTGTCTCTACTTGTCTCTGTACTTTAATAGTCTCTTTTGCTGTTATTTCTAATGTTTTATGTTATGATCTGATAGGATACAAGGAATTATCTTGACTTTTTCTTTTTCTTTCTTTCTTTCTTTTTTTTTTTTTTTTTACTAGTTAGGATTTCCTTCGTGGCCCATGTGATCAATTTTGGAGATGGTTCTATGTGCTTCTGAGAAGCATGTATATGCTGTATGTGTTGGTTGGAATGTCCTGTATATAGATGTTAAGTCTAGTTGGTTTACAGCGTAGTTTACTTTGAAGTTTCTTTGCTGACTGTTAGCTCGAAAGATCTACTCTCACATTAGACTGGGGAATTGAAGTCTTCAATTATTATTGTATCAAGACATAAGTGGTCTTTTAAGATTTTAGTGTTTGTTTACACAATTGGAGGCTTTGGCATTTAGTGAATAAATGTTCACATTCATTATGTCTTCTTGTTGTCTTGTTCCCCTTTTAAATATGTGCAGCTCTCTTTATCTCTTATTAGTTTTGAAGGATATATCAGATATAAGAATAGCCCCATCTTCTTGTTTGAGGTGCCAGTTTGCTTGGTAACTTGATCTTCATCCTTTGATACTCAGTTTTTGTGCATCTTGTGCTAGCTAAGTGTGATTGTTGGAGACAAAAGAGAGTGTTCCTTGTTGACTTTTTTTGTGTATGTGCTGAAAATCAAATGGAGGGCCTTGGTTATCCGCTCCATTCCTTGCCTGTATTGTTAAATGACATAGTACATATCTGTGAATCAAATTTTGATTTTTGATGTAGCATTGTCAACATAACAGAAAACATGACTATGTTTGGGTGGTCTGGTGTTCTTAGAAAGTGAAGTTTAAAAAAGTAGCAAGAACTTTTGTGGGGCCGTAAAAGGCAGTCTGTTTTCTGGTAGAACTAAGGGTCAAACTCCATGGGCCCAATAGGGTTTACTATAAGGGACGGCAGGCATTTATTAATGCTCCTAGAGACAGCTCCTAATACATGGGTACATCTCTCTTTAGGTCTGTGACATTGGTCGTGTGAAAAGGGAATGCCCCTCAAGCCCCTCCTCAGGTAGAGGTGTAGTCAAGTCCCCAAACCCAGCCACAGGTAGAGGCATGGACACTAGCCTCAAGACATCCCCATGTTAATGAGGCACCTAGAGACTTAGCCATGCCCCTTCCCAGTCACTATTTCAACATCCTCCCTCCCTGAGGTGGGGTTGGGGGGCGGGTGGGGATGACTGGATTTTCTCTCTTCATCCAAGTGGGAAACAAAGGAACCAGCCTTTGCCTAAAGAGCCATGGTAGCACACGCCTTTAATCCCAGCACTTGGGAGGCAGAGACAGGAAGATTTCTGAGTTCGAGGCCAGCCTGATCTGCAGAGTGAGTTCCAGGACAGCCAGGACTATATAGAGAAACCCTGTCTCGAAAAACCAAATTAAAAAAAAAACAAACAAACCATCATCTAGCCTCCGGCCGAAGGTGTCCCAGTGTTCTCAGCCACAGCAGCCATCCACCCAACTATGCAGCTAGCCAGCACCCAAGCCATGAACCACAGTCTCCCTGCGGGATCTGGCCATGCTCCTTCCCTTCTCCCCATCTTCCCTTTCACAGCCCCACATGCAGACCCCGCCCTCATTCCCTACGATCCCTGGGACTCACTGCTGCCTCCCTCACTCCCAGACTGTGTTTCCACAGAGGCTTCTCACAGCCTGACATGCCTGGCAAACTGCCCAAGAGTCCCACCTCTCCCAGGGGAAACATAGGACTTCACTCTACCAACAGACCAGTTTGATCCAACAAACTTTAAGGAAAGAAATAAACTATCTTAATGAACAGTGTAAAGCCTTAACTGTATATAATGTGGAACACACTTCTTTTTTAAAGAGAAGGTCCAAAAACCTTTTGAAAAACGCAATTTATAAAAATGAATCCAGAAGTTTTTATGTTTCCCTCGGCCACTGACAGGGATTTGCAGTCAAAACATTGCTTCTAAATACCTCTTTTTGGAAGACATCCTTTTTATTTTAAAATTTAGGTTCTGGAAGCTTTCTAACTTAACTGTTCTCAGAAATAATGGGTGTGAGGAACAACCAAGTTTAAATAGTGGTGATTACAACTATCACTGAAAGACATCCCTCCAGCTACTAGCTTTGTGTTCTCCATATTCCACTCTGAATTTCCACACACCATACTGTCCAGGAAGAGAGGAACCACCTATGTCTTACAGCCCTTTAGTCTTACTGCTTAGAATAGGAAGGACCGTAGCCACGGGTGACACTTGTCATTGCTGGAAAAGTAGCAAGGAAGACAGATGTTACCTTCTTTATAGACTCTCCATGTTAGGAACCCTTCTTATTCTAGCCTTGTTGGCTTTCAGTCCACAGAATAGCAAAGGAAACCAAAGTGAAAATAAAATTGTACTGTGAGAAAGTGAAAAAACGTCTGTTTAGATACATGGCAGACTGGGATGACCACATACAGACTCATCTCATCCCTGTCACATGAGCCTGTCATTCTTTCCCTGCCATCTGTCCAAGTGGTAGCTCTCAAGAGGCTCCAAAGACAACGCTTACCAGCACAGAGAGTGCTAGGAAAGAAGCCCATTTGCCAGCAGTCCTATCGCATCAGACAGCACCCTGAAGATCCCAGAAGAGCTTACCCACAGGTCTAAACCCTTCGTTCTGATGTCATCTGGCCTTGTCCTATGTGATCTTCATTCTCAATCTCAGGCACTAACACACCAGTTCAACATGAAGTAAGGAAAAACTATTTGCTAAATAAATCAGTCCATTCAATAGTGATGCCCATTATATGCCAACCAATCATGATGGCTTGGCATAGCCAAGGCTCTTCTTTAATTTGAAATTTTTAAACATCAGGAATAGAGAATAGATGATAAGATAGTAAACACTCATACATCCAATGCCTGCAATTAGTTAAATTTAACATATTTTCTATGATTTGACTTAGACACAGGTTTTCGGGCAGTGTCTACTAAATGCAATGGGTTATGGTTGGGCTGATGTCTCTGAGAGACAGACTGCTCTGTTAAACTCTTCCAAATTCTAACACAACTTGGGAAAATTAGTTGTCATCTAATTTCTCAGTGTTTTGATGAAAAAGCTGCTCAAGGATTATAACCTGTGCTTTTTGTGTTTTTCTACTGCGGTCATTTGCTTGAGTTTCCTCTAGAGAGTCCACTACATGCCTCTAACATTAGCAGGCATTCAGCAGCATGTTTGTTCATAAACCACACAGGAGGGAGAAAAGAGAAGCCTCTGTCTTCTCCTTAATCACAGCTTACGTTGATTTTCCTAGTGGGATACGACAGATATTGGTTGGTTTTGCTTCTTTTAAATATTTAGCAGATTTCCAGAACTAACTGGTTTCTCTCTTAAGAGAAAAGTAAACATGAAATGCTTGGGTTTAGTGGATAAACTTAAAAAAAATCCTAAAATGATTTTGTACCATATAGGTCAGAAATTTACTTATTTGGCAAAATACCCATATTTCACTTTCATTTGCTTGAACTGTATAAAAGAAGATTCCTACACTTTTGGGATTCATTCAGATGCCAATAAATTTCTCCAAAATATTTTCTTCGAACATATATGGGTATTAACAATATGAAATAAATATATGTATACATTCATAAAATTAAGGCTCCATAAGAAAATTAACATATGGTGGTGCATATTTTGGGTATATGCCCAGGAGTGGTATAGCTATGTCTTGAGGTAGAACTATTGCCAGTTTTCTGAGAAACAGCCAGATTGATTTCCAAAGTGGTTGTACACGTTTGCATTCCCACCAGCAGTGGAAGAGTGTTCCCCTTGCTCCACATCCTCGCCAGCATGAGCAGTCACTTGAGTTTTTGTTCTTAGCCATTTTGATGGGTATAAGATGGAATCTCAGAGTTGTTTTGATTTGTATTTTCCTGATGACTAAGGACATTGAACATTTCTTTAAGTGCTTCTTAGCCATTAGAGATTCTTGCGTTGAGAATTCTCTGTTTCGCTCTGTTTCTCATTTTTAATTGGGTTATTTGGGTTGTTAATGTCTACCTTCTTGAGTTCTTCATATATTTTGGATATTAGCCCTCTGTCAGATATAGGGTTAGTGAAGAACTTTTTCTATTCTTTAGGTTGCTGCTTTGTCCTATTGATGGTGTCCTTTGCCTTATAGAAGCTTTTCAGTTTGATGACGTCCCATTTATTAACTGTTGATCTTAGTTCCTGAGCTATTGGTTTTCTTTTGTCTCCTGCAATGTGTTCAAGGCATTTCCCACACTTTCTCTTCTATTAGATTTAGTTTGTTCTGTTTTATGTTGAGGTACTTGATCCACTTGGACTTGAGTTTTGTGCAGGGTGATAAATATGGATCTGTTTGCGTTCTTCTATATTCAGACATCTAGTTAGATCAGCAGCATTTGTTGAAGATGCTTTCTTTTTTTCTATTGTATGTTTCTGACTTTTTTTGTCAAAAATCAGGTGTCCATAGGTATGTGGGTTTATTTTTGTGTCTTCGATTCTATTCCATTGATCAATTTGTCTGTTTTTATGTCAGTACCAAGTGGTTTTTATTATTATTGCTCCGTATTACAACTTAAAATCAGGGCCCACATACCACAAGGACACTTGCTCAAGTATGTTCATAGGAGCTTTATTTTTAATAGCCATAAACTGGAAGCAACCAAAATGTACCTCAACTGAAGAATGGATAAAGTATATGTAGTACATTTATACAACAGTATGTTGCTCTGCTACTAAAAACAATGACACCATGCAATTTGCAAACACATGGATGGAACTAGAAAATATTATCCTGAGTGAGGCAACCCAGACCTAGAAAGATACCACATGGTATGTACTCATTTGTAAGTGGATATTATCCATAAAGTACAGGATAATCACGCTATAGTCCACAGATCTAAAGAAGCTAAGTAACAGGGGGGACCCAAGAGAGGATGCTTGAATCTCACTCAGAAGGGCACATAAGATAGACACTAGAGGGAGATGGAGGGAAGGGACTAAATGGGAGACAGGATAGGAAGGGGAATGGGATTGAGGATCAGGTGTGGGAAGAGGGGGGTGAGAGAAGGCTTAGACAGAGAACATAAATCAGTGGGGACATCTCTGGGAAGAGCCAGAGACCTGGGATGGAGGAGGCTCCTGGCAATCTATAGGGGTGATCCTAGCTGACACTCCTAGCTGCTGGGGATATGGAGACTGAAGTAGTCACCTCCTGTAGCCAGGCAGGACTTCCAGTGGAGGGAGGTGGATACCAACCCACCCACAAAATCTTTGACCCAAATTTTGTCCTGCCTATAAGAAATGCAGGGACAAAGATGGAGCAGAGATTGTGGGAATGGGCAACTAATGACTGGCTCATCTTGAGACCTATACCATTGGAAAGAGCCAACCCCTGACACTACTAATGAAACTCTGTTATACTTGCAGACAGGAGTCTAACAAAACTGTCTTCTGAGAGGCTTTCTCCAGTAGATGATGGAAACAGATGCAGAGACCCACAGCCAAACATTAGGAGGAGCTTGGGGAGTCTTGTGGAACAGTGGGGGCAAGGGTATGGGGAAGGACTGAGGGACCTGGAGGGGGGATCAAGGACATCTACAGAAGCAACTAACTTTGGCTCATGGAGGTTCATAGAGACTAAACTAGCAACAAAACATGCAAACTGGCTGGACCGAGGCTCCTACATATTTGCAGCAGATATGGATCTTGGTCTTCATGTGGTCCCCTAACAATCGGAGAGGGGGCTGTCTCTGACTCTGTTGCCTGCCTTTGGATCCCTTCCTTTAGCTGCCTTGTCTGACCTCTGTGGGAGAGGATGAGATTAGTCTGGCTGAGACTTGATTTCCCATTAAGGGGGGTTTCCCCTTCTCTGAGGAGAAGGGAAGGGGATAATTCGGGGAGGGACAATGTAGAGGTAGGATTGAAAGGATGGGGTAGGGATGTCATTGGGATGTAAAGTGAACATATAAATAAAAAGAAATTAAAAAGAGAATTAATTTATCCAATTTATTGGTTAATATCTACTCATATTGAACCCTAATCTGTTTGCTAAAAACTCTTCTGGGAGAAAAAGACTGTGATTATAGCACTTCAGGGGCTTAGCAGGAGGCTCTCAGGGTTAAGGGCATCCTAGGCAGTATAATGAGCTCTGTCTCACAAAAACAAAGAAAATGAAACAAATGGTATAATGTACTTGATGACAAAGGACAAAGTAGTGAGTATGTGGTTAAATTGTTTCTCAAAAGTTACTGGAGATGGGGGCAGGGTAGCTCTGTGGTAGAGCTCTTGGCCTAGCCTATGTGAAGCCTTGAGTTCAATCCATAGCACCAGAAAAAAAATATGACTGTATTTTGGCTCTGTAACATGGAATGTTGGGTGACTTGAGTTTACTCTGTGACTGTGGCCTGCAGAGCTAGGACCTTTAGTATTTTTCTCATACAACCTGCAATGTACATTCTCTTAGTATTATTTCCTGCTGCTATAATAAGACACCTTAATTGGGGTAAATTACTAAAACAACAGAAATGGATTGCTTTTGGAAGCCTGAGAGGTCCAAGATCAAGGTGCCAGCCCAGCCACCTTGGAGTTTTGTATGATCCTATTCCTTATAGAAGATACCTTGTTACTGTGTAATCCTGTGGTGGAAGGAAAGAAAGAAAAGGAGCAAACACCCCTCTGGTAGGGGTACTAACCCCATTCCTGAGGGCAGAGTCTTCCTTGCCTCCAAACACTTTGGTGTGGGAATGTTGTTTTAGCATGAGTTTGGAGGGACTCAAATATTCCACCCGTTGACACTGGCTGCTTATTTGTCAAAATCCTTCCCCTTTTCATTTGGACCAGTATCTCTCAGGTGACAGGAGGTATCGTCTCCTCGATGGCAGCACCTCGTGGAGGAGAGAGTGGCCACATGACGCATGTTGAGTCAGCAGCAGGCTCCTTTGTGGCTCCGTGTGTGGTAGAGATATGGACGGTGAGGCCTGGAAGTAGATTTTTGTGTGTATATGCTCATAAGCATACACATGGGTATGTATGTGTGTGTTTGTATACATGTGTCTATAAATGTATGTGTACATGTATGCATGGTGCTGCCCTCGAACAGGTTTTTATATTTTTTTTAAAAAGAATTATTTATTTATTTTATGTATATAAGTACACTGTAGCTCTGTCTTCAGACACACCAGAAGAAGGCATTGGATCCAATTACAGATGGTTGTGAGCCATCATTTGGTTGCTGGGGATTGAACTCAGGGCCTCTGGAAGAGCAGCCAGTGTTTTTAACCGCTGAGTTATCTCTCCAGCCTAATATGTAGCTTTTAAAAACCACTGTTTCCCCTTTCTTAGGAACCCAGTGTCTTCATTCAGATACACCAAGTCTCTGCTTGGGCATTCTGAGTTTTCTTCTGTTCACATAAAACATTTTTCTTTTTTTAAAAATATGCTGAATGATGACTTTCCCTCTTCCTCAAACAAACCTAAGCCCAGTTAATCTGTTCCTACAGCTAAGGAGTTTACAAAGGAATCTTGAAGGCAATGCTATCTCTACAAAGACATTTTTGAGCAGACCGGTAAGAGAAGACATTTTTCTCCACATTAGAATACACACAGTATTTTAGATCTTTCCCCTCATTAGCTAAGCCGCCTTCTGACATTTTCAAGGCCCTATCTCAGTACCCTTTCTTCTAAATAGCTAATTTGTATCTATTACTTTCTTTTTCTACCCAATTTCCTAGGCAAACCTAGACACACCTCCTGTCAGATTCTCCCACTTACTTCCAAAGCTGACTAATATAATCTAAATCCTCTTTTATATTCATTGAAGAATTTTTGAAACCCTGCCATTTCCACATACTTTATGATTTAGTTGAATGAGCTTTTGAAATGACTTGTGATCTTACTCAGAATAAATGTCCTTCTTGCACGTGCTCAGCCATTCCTCCTCCCTTCCCTCTTCATCACCCTCCACAGATATTCTCAGGAATGACTTTGCTGTTAAAATTGAGGTGTGTCTGAGATGTTGGAGGCTAGAGAGGAGGAGACTTTCTTTCTTTCTTTTTTTTTTTTTTGGTTTTTCGTGAGACAGGGTTCCTCTGTAGAGCTCTGGCTGTCCTGGAACTCACTATGTAGACCAGGCTGACCTTGAACTCAGAAATCTACCTGCCTCTGCCTCCTGAGTGCTGGGATTAAAGGCGTGTGCCACCATTGCCTGTCGAGGAGACTTTCTTTTTTTCTTTTTCTTTTTCTCATATTTTATTTACATTTCTTAAATGATTTCCAGTGTTACTTGAGGGGGACTCTAAAGAGAGTTGACAATACATCCACAGGCCCAGCTCCTGGTCTGACCATTCAACATGGACACATGAGCACCATAAACAAATTGGTGCAGAGTTTAAGTAGGCTTCTTTGGATTTTCAGCAAATGAGGCATTACTTGTTCTCAATTTCTCTTGATTGTTGTTATAGCAAAGACAGCCAAGGTACCAAAATAAGATAATGGATATGCTCACTAAATATGTAAACTTATTACACGATATTGTAGATTTTAAGCATGCACAGTATGGCCACAAACTCTTTGCAGCCTCTCCAGAGAGGATTTGAAGTCTTTTCCATACCCTAAATCTGAGCTGGCTTTGTATCTTGCTTTGGAAGTGATGATGTGGTTTCTCCACAACATCTGGACAGATCTTGTGGTTTCTGTTCATTCTCAGTTGGAATGGTCTTCTACTATGTTTAGCATTGAAACTTTTCAGAAATCCTGTACTGAAGAAGACAGAGTAACTCTAGCCAGTAACTTTGGTTATCACAAGTGAAGCCGAATGAACTGTCAGATGACAGTACCCATGAGAGTGACCGAGAGAGAGAGAGAGAGAGAGAGAGAGAGAGAGAGAGAATCTTGAAAAACTGCCTACTGAAATCGGCCCAGATCCCAGCATTATGAACAAAAGTTCTCTGCTACTTACATCAACTAGAAAGAGAAGTTAGGAACTAGGGGGTAGAGGGCCTATGTAAGAACCGTGCTCCACAATAGGAAAGAAGTGCCTGAGAAGTCTAGTCCAAAAAGGAACACAGGGAGGGAACTCTTTCATAGCAGGGAAGCTTATAAGTAACGTGGCATTGCTTTGTGTGGCCTGGAGAATGATCTAAGATATGCGTGCAGTTTCGGATGAATTTCTTAAGCATGCAGCAAACAAATGTAAAAGAACAAGTTAGCAAGTAGCAGGTAGATCGATGCAACAGATGGATCCCAGCATTGTCAAGGGATGGAGTGGCCTGACTGAGAGAGCAGAGATGACACCACCAAGATGTATAACATCCATCAGAAATTAACCAGGGAGACTGCATTGAGGTGGTCAGCTTGATTTCCTGATTGAGAGCTATGTGCTTCCTGTTCTCACACAGGCGTTTTTATACCATGGGATGAACTATATTATGTCTGTTAAAGATGGCTTATCTTCTGGTTGTTCTCAAGGACATTCTTTTCTCTCTGTTACAGAGGCAAGGACTAGCCTGACCCAGGACAGTGAATTTGGAGGGCATTTGACATAAACATTCGGGAGGCTGAGACTGGGGAGGGCCTCGTGGCTCCCAGAATCCACTTTCAACAAGTCTAAATAGAGAATTTGCCAATGTCAAGTATGCTACAGATATTTTGGTAGACGGGAGGGCAGATTTGCTGGGAAATTCTGTAATTTTCTTCCCAGGGGCTTCACTTTCATTAGAGTGAGGACACAATGGTGTTATGGACCTGCAGAGGTAGAGGCTGAAGGTGAAGGTCGTTCAAGAGTGGGAAAGTAACTTCATAGGATCACAGGAAAGAACCAGAGGTCCTGGAAGATGGTATTTTCACACTTAGCGAAGCCTGTCAATCACGTGCTTTTTGTCAGAGTATAGGTGTGGCAAAGATAGAAGGTTGGATTTACTCACGGTAGAGACTTTAGAATATAATAGATCAAGATAATTGAGCACCCACGCAGGGGAATGGTTGCAATAGACAATCTCAGACTGTAAGAACGAGAGCCCAGAAGTGTGTGGGGGGTACTGACGTGAGCAGACTAGACGTTTGGAGACAGTGGTAAGACAAGTGCACCCCAGTTAGCCTTGTGAGGAAAGGTAGCCAGGTGTCTTCCTTTGTATCAGATACTGGTAAGTTATGTGTGTGTGGGGGAACTACCTAAATATTAGCTTATACAATTGGAGAGTTAGATTAGAATAAACTGAATGTTTCTACCACTGTCTTACCTTAGATTCCATAGTCTACTTACCCATGATTCATCACAGAAGTAGCACACAGCACAGACACTAACGAGGGACAGGTTCAATTAGCACAAAATATTCAGGCAAACTTCTGCTAAGGTTTCTGACAACCTCTTAAGGTTAATTAGCCACTAATTATTTTCCTCACTTGTTTGTTGCATTCTTTCTGGATGACTGCTGCACAAATCAGTACTTTTGGAGGAAGTATTGAGAGATGAAATGGAACAAATCTGGAATCCTGGAACTACAGGCTAGCAGGCGAAACCGTAAGTGGGAGGAGGGAGTACTGGGTTTCTGCTCCTGCTCTAACTCTGTTGTGTAATACCGTATTTGTTGCTTTCCCTGTGGCTTGTTGAAAGTTCTGAGATACTTCACAATTTTTGCTTCACTTGAATATTTGGCTAAAGCAGAGCCAGACCGAGAGTAGAAGAGGAAGGACTGGATTCCTTGCATCCATTGTCAGAACTGGGTATAATAACAGCAGCCTCTATGGTGTTTTGGAGAACTATAAAGGCAAATAAAACTTTTAAATGCCCCAGGAAAAGGCTCTTTGCAATAGTGAAGACATTTCCAGTGCCCCAGTGACCACTCTTCCCGATGCAACTCAACTATCACTGTAGCCGACTTCTTTCTGCTCTTGTCTATAGTCACTCACCAGGTAGCAGCCACGGCGATTCTTTAAAGTATGCATCTTAAGGAATACAGTTTATACTTGTAACTCTCTTATTACATTGATAATGAAATCCAAATCTCCCATTTTTATCTTCAAGATCTTACTTGAACTGGCATGTACATACTTCCTTCTCTGATCTTGTTCTGAACACTTTTCTACTGCAGGTACTGCCTACCAGACCCATTGGCCTTTTATTGTCCCAAAAGTATGTGAAGATCTTCACTGTCTCAGAACTTGGTACAGTGAGACCCTGTGCATGGAAAGCTCGTTCCAATCCTCAGAAGACAGGTTGGTTACTGTGAGAATTTCCTCTTCCTTCCATACCTTTGTTGTTCTTGTTGTTGTTCCACCTTAAAATTGCAAGGGGGTGTGTGCTTATTATTATTTTTTTTAATCATTGGCTGGTATATCTTCTGGGCCTAAAACAAAATTTAGGACACACCTAGCAAACCCTGCATAATGGAACACAGAGAGACCTCCGACGTAGATTGTGTTGAGGAAAGTTTGGAGTGAGCTGAGGAGGGCCTGGATCTGAGCTGCTGTACTCCAAATTGCTCCTATTTGCCGATCCTATTTCCCACACCATGACTTAGAACAGAGGCATTTTCAAGTCTTGTAAACTGTGTAGCTTCCAAGGTCCCCCACCTGAAGTGCAAATAGCCCTTTGAATTTATTTCTCAAAGAAAGACACAGAATATGTAAAGCAGCTTGGTGTCATAAGTGGGTGAATGAGCCAACAGAGCCAAAGGGCCACCTGGGAGAGAAAATACCAGGAAGGGAAGAAAGGTCCGGGAAGGTCATGGCAGAATGACAGCAGTTCTGTTTTCAGTGGGATCATTTCCCCTTCTCAGTCCATAAAGAGGCAGCATTGTTGACCACCAAGGATGCACATTTCCAGGTATCAGACAGTTTCTTTACTTTTAAAAAGCGGATTCTTGATGATTTTTTTTTTTTTTTTTGATTACAGAAAAGTTGGGGGAAAAAGAAAACAGTGTGCATGCTGGAAAAGAAAGGAAATGTGCACAGGTAAGCCACGCAGTGTGTGTGTTGCAGGGAGAGATTTGGTGTCTATAGTGTTGTGGTTACTATGGTGACAATGTATTTTTAATGACATCATTATATGGTGGTATAGCTTCTTGTAACTAAGGGAGCTGTACAGAACAGCTGTGCTGTTTGGCCCTGGCCTGTCTTTTCTGCAGGATGTTTTTTTTTTAATGACTCCAAAATAAAAGTGCTGGATACTGTAACACTGTTTTGCTATATAATCTATGTATATTTTATATATAGACAGGGCTTTAGAGAATGCTTATTCTCCCTATTTCAATACACACATACATGTATGTAGATAAAAACACACACACGGGTATACTTTATAGATGAGCTAGACCTAAGTAGTTTTTATCTGATCATTTAGCTACTGTGAGAGTTAGAACAAGCTCTTGGGGGACCCTGACCCTAAACCATTTTTTTCTACCAGTGCATGCTGCCTGTCGTAAACATATTACGACACAGCACACATTTTGTGTGTCTTTCATACATCAACATTGGTAAGTAGCCATGGTAGGACATACCTTTAGGCCCAACTCTTGGGAGGCAGAAACAGGCAGATCTCTGTGAGTTTGATAATAACTTCATCTATATAGAGAGTTCCAGGATAGCCAAGGCTGTCTCAAAAGAAAAAAGTTGGTAAGTAGTTGCAATGAATGCACCTTGGGCTAGAGCCCAGAGGAAATAGCAATTAACAGGCGATAAAATTGGTAAGAGTCAGGGATGGAATTTAAATGACCCATGAGCCCTTTAAAAATCTTGTGAATGTGTTTTCACGCACATATAGTTTGCTGTTTGTCCACCCCCACAATGGCCCTTTCCTCACTTTTCCTGAGATCACAGATGTGTGCCACTACACTTGACTTCATGTGTATTTTATAGAGAGAGTCATCAATGGATCTCTCACTTCACCCCAATAAATGATGAACATGTCTCTTTCCTCATTGTGTTCAGATGTCATCAACCCAATGGGAAGATAAATGCTATACTGAGAAGAGTGCTTGTTAAAATACCATGAAGGTTAACATCCTTGATTATAAAGCACATATAGACCTAAAGAAATTGATCGGGATCCAGCTGAAATGAGGGTGAAGGAATGAAAGGGCCTATTCAGAACAGGAAGTACAAATGCTAACACAAATGAGCACTACTTATTCTCACTCATCACCAATGAAATGAAATCAGTTCAGAGTCAGAAATGCTCAAGCAAGGCTAGCACAGTCATAGACCGCTACATTGTATTCATTGTGGCAGAGGCCGGGCAGGAGGAGGCTCCTACATTTTAACTACAGGTTTAAGTTTGGAAAAAAAGTTTGGAAATCAAATTAATCATTCAAATTAAGAGCCTTTAAAATGTTCACGAACTCACAGAGATCTGCCTGCCTCTGCCTCTAGAGTTGCTAGGATTAAAGGTATGTACCACCTCCATGGAAAAAATTTAAAATGATACAGAAACTACTTGTGATATATTTAGAAATATTTAGCCTTTTCTAGGGGATGTCCTAGAGACCTTCCAAACTCATGTGTATGCATGCGTGTGTGCATGCGCGCGCACACACACAAATATTAAAACTAGGATTACTTAACCCTGCAGTAGTATTTGGGCCTATACTTTTTGATTGTTAGTAATATCCCAAATTGGATGTCTGATCTTTGCTCAATGAGCTGACTCATTTGAGAGTCCATAAAATGGAGGAAGGATTTAGGAGAGGATTTGAATGGAGAAATAATTTCTGTAAGCCAGAGTAGCAAGATGGCAAGGAAGATATGGAGCATGAAATTTAGGGATATCCTAGGAACACACAAGGGAATCCAGGGCCCAAGAGAGCGGGAGCTGAGTTTTTCAGGAAGAAAGCAGCACATTGAGCTAACAAACCATTGATAATGGAAGGATGACTGCCAGATAGAAAAAGCTTGTAAACACCTGGTTCAGATGACTCTGGGGATGGGGAGACAAAAGAAGCAACACAGAGAAGGAACTGGCAGGGAGATTGTTTTTTCTTCTGAGGAAAGTAGACCAGGATGAATCACAGGCCACAGGCCAAAGTCGACTTATTTATTTACTCAAGTCCGAGAAAACAGCTTATGGCTATTTAGTGAAGCCCACTGCTGGGAAATTACACATAGACACCATTCAGCTTGATAAATGGTTTTGCTCTGAGACTCAACATTAGAGCACTGCCTTTATCAGAGATTTTAAAAATTAATCAATTTTTAAAGACTCGTTTGTTTTCTAGAAAGATTTTACAGAAACTGTGTGGTTGCTATAGGCTTCCTCCTTGCCTGGTAGTCTCCCTCCATAGTGTGTGGCATTGCTGTGGTAACATTGTTACAACCTGTGAGGCAGTACTTGTTAAAGTAACTTTTGTTAGCCTCATGTAATTGTCATCTCCAGGCTTACTGCTGCCTAAGCCTCTGTTTGCTAACCTAGGACTAGTCCTGGAAACTTCTAGTCTCCATAAAATCAATATCTTAGCCTAGCATGTTTTCAGCCTCTGAGACTTACTGCTGAATATGTTACTCTTTTTTTCTTTCTTTCTTTTTTTTTTTGTTGTTCTTTCTGAAATCTGTTGGCTGGTCAACTCAGCTGTTCTAGCTCAAACTCCTCTCTAAGCTGACTAATTCAAACGGGCTTCTCTCAGCTTTTGACTGAATTGCTCTGCTTGGCGTCATACTAACTTTGGCAATATGTTCTGATCTTCTGGCTCCTTCTCATTTCTGGCTTGTTCTGTCTTCACCTATGTCTAGCTTGTTCTTTCTCTAAAACCTGTCTCTGAATAACTGTCCCAGTAAAACTGCCTCCTTCTCTCTCTCTGTGCTGCTCCCTTATTTTGCTTCTCTTTCCTCTCTGATCTCATGAGAGTTGGGGATTTCCTATTCTGTCAAATTGTTCTCTGATTTGTCACTTTGTCTACCTATCAATTAGACATCACTTTCAAATATGGGCGCTTCCTTCATTGTTTAGGATCGAAGGTGTATTCTAAGGGCATGTCTGCATTCTATTCAGATCTCAGAGACCTAGAAGATCTTTGGATGTGATCAGAGTAGCCATGTTGCTGGATTAAAATTCCTCCACAAGTACTGATACAGTATTCTTCTTTTAAAGTTATTTATTGTAATCCTTCGTGTGTGTAAGTGTGTTATGGCACTGATGAAGAGAATAGAGGACATCTTTTGAGAGTCAGTCTTTTATGGTTCTCTCTCTTCTTTGGATCTAATTCAGGCCATCAGTCTTGTGCAGCAAGCACCTTTACTTGCTAAACCCTCTCGCTGCTCCGATTGACTTATTATCATTAAGTCTCTATGGTTTAGTATTTTCCTGTGTTGTATAAATTTTGGCCAGTACATGGCACACATCTTCTGTTCCAGTTCCACAGAGTGCTCCCCCTGTTCTAACACACTCCACTTTTTATGCACTTATCCTTCTCTTCACCTCATCTTGTGACAGCCAAGGATCTTTTTGGTTTTTCCTTGCTTATTTTTGCCTTCCCAGAATTCCATTCAAGAGTATGATTGTAATCGTACCCTGTGAGTCCTTGTCAGCTTGGCTTCTTTCTCTTAGTGTGTTGAAGGATCTTCCACTTCTCAGGGCTTGACATTTTGTTTCTTCTTGCTGTTGACTAGCATCCCATTTTTCATTTCCAGCAGTAAGGAGAACAGTTGCTTCATGTCAAATGTAGCACTTGGTGGTCTCAGTATTTGGAATTTTGTCATCTTTTAGAGACATGTTGTGACACCTTAAGATTGCTTTAATTTGAGTTTTCTTAATGATGTTCAATGCAGGGCAGTTTTTAATGGGTTTACACCTGTTCAGTTCTCTTGCCAATTTGAAATACTTGCAACATTTTATTTCAGTGGGGGCCAGTTTTTTCACATTTTATTTCAGTGGGGGCCAGTGTTTACATGTGTTCAGCTTTTTTGCCCATCTGAAACACTTGCAACATTGTATTATTTATGCTGTATTTTAGGAATTTCCAATGTGTTTTACACACAAGGCTTTTATCAATCATGCATTTCACAAGAGTTTCTCCTGGTGCGCACATGTGTGTGTGTGTGTGTGTGTGTGTGTGTGTGTGTGTATGTGTAATTCTTGGATTTTAAAAGTCGCCCAGAGTCTATGTATGGGTAAGCTGCTGGGATGAGGTGGGGCCTTCGCATGGTATGACCTATTAGAAGGAAGTTAGCTTTTGAAAAGGCTCTTAGGGCTTCAGCCCCTTGTCCCTCTCTGCTTCCCAGCTGTTATGAGGTGAGCAGTTCCTATCTACTACACACTTCCTACTGTGATGTTGTCTCGCAATGTTCCCTAAATGGCAACCAATCGATTGCTGGCTGAGACCTTTGAAACCATAAGACAAATTAAGTATTTCTTTCTCAACTTGAAACTTGATTTTCTCATGCGTTTTGTCACAACAGAAAGAACTATCGAAACAGTAGATCTATGGAGAAGTTTGAAATCTCAACAAAGTCCGTTTGATATTTTTCATTGTACTTTTGTTGTACTAAAAATTGTTGGGAGTTGGTCTGGTGCAGCTCTATATTCAGATGCTAAATACTGGCCCCTCAGATATAGTTGCAGTCCCAATGAGGACATTCTCATGTATACCAAATGATATTGTGTAAATTTTTGCCAATCTTGCTGATTGGTTAAATAAAACTGGCTGACAGCCAATTCCTGGGGGTCAATATGTATAGACAGGGCTTCAGTTACTGGGCTGTGGGACACAGGTAGGGACCAAGAGGCTGGGGAGTGGGAGCGGGGATGGGGGGGAAGAGAAAGAGAAAGACAGAGAGAGAGAGAGAGAGAGAGAGAGAGAGAGAGAATGGAGAACGAGGAAATGGCCTGATGGAGTGAATCCAGCACAGATAGGGTGGCTATTGGCAAGAAACCAGGGGACTACAGCAGGGAAATAGCATAGTTTAGGGGCAATTGCCCAGTAATTGTGCTAAAGCTGATTAAAGAAACAATAGGCCTCTGTCTCGATTATTGGGGGGCCTGGCTGGATCATAATAAGAACAATAGAGATTTTAAATAGCAACAACAACAAAAATTTTCATTGATAAACTTCAGCTTGCCCTGTTTTTCTCTTATACATTATTCTAGAAGTCATAAAAGTTATAATTAAAATAAAGTACAGAATTTTGCTATGTAGTTTAGGGTGGCCTGGAACTCATAACGTAGTTCAGGCTGACTTTAGTGTATGAAGGGTTTTAGTTGATTTTGTTTAGCGTAAAGTATGTGTGTAGATTTTCTTCAAGTGAATGTCCAATTGTTCTAGAACTATTTGCTGAAAACCACTATTGTCTTGAATGGCTTTGCTCTTATCAAAAGTTAGTTGGCTCTTTTGGCATTAATGAATTGGAGAGGGCTTGATGGGACCTGTTTTCTAGCTGAGGAGCTAGTGGAAGTTAAGTGGCTGGGGAGGTGTATTGCGGGAAATATTAATAAAGTCGGACCATCCCCCGCTATACTTTGCCCATGGTCCTGCCGCCTCTAGACTAGCCTCTGTGTGGCTGGTTTCCCAGCTTCGGTTCGCCTGCCTCAGATCTGCCTGTACCTTCTCAGCCATTCAGCCCCTGTGGTTGGAGGTCCCAAATCCCAGTAACCCAGTAAATCAAAACTCTAGAAGCTTATAATTAATCAGTCAGATTTATATATCAATAAATGCTCAATTCACAAGATGCCCACACAATAATTTCAGAGCCAGTTGATAATGATACAAGCTGCCCACCTCGATTAAACAAGTTATCCCAATTATTCTATCCCTATATGATATTATAGCTACCTGTGGCTATTTAAAGCCATCCAGAATCTGGATCTTCCTGTTCTTCCTCTATCTTCCTTCCTTCCTCCTTCTCCTCTGTGTCTGTCCCTGTCTCTGAAACTCTTAGCTCCACCTCCCAATTCCCTGTCCAATCACAGGCTTTTTGTTGTATTAATATTTAAATTAATTGGACAGGGAAAATTCTGCTACAGAGGTGGAGTAATTTTTCTTCAGGAGTGTAGCCACTTTGGCCACTGACAAGTCACCCATACTCTAGTGAATGACTCCACATGTACGTGCTTATGGGCAACACCAATTGGACTCGGTGAGTTATAAAACCAAATTTTCATATACATGTATGTTGTTCCTGGTTAACACATGCTTACTGAAAACCAAAAGCCAGAAAAGCAGTTATAGTCTTCATTGACTGGCAACCACAAGAATCACTTTCTGTTATGACCATTTTTAATGGACTACGAACTACCCTGGGTTTACTAGGAGATGTATTCAGAGTCAAGAAGGAAGATCTAGGGAAATGATTCCTGGTTTGGAGGAGAGCAATATCCCCACAATTGGCATAAGACAGAAGCATCCTGTTCATTCTTGGGGGGGGAAGAGATTAATGTTAGTTTTGACTCATGTTGAATTTGTGCTATTCTTCTAAACCCAGTGGGCTTAAGTCTTCTTCTAGTTCATCTAAATCTTCCACAGTAAAAGGAATTTTCATCCACAGGAATGGCCCAATGGCTTCATTTCCTTCTACCTCTTTGTTGTCTTCTCCGACATCCCTTTCACCATTTTCTGCCTAACGTCCAGAACCTTCGCTTAATTGGTTCTCCTCATTATCTGAAGTGAGTGTGCCCAGCTTTGCATGCTGTCTATGTGATCCCTGTCTTGCCTGCATCCTTTGGGATGCCATTTGTACTCACAGCATCATCAGCCTCATCAGCATCAGCTCCCCACATGTACTGAGTACCATCTGCTTCTTCCTCCCGGTGGACCAGTTCAGCATGAAATCCAAACACTCCTGACTACTGATCACCAAGCATACTCTCTGCTGTAAGGAAACCTCTTCTCCTTTTTCATATATTGTTTAAGTCTATCAGTCTTATTCTTGTTTCTTCTATTTTTTTCCAAAAGAGTGTAGGATGATTTTTAGTAACATTTATACATAGAACAGGCCACATGCTCTCTTTTAATTCTTGAAAATGTCATAACAGTATATAATGTATCATGATCATATCCGCTGTTCACTTGCTACTAAATCCTTCTAGGAATTATCTGTCCTGCTATTCCATCTCTGTCCAAACTTCAAATCCTCTTGACATTAGCCAACTGGGGTAGACCTCCATTTAATCCCATTTGGAACTCCAGTTCCAAGGATCCAGTGGTCCTTTTCTGGCATCAATGGGCACTGCATACATGTAATGCAGTTACATATATGCAGGCAAAACCAATCATATCAATAAAACAAAAAAAACCCCACAACTTTAAACATTTAATAAATTAATCTATTGAGTCTAATTAGTAAGAGTCTCTGCATTAGTCACTTCAATAGAAGCTTCTCAGACCAGGATTGGTAGAGGCACAAATTTATGCCCATAAGTATTTAGAAGTCAGTTTGATAATACAGTGACTTAGAAAAGAACATCAGTATGCTCTTCCCTAGGGCCTAACCGTGAGTTTTGACTTTGCTTATGGTATTATGCATGAACTCTTGCCCTAAGAGCATGACTCAAATCCAATCAAGAAAACAGATGGTTAAGTAGTCATATGACTATCATACCGGTGGGCACCTCTTGCCTGGTGGCAAACCAGGTGCATGTATTAAAGTGCACAGGGTATAGTGCTGGATAAAACGATTGATATCTTTTGTCCTCAAAGAGCCACCTGCATGGTACCTTCCTGCACCTTCCATGCACCTTCCCGCACTGGGATAGCCAGAGGGGTCAGTTCAAGATTTATTTCCCTGTATCCGATAACCAAAGTGTGTGGTGTCTTTAACAATAGAGTCTTATCACTGAGTTAATGTAGGAAACTAGGAGCTGTGCTGATAGGCTGTAGTGTTTTAGGAGCTTCTGGGCTTCCCTGAGCAATAATTCATAAGTAGATGACCTGTGCCTGGCTCTTAGATTTTCATTAATAACCCATGCCTTCTGGGAACCCTAATCCAGGCTTGCTCTTGAGGCTGGTGGTGTGGAGTACACCTGTAGTCCCAGCTGCATGGGAAGCTGAGACATGAGGATCACTTGAGCCAAGGAGTCTAAGACCAATTTGGGCAACATTAGACAAAAGCAACAAACAAACAAACAAACAAACAAAAACCCAAAGCAAACAACAACACCAACATCCCCCCCCCCTCCAAGAAACTCAAGCCAAATGAAACCAACAAATAAAGGACCGAACCAAAACACATAAACAAAAAAATATATCCTTGCCTTAGGAAAGAGCATCATCAACATCTATTCATAATACATGGACTTATTTCTCTTTGAATACTGACATTTTTTTGAGTCAGGCCCTTATCCCTAGTTAGTCTCCAATTCATAGAGAGATCACCTTCTTTGGACTCTGAAGTGCTAAGATTAAAGGTCTGCCCCACCATGGCTGGGTCATATTTACTTTTAAGTGTGGGTTTGTTTTTTTTTTTTTTTTTTTGGTAGAAGAATAAAAGGTTTGTTGTCATTAAAAACAAATTTCATAAGCATCCCTCACTGCTGAATTTGACATTTTTATCCACTCACAGTTAAATTAAGGATCCTCCTGTATAACTTTCCCTATTCTTCACTACTGACTTTAATTTGCCCCTCTGCTGCTGCATTTGGAGAATGTGCCAGAGTGTCTTTGTGACCTGGTGAAAGACCCTGGAGGTGGTGTGATGCTTGAGCACAGTGCACACATCTGGTACTTGGACACAGTGCACATATTTGGTGCCTGGGCACAGTGCACACATATGGTGCCTGGGTACAGTGCACACATCTGGTGTCTGGGCACAGTGCACACATCTGGTGCTTGGACACAGTGCACACATCGGGTGCCTGGGCACAGTGCACACATCTGGTGTTTCTTCTGCTCCCTTCATTTGACATCTTTTTTAGGAACCAGAATGAGCCTTGTTGGAGATTCTGCCCTATCCTATCCTCTTCCCAGGGTCTTCAGGCTTGACTTCCTGACTTTGTTTCATTCAGAATCAAAGTCTCCAATAAATCACTCTCCTGGAACATGCTGTTTAACCTTTTCAGAGAAGACAAATGTGGCCCTTCCACTGTCCGGAGCCCAACCCTTCAGAGACCAGTGTCTAGGCAGAATGTACTATTTGTCTCAATGAAAGAGGAACTATCTTCCTAGGAGATGAGTGAGGACAGAAAGCTCCATTTTACAGCAGCAATCCTGAATTTGACCTCCAGCCCTTATGGCACAGATGAACATCAGACTAAAATGAAAACCCAAAGCAGAAACCGAAAGGAATAGAGAGGGGGACCACATCACACAGAGCCATGAACACTGTAAGATCTATGTTTTTTGGCCTTGGTGTTTACAATTTAATTTTAGTAGCATCACTATTGTTAGCATCAATGACATTCACATAAAGTAGTTTTTAGGGGTGAGGGAATAAGAAAATATTTCATTTCCACTCAATCTCACTGGGAAGAATTTAATATATATATATATATATATAATGAAAGGGACTATCTACTGAATAAACAAGAGCTTTAAAGAGAGAAAGGGGCTAGAGAGATGATGGCCGTTGAGTACTTCTTACTCTTGAGGAGGACCCAAGTTCAGTTATAAACACCCATATGGGGACTCAACTATCTGTAACTGCCATTCCAGTGTGTATCTCGCCCTCCCCTGGCCTCCACTAGCAGTACATTCATGTGATACACAGACACACAGGTAGGCAAAAACGAAAATTGAAATAAAATATATTTTTAGAAAAGAGCTGATGTCCGAGCTTCAAAGTAGTGTGGCAGAAAGAATAAATTCTGCTACACTCTTCCTTTCTGTTTGTGAATTCCCTCAAAGGATGGGATAAAGCTCATTAAAACTACAGAGACCAGTCTATTTTACTCAGTTTACTGACTCAAATGTTCACCTCACCCAGCAACATTCTCACAGCGCACTCATGACAATATAATATTTGACTAAACACCTGGCTTCCTCATGGTTCAGTCACTTTGTCAGAGAAGCTTGTACAGCAGCCTGGACCTACTTCAGAGCCTTCTGCCTCACTCAATTGTAGCTGCTCCGTGGGCTCCTTGGTAAGTGAGCATATGCAAAGGAGGGATACATTGCCTCCTGCAGAATACATTGGGGTCATTATTCCTTAGGCTTCCCTTTTGGTGTTTACAAGAGTTCAAATGAAATTTTTCTTTCTTTCTTTCTTCCTTCCTTTCTTTCTTTTATATTTTAAAAGAAATGTGGTGTGTGTGTGTGTTTGTTTGGATTGGATATTTTTCTTATTTACATTTCAAATGTTTTCTCCTTTCCAGATCTCCCTTCAGAAACCCCCTATCCTGTCCCCCCTCCCCCTGCCTCTAGAGGGTGCTCCCCCCCCCCCACTCCCATCCTCCTGCCCTGGCATTCCCCTACACTGGGGCATCAAACACCCTCAGGCCCAAGAGCCTCTTCTCCCACTGATGTCCATCAAGGCCATCCTCTGCCACATATGTGGCCAGCGCCATGGGTCTCACCATGTGCATTGTTTGGTTGGTGGTCCAGTTCCTGGGTGCTCCACAGGGTCAGCCCTGTTGACACTGTTGCTTCCTCCATGGGGCTGCAAACCCCCTCAGCTCTTTCAGTCCCTTCACCAACTCCTCCATCGGGGACCCCCCCCCACCCCCCCCCCGAGGTCAGTCCAAAGGTTAACTGCGAGCTTCTGCCTCTGTATTTGTCTGGCAGAGCCTCTCAGGAGACAGCCATATCAGGCTTCCATCAGCAAGCACTTCCTGGCATCCACAATAACATCTGGGTTTGGTGTCAGCCATGCATTTTCACCTTGGAGGGACAACTCGACATGTCACACACTATTGGACGTTAGGGGTTTAGCTGATTTTCTTTGAGACTCACTCTTTAGCCCAGGCTGGCCTCAGACTTGTGAGATAACTCAGATATACTTCAAATTTGCTATGCAACCCAGGCTGGTCTTAAACTCAAAGTCTTCCTATTTCATCTTTCCAAGTGCTTAGATCTGAGTGCTGGGATTGTAGGCATACACCAACATGCCTGGATAGAAATGTTTAAACAAATTATTTACCTCTCTGAAATAAACACCCACACAGGTAGAGCTTGTTCCATTTGATCAGCATAGGGCTGTCAGTGAACTAGCATGTCGCTCTTCAGAAGGAAAACGGAATTGTCACCTATTCTTTTCTCATCTCTGTGACAAAACAAACTAAGGAGAGAAAGGTTTGTTGTGGCTCATGTTTTGAGGGTACAGAATATACAGTGGCAGGAGAGTGGCAGCATTGTGTCTGCCATCTGGAAGCAGAGAGAGACTAATGCTGGGATCCACCTGCTTTCTGTTTTATATTCAGTCTAATTACTCAGCCCATTGATGACACTGTCCAAATTTAGAGTGGGTCTTTCTATCTCAGTTAATTTTTTTTCTGGGAATCCTCTCTAGACGTAGTCATAGGTTTGTCTCCTAGATCAGTTCCAAATCTCGTAAAGATGATAAAATTAATCATCATGGTGGTAAAGAGTCCTGTGACCTAGAGCTGCAGAATTAAGACAAGGTGTACTGCTGGCCTTATCAGCAGACAGTGAATTATTTCTGACAGGCCTTACAGACAGGAATGAGGAGAAGGCATCTTTCAGGCCAACAGTTGCACGTCAGAGTCTGTCAAACTATGAATACATGTATTTGTGTTTTGAATCAGCAACTTTACTTCTAGGTATCTATTGAGTTAACTAGAAAGAGGCAGTGTAGTGCCTGAAATTTGTAGTTTCAGCAACAGGAGGCTGAGGTGGGAGGATCTTGTGTTCAAAGCCAGCTAGTGCTAAGTAGCAAATTCTTGACCATCCTGGGTTTTATGACAAGACCCAATCTCACAAGCAAGCACACACACACCCCTCCATAACCAAAGCAGAGGAAAAAAAAATCACTGATAACAGAATTACTGACCTACAGTGTAGTGTACTACTGTCTTGTAATATGCGCCAGAAAACATTGGAAACAACCCAAGTATTCATCAACAGAGAATGGATACCTTTTGGTGTTGCCATATCATGGCTTGTTAAGTAGATGTAGGCAGGAACGAAGAAGGTCCTGCTGTGCAGAACACTCTACCACAGAGTGTGTAAGGGGGCTAAGAACATCCAGTTTATGTATTTATATGTGATGTTCACATATATGCAGTATGCAACATACAATAAGCCAATCAAATGTGTACATAAAAGAGCGAGTTCAGACCAAGATAGAACCATCAAGTTCAAAATCTTTAGGAAGGCTGGCAAGATAGGGTCTCAAGCAGAGCTGATGCTGCAACTCAAGGCTGAAGAACCTCTAACAGAATTTCTTCTTGCTCAGGGATGATTTGCCTCCCGTTTCCCCAGACATCTGACTGGATAAAGCGTACACATCTTATGGAAGGCATTCTGCTTTACTTAATGCCTACTGATTTAAATGTAAATCTCACTTAAAAAGACACACATGGAAACCCTCAGTAACTGACCAAATATCCAGTCGTCTTGTCCAGCCAAGTAAGCACATAAATTGTCTGATGTGGAAGTATACCTGTGTGTAAATAACTGAGGCAGAAAGAGAGTAAGTTCTGAGGCAGTCTGGGCTACAATGAAAGTTCCAAGTCAACCTAGGTTACAGGGTTACATAGTGAGACCTTGTCTCGGCGGACAACAATCAAATAAACTATAAAAACAACCTTGTAAAACCTTTACACTTAAAATTATCTACAAGTACGTAGAATGCAGTTAAAGATACTGCATTATATCTGTATCTATCTATCTATCTATCTATCTATGTGCATAATGTCATAATGCCAATAACACCAGTGTTCTCATTTTAAAAAATATAGTAATATAGACTTGGCTAAAGTACATGGTTTTGTTAATGTCATGAAGCACTTTTTTTCAGCATCAGACAAATACAAATCAAATAAAGACACCGATCCTCCAAATTTAGTCTCAGTTGGAAACTTCAGTGTTGGACTCTGGAAATAGTCCTAGATATTACCCACAAAAAGGCTAGCACCATAGTGGTCGATCTGGAAGCAAAAAGTTAGCAGGAACACTCTTCCTGCCCTCAATGGACTTCAGGTCTTTGGAAAAACAGCTAAGTTCAGATTCTGGACAGAAAATGTACACGGTGACTTTGTAACTAAAAGCAAAGGGGCCAACATAGACAACTGAGATTATGTCAGAAAGACTCGGGATCTCGCCAAAGACAGGACAACCTAGCCTGGCAAGGTGTGTGTTCTAATCCCAGCATTTGGAGCCTTGAGGGCAACCTGAACTGTATAGTGAGATGCTGTCTGATCCTCTGGAAGAGCAGTCAGTGATGTTAGCTGCCACAACGTCTCTCTGGCCCCACTAGACCTGATCTTAACACACACACAAGCAAACAAAAAGATGAAAGGGTACGAATACAGAAAGATCAGTGCAGTTGGTGTTAAACACGTGGGATGCAGAAGAAAGGAAAGTAGTGATTCCATGATTGTGACAGAGTAGTGGGGGGAAGACCTTTCACAGTTAGTGCTGACAGTTTCTCAGGGAACAGGGACAAGACAAAGGGATAGGGACTGCCGCCTTCTGCAAAGACATTTGGTTTTGTCTCTCTCAAGGTCTGTTATTTGTGAAACACGCACACCTGCAGGTTAACAAGTGTTTCCTTTTGGAAATGCTGGAATCCAATAAAGCAGGGTATGTAATTGATCCTTCTTTGTGGTGATTATTATGATCGTTGAGCCTTTGTTTAAATATTTGCACACGTTTAATGTGTAAAAATGCACATACACACCCATCCTCCCAGCCTGGCTCATCTTTATAGCTCTAAACCTGTACTTATACAACTTGATTTTCCTTTTTAGAATGTATTGAGTTATGATTAATAAACAAAATTTGTACATATTTAAGGTATACTAAGTGATGCCCTTTCTTCTGATTTCTTTGAAAAACGGTGCTTTGATATGTATATGCATTTTGCAACAATGACCTCACTCAAGCGAATTAGCATAACAATAGAATTTAGGTTAGAAATATCACATACATATAATTTTGTAAGTCCTGTGTATGCTCTTAGGAAATGTAGTTTTCGCTGTTTCACTAGTTTGTCAAAGTCACAATCCCATATACTTGGTTTTCAGAACTGAAGCATTTTGGCTAAAAGTTTCTACCTGTTGGCTACCAGCTCGCCATTTTCTGTCACCCTCCAAGCCCCTGATAACTGTCATTCTACGTTCTGTTTTTGTGAGCTCTATCTTCTTATGATTACACGTACACGTGAGATTATCTCGTATTTATCTTTCTGTGACTAACTTAGCTGTCATGCTCTCCAGGCTGATTGTTGTGGTTGTAAATGAAAAGGTTTTTTTTCCTTTTTAAGGACTAAGCAATTTTCACACATAATACATATCTGATACATTTTTCTATCCATTTACCCATTGATAGATTTCCCCCATATCTTGAGTATATATTGTGAATGTGCTGGTTAGTTTTTGTCAACATAACCTACAGTCACCTGTAATGTAAACTGAGGAATTTTCCCCATCTGATTGCCCGTGGGCATGCCTGTGGGGGTATTTTCTAGATTAATGATTGGTACGTCCAGTCCAATGTGGGCGGTGCAACCCTTGGGCAGGTAGGTGGGCCTGAGTTTTCATTTCTTGCCTCCAGGTTCCCACTTCTGTTCCTGCCCTGACTTCCTTCCACAGTGAGGACCATAACGGGGCCTGAAACCCAAACAACTTCTTTCTGTCCCAAGTTGCATCTGACTACAGTGTTTCTCACATCAACAGACGACAAACCAATACGGTGAACAATGCCAAAACAAACCCGAGAGTGCAGATATCTCTTTAAGAGCGTGCTTTTAAAAAATTTCCTTCAGATATGCACACAGAAGTATCATGAACTAGACGGCTTAACATCTGGTTCTGTTGGTCCACAGTTCTGGAGGCTGCAAGTTCAAATTCAATACGTGGTCAAGTCAATTGAGCCCGAGAACCGGAGAGCCACGGTGGAGTCTGTTTCCGGCTTCTCTCTTAGTGGCTGCCTTTTTCCTAACTCTCATTGACATCGTCTTTCCATTTGCATCTCTGAGTCCAAATTTCCCCTCTTTATAAGGGCACCAGTCCTATTGATTAGGTCCTGTGCTCATGGCTTCATTTTAATTTGATTGCCCTTGTAAAGTACCTATTTCCAAGTACGGTCACATTCTGAGTTCCAGAAAATTAGACTGTCGACATGAGTCTTGGTGAGATGTGAAAAGAAAATCGCTGATTCTTATATTCCATGACTTTGCCAAAGATTCTCTTTGTTCCTTGCTCCTAAGTGGGGAAGGTAGTGAAAATGTTTTGGGGATGGAAAGAGATGAAATGTTGGGGCTTCTATTGCAGGAATTATTAGGAACAAACAAGAGGCAGTTGGTAAACTGGGAAGTGCTTGGTGCTTTGTGTAATCATTGTACTTAAAATTCAACTACTGATTTGTTAGTCCATAAATAATTGGAGATGTTGAGTAACTTTTCATTAACTGTATTCTCTTTTTTTATGCTTTGAGTTTTGGCAGTAGACCAAAAAAAAAAAAAAAAAAAAAAAAAAAAAGGGTGGGGTGGTGGAAATGGTCAGAGGCATTATGGATGTCGGAATTCTTGGCTTGGAGCAAAGAGGCAAATTCTATTGACATTTGAATTTTGTTCCCACTTACACAGTCTTCCTTATTAAAGAAATCAAGGGTAAAGAAGTAGTACATGGGCCGTGGTGGTGCACGATTGGGAGGCAGAGGCAGGCGGATTTCTGAGTTCGAGGTGAGCCTGGCTACAGAGTGAGTTCCAGGACAGCCAGGGCTACACAGAGAAACCCTGTTTCAAACAAAACAAAACAAAACAAAACATTCTTAAGCCGGGCAGTGGTGGCACATGCCTTTAATCTCAGCATTTGGGAGGCAGAGACAGGCAGATTTCTGAGTTCGAGGCCAGCCTGGTCTACAGAGTGAGTTCCAGGACAGCCAGGGCTACACAGAGAACAACAACAAACTATATGACTATAATCCCAGCACTTGGGTCACAGATGCAGGAATATTCCAAGTTTGAGGCAAACCTCAGCCAAATAAGCAAGACTAGAGTCAGGGAGGGACACAATTCTTTTAGCATTAAACAGAGACATTTAATGTGGTAGCAGAATCCCAAGGAGCCAATGGAAGGTGTATGTAGAGATGTTTCGGTTGACACATTTCAAGGATGCCTTCTGAAAACAAAGACGGAGAAGATAGGTTGGAAAGTGGTTCTTTAGTAGCACTGGGAAAGGGTTTGTAACAAAGGATTTTTGGAAGTGGATGTACTTTACACTGTAGGTACCCAGCAGCAGAAGTGTTCCTGGACCCAAATATTCCAGGTTCCCACCGGATGCGGTTCAGCTGGGATCACAGATGCTCCCTTTGTGGGGGTTTCTGGGCTTGTGTCTGAGTGCTCTCTAATCCCTGGTTCCACTGTGGGCTCTTGCTGCGTGTTTCCCCTTTAACATACTCTTCAGTCTGCATAGCTGTGCACCCATATTTCTTCTGGAGATTCTTCCGTCACCTCAGGAGGAGAGACAATCCCTTTGTCAGCTCAGTGGTGAGCAGAACTCTTCCTATTGTTTCTTTTCTGGCTGGGGAAAACTGGTCTTCAGATAAACTGGTCAACCCTGTTCTCCATCCCGGCTGCTTGAGTACGATCAGAACCAGGTTTGTGAAAACTTGGGAACAGAAAAACGTGCATTCCGTGGCTCAAAGGCACGTAAGCTTAAGCACGTAAGCTGTGCGTGGAAAGCACGTCCGATTTGCAGGATGATTTTCAGTAGCTGCGTGTCTTCTTGATTCTTCAGAGCGCCACACCTCCTGGCTAGAGTTTGGCATAGTTACAATCGCCAGGGCAAAAAAACCCCTGGTGTTCTACAGTCACTGTGTGGCTCCTTTTAATAGAAAGTATTGCTTTGGATCCTCAGAGGTTGGAAAGAGAGATGCTAAGACTGGATGTGAGGAGGAGCTACGATGGGATCTTCACGAAGAGAGGAGGAAGGGGAATGATCTAGGGAGTGGTAGAGAGACACCGGTTACCTTGCTAAGGAAAGCATGGTGGCTGTGGCCTCTAAATCAAGTCCCCAGATAGCAGTAGCCTGGAGTTATTCCTAACTTCCAAACTCTCTCCTTGCCTAAAACCTTCTAAATTGTTCTACCCCTGTCATTCTCATTCTCTCTCTCTCTCTCTCTCTCTCTCTCTCTCTCTCTCGTTTTTTGTTTTTTCGAGACAGGGTTTCTCTGTGAAGCCCTGGCTGTCCTGGAACTCACTCTGTAGACCAGGCTGGCCTCGAACTCAGAAATCCGCCTGCCTCTGCCTCCCAAGTGCTGGGATTAAAGGTGTGCGCCACCACTGCCCGGCCCCCTGTCATTCTCTATTCCTTTGGGGGGTCCCTTGTCATCTTTGTCACGTCCTCACTACCAGAGGCCTGCTTTTCTGCCTACTCATGGCTTCAGCACAAAGGGGGTTCTTATTTTTAGGGTTAGAAGATGAATATCAGGGCAACGGGCTCTGAAATTCAAGTGAACCATTTACGCTCTTAGGCATAATTTTAATGGGGTAGTGCTCGTCTCCTGATACTCTATGTACTGATGATTAGGGATGGGCCAGAACTTAGGCCATAATTATTCCTAGTGTTGTATCCCAGAACAAGGGCACAGTCCTTTGTTCTTGTGGTGGGTAGTAGTCACCCCTCTGGAGGGCACTTTCTCCCTGCACTTGGATGCATCTGTATATTTAGATATTCATGTGTGTTCTTACCTAGTATTTATGTACAGATACATGTTTATATATATATGCCATGTGTAAGCAGCTAGTTCCTGATTCGTGATGGTCTGATTTATGATTTTAAGTTTTGTTGCCAAGGCAACAAGAATTTAAGTTTTGAATCTGCCTGCTTTCTGGTAGTGACATACAGCACAATATCCCCTGTGCCTCTGGGTGCCATCAGTAGAAAATTGCAGCCAGCCACATAATCATGGGGCAAACAGCTGGTACTCCACACCCAGTCACATTGCGAAGCTATAGTATGGGAAGACTATTAATGTTAGATATATTTTCTTCTTATATTATTTGTGTGTGCGCATGCGTGAGTGCGTGCATGTGTATGGTATATGTGTGTGTGCATGTGTGTGTGCCTTGTACCACACACAGCACTTGTGAAAATCAGAGGACAACATGGGGGAGCCAATTCTCTCCTTCTACCATGTGGGTCACAGGGATTGAACTCAGGATGTCAGAGTTGATCCTAGGTGCCTTTGCCCATACAGTTGTCTTTCTGAGCCCTACTTATGTTACCTTTAACATATGACTTGGTTTTTTTTTTGCACTCCAGTGATACTTATCTGGGAGATCAAGCTACACTCAAAAGCCATTAAGTCACTAAGAGGCACGATGAAGCAAACACCAAGCACAGAAAAGGTCCAAAAGGTAAGATTAGCAATGATACACCTTCGTTTGCTTCTGTACTCCGGTTGTTTTTCTTTCAGCATCAGGAGGAGGTCATTTAATTTTCTGGATAATAATCTGATATATATATATTTTTATAAAACTTTTATCCATGTGTATATATGTATGGTCCACATGTGTGTATGTGTGTGAATCTATATGTATGTGTCTGCATATGGTAGCTCAAGACTGACATCAGGATTTATCTTCAGTTACTCTTCACTGTATTAATAGAGGCAATCTCTTAAACGAACACAGAGCTCACAGATGTGGACTAGTCTAGCTAGCCACATTGTTCCAGGGATTCCCCACTGCACTGTTTAATCATTATAATTACAGATGGGCTGCCATGCCCACCTGGCATTTGTGTGAGTTCTGGAAAGCTCAGCTCTGGTCTTGTGTGCAGCAAGCACTTCATCACAGAGCCACCCCTAGCCCTAAATCCACTTGCCTGTGGTATAATGGGCAGCACAGGTAAAACACCCCACAGATGCTAGCTATCATAAGGCTACAGTGGAGAATATAAGTCTTGGAAAATATGTGTAGTTTTTAGGATTCCTTGTGACAAAAACAAAACAAAACAAAACAAAAACCAAAAAATCCCAACCCCCCCCAAAACCCCAAAACCAAATTAAAAGACAAGAAACAAAGTCATTAGCATGAGGATTGAGTATGCACAGAATGAGCTGCTTTCGTGGAGATGGCTGAAGACTCTGGTTTATGTAGCAATCTTCAATAAAGAACAATACATTTACAGAGAAGTGATAAGACAAAAAAGTCCTGAGTCTCGGGGCAGGTGATGTGGCAGGGCTAGTATTTTGGAAGCTACGTGGATGACGGCTACTTTGTACCATTTTCTGTACTACTTTCTGTGACATCAGCTACTGACTGAGAATACTGAGTTAGGTGACTGAACTTTGCAGGGATGCAGAGGGGCACATTAACAAACCTTTGTTGTTGCTTTTGGCCTACAAAGTAGAATGGTACCTGGGAGATTTTTTTGAATCTGTTTCTTCTCAACTATCATCAGCTCAAAATAATGCTTATACCAAAGTGGCAGATTTGTGTATGGCAGATTTTGCAGCTCTTCACAGACAAGAGCCCCAGGAAAGGTATAAAAACCATCAAGTGGCTAAAAAGAGTTTCTGAAAGATAAGGATTCACTCTTAAATTATGAAAATGAAAACTAATAAAGACCCACAGAAAATTCTCTAAAGGAATGCACAAAATGTTTTGTTTTAAGCACAAAAATTTGTATTTTGTAACCAAGAGAAGCACGCCACTCTATTGCATTAAGAGCTAAGAATATCACACAGAAAAGAGTGGATGATATATAATCTGAGAGTGGGAGAAAGTAGGACAAAGGTTGAGAAGTGAAGTAGTCAACATATGTGTTTACCAAAGCTAATAAAGTAAAAAAATGGATGATTGGATTTTATTGTAAGTTAATACAAATTTGAACTTAACCTCCAAATCCTAACTGCCCCTATGTGATCATGAGGTGTCACCGGGAGTTTGCTACATGGCAGGATAGACTAACATGACTCTTGTCATCTGAGACAAACTGTCCAGCTCATCCCTTAAGATGAATATTTGATCACCATTTCTTCCTACACAGGGTGACTTATTTACTCCTGGACCCATGTTTGTGATGATCTTAGGATATAGTTGTAGGCTGTTTTTTCAGAAATAAATACTGTGAGTGAAGGCCATCAGTTGCACATGAGGCTGACTTAGCTGTAGGGATCAGGAGCCACCCGTGGTGCTGTCCTAGTATTCCGTGCAGAATTCCATAATGGCTCAGTGCTGTGCAAACACCTCTCCATTTGTCATGACAACGGAATAGAGAAAAGCACCTTATGGGGATAAAGCTAGAAGAGGCTTTTATATGATTACATCTCAGGTGATAGATGCTAGCAATTTTGCTTATTATGAGAACAGTTCTCCAAAGAGAATTCCTGTTGTATTTGTTTTTGTGATTGCTCTTTTCTATATGTATACAAATATAACTAATATTATATCATAAATATAAATAAAAAGTTAGGAATATAAATAACCTGAGATAAAGGGGATTCCAAGATTTCTAAAGCTTGCCGTACCTGTATTTTGGTTTTTAACATTTATTTTGTGTGTATATATGCTTATGCATGTAGATGTATGAGCATGTGTATGCAGTAGCATACATGTGGAGATCAGAGGAGAGCTTTTTGGATTAGATTTTCTCCTCCTATCTTGTAGATTTCATGGATTAAACTCAGGTTGTCTGGGTTGACTGCAAATATTTTTACACATTGAACCATCTTGCTGGCTCACTGTACCTATTTCTTAAAGCTAAGGTCATGAGGTCAGGGCAGGTTTGATAGTATCCCTAGCATTGAGTTGTGAAGATGCTGAGCCCGTAATGATTACACTTAGGAAATGTTAAATTAACATCTATATGATCCCATTATTTTTTGAGAGCTAATTCTACCAAGAAGATCTTAAAGGCTCTTCTAGAACTTGATTGTTACTTTACAGCTGGAGGAAGGAAGATTACGAAGTATTTGAGTTCCTATGTTGGTCAATACATGCATATACATGTGTAATGTGTACTTATGAGACCAAGTCAGTGAACAAATATTTAGTATTTGTATAGACTAAACATTATGAATGATTCAGGGGAAAATCAATGAGGCATGGTGCTGATACATGGCTCTTGCTCACTAAGTATTGCAAAAGTTCTTTTTGTTTTGGAAGTGAGTTGGTCTCAAACTTATGGTCCTCTTATTTCAGCCCTCCAAGTGCTGGGGTCATAGGTGTGTACCACCACAGCCCAGAAACGACAAGGAGTCCTTCTCTTTCCTTTCACTCCCTTCCTCTCTCTCTTCCCTCCTCTCCTTTCTTCCCTCCCTTCTTCCTTCCTCCCCCCTCTCTCCCTCCCTTCCTCCCTCCCTTCCTTTCTTCTTTTCTCTCCTTTTGAATTTTTGAGACAGGATCTCTCTATGTAGCCCTGGTTGCACTGGAACTCACTATGTGCACTAGCCTGGGCTCAAACTCACGAAGATCCACCCACCTGTGTCTGCCTCCCCAATGAATCAAAGTAATGTGCCGTCATGCCCTGCCATAATGAGGATTTCTACAGGGTCTGCTCTAAACCTAATATATACAGCACATCTTTGGCTTTTTTTATTGTAATAATTTGTTTAATATCTATAGTAACTGAACAAGTTGTTGGCAAACTTTGCATTTCAACAGTAGCCACCACATTAGCATTATAGTAATGAAAAACTTTAAAAAAAAAAACAAAGACAAAAAACACAAAGCAGGGTACAAAGCCAGTCTCACTCTACATACAAATTCTTCTTATACAGCTATGATACATTGTTATTTCCACTTTCTATAAGGAATTGACAGTTCACAAGGGTAAAAATGTGTGTACTGAATCAGCAGTGTGTGAAGAGCCCATCTCAAGGCTGTCTTTTGTATCTGATGAAGCTTTTCTCTGCAGTGGGGATTTGAACTTGGCCTTGACAGACAGGAGTTTTATGAGCAGAGAGGAGGTGCATAGGCGTGTCTGATAATCACCCAGCTCGCTTGCTTCCCCCCCCCATCTTCTGCATGTGTTGTACAGACACATGTCCTTTACTGCTCTCTGACTTACTGCCGAACCCAGCACACTATTTTGGCTAACCTAGCTGGCCAGCAAGCTCCTGGGATCTTCCTGTCTCTGCTCCCTCCTTCCAGTGGTAGGGTTAGGGCTGCTCATTTAAAACCATGGGTGTTGGGGATTCAAACTCAAGTTCTCACGCTGGGGCAGCAACCACTCTTGTCTACTAAGTCATCTCCCTAGCTCCCAACATTCTTTTGACTAGTGTTTATCATTGATTTAAAAACTGCTTGAGGTAAGGAAAAAGGCCTCTGTACCCGTGACAGGATGCTCTGTGCAGGTGGGTGTAGCTGGTCTTTGCTACTTTGTTCTTTATCCTAACCCTTTATCCTGCTCCTCCATCTCACCCACTAACATAGATAGGACAGAAACAAGGCTAGAGGGGAGAGAGGAATCAAGAAAATTCCCTGAATCTAATTTCTTTCCTTTTGTTTCTTTTTTTGGCCATGGCTACTAACAAATTACAACCAACCTCCTCAAATGAGCAATAACCACCCATACCCCCTCTCTGGGCTCTAGCATTTATATACCTCTGAAAAGCTCCCAGAATTCTGAATGTCACACAACAGCAGACACTATCCACAGCCGGCAAAACCTGGCCTCTGCTAGAGCATGAGTCAAATCATAGTCAGCTGCTGTGGACAGTCCGAAGCAGCTGCACCTCTCCACACCTGGGATTAAAATGAAAGAAAGAAAACCCACATTCTTATAATAGTTCTCTGTTTTTTAAAGAAATAAAAATTTTTAGAATTCTCACTACAGGTGGAAATAGACGCCTTTCTACCATATGCTTCTGGAGGATGTGGCCACCATGGCAACAGTGACATCCTCCAGATTGCTGTTGCTCATCCTTTACAGAGCTCACTGATTCTCACAGCTGGGCATTTATGAGCCAGAGCGGAACTGCTTCTCTCTTCAGGTGGTTTGCTCATGTCCTTATTAATTGCAGCCCTACTCTAGAGGTACCAGCAGAATGAGCTACTTGCTGTAATCATTAGTTTGAAACGCTTAAATATCATCCACTAGTATGCATTTTGTATCTCAAGGTTTAAAAAGAAATGTTCCCCTCAAAGCTGAAAAAAAAAAAAAAAAAAAAGAGAAAGTACCAACAGCAGTCTTTTCCAAGAAACATCGGGTTCCCACCGTTAATTAGCTAACACAGTGCTTGTGAAGCACTCAGAAAACGAAATGTAATGGAGAGTCACCTCCGTGATCAGCTCCGATAGACTTAATCACAGCAGAAGGTCACCGACCAGCTGCTTTGCTACTCTGGAGCAAGAGTCCTCTTCTCCCCTTTACTGTAGACATTTCTTTTTTTCTTTTTTCTTTTGGTTTTTTTCTTTAGAAGAAAACACGGACTGGTTTCAACGTTTCCTGCCTGTGGGCTCTGGGAGTTCTTTGTTGCTGGGGTCTTCCGGTCTGGACCTGTAAACATGCCTCTCTCAATCGGACCCCAGGCTTTTCCAAGTGCTAAGTTTGTGACCTATAGGATAGCTGTCCCCAGTTGTCTACCAACTCACTGAAGGCACACCTCGATTTGAACCCAACTCTTCATTCACATCTTCGTCCAGACGTTTCTTCTCATTTCACTGTCATCTAAAAACTCAGTGTGTTCCCATCATTCCTCGTGCCTTCTCTTCCTCATTGTCTAGGATTTATTAAACCCTAAGCCTTCGTGATTTGTGTCCTCTTTCCAGAGACTTCAGAGTTGAGCTAGGTCCTCTGGCTGCTTGTCACTCTTCTGCTTTTTTTGTTTGTGTAAACATGGTCGTAAGACACCATGAACCACCAAAGGAGTTTGCTTCTTTGTGCAAGGAATTGTGTTGAAACTGCGAGCTGCCGCCTCATATACTCTGAATGGGATATGCTGCCGCTGTGTTGAGTGAGGTGAATACTTTTAAGATTCTACTTTAACTGGAAGTACTGACTAAGAAAGTCATTTATGGGATAGGGATAACGATAATGATCTTTTTCATTTGTGAATTATTTATTTCACAATCAATAGAGGTTGGCATACTGTTTAACATTCTATAGCAAAGACTGATGTTTTAGAAAATATCTAAAAATCCACATTATTTATTCAACAGCATTCAGCAATGGAGGAGAGGGATAATGAATTTACATTCATGGAGCTAACAGTTCTAGACCTGTTATGTGCAGGGTATTTATATATATTTTTGGCTTGTTTTTTGAGATAGGGTTTTGCTATGGAGGCTGAGCTGATCACAAACTCATGATTCTTCTACCTCAGTCTCTCCCCTACGTAACTGCCTCTGCATCCAGTGTTGGGATACATGTGGATACCGTCAGGCCTGGCTGATGTTTGCTTTTTCATTTCCCTTTTCTTCTTTTTTGGTATTTTGAGCTAGGATCTTACTCTATACTCTGTAGCCCAGGCTGGCCTCAAATATATGATGATCTTCTTGCTTTAGCATCCTGACTGCTGTGATGACAAGCATGTCCTACCATGCACAGCAATATACTTAAAACAAAACCAAGACCAAAAAGCCAAAAATCTACCCTTTAAAAAATTCTTGTAAAAAGTTGTTTTCATTTAAAAATTTCCATACTGTATATATGTGTGTATATTTTGATCATGTTTTTCCTTCCCCCACCTACCTACCCACTTTATGTTCTTACTTTCTCTCTTTCAAAAAAAAAATCCACAAAAATACAAAACAAATTAACCCACCAACCAACCAACAACCATGGAGTTCGCTTTGTTGGCCAGCTCCTGCGGGATGTGGGGCCTGCCTCACGTGTGGGTAATATCCCCAGTGATTCTTCATTGGAGAAAGCTGATTTTCCTTTTGCCAGCTGGTATCAATTGCAAATAAATTTGTGGCTAGAGGTGGAACTCTGTGTCCACTCTCCAATCTCATGCTGGGACCCTATCTGACTTGAACCTGTGCAAGTCTTGCACACTTTACTAATTGTATCTCCGTCCCTCCTTCCCTCCTTCTCTCCCGTCCCCCGTCTGTCTCTCTGCCTCTGTCTTTCTCTGTGATTTTTTGCATTTTTTTACTTGACTACATTGATCTATTCATTCAGATACAGCTTCTAGTCTGCCATCTAACTTGGAAGTTGCTGCTGCTTGAGGCAGGATTTCATGTAATCCAGGCTGGTCTTGAACTTGCAACGTAGCTCAAGGTGTCCTGGATCTTCTTCTAAATCCTATTTTATTCTGTGTATATGATGTTTGCCTGAGTGTGTGTTTGTGTGTGGTGTGTGTGTGTGTGTGTGTGTGTGTGTGTTGGGCCTCTTCTTTCATTGTTTTCCATCTTATTATTTGAGACAGGCTCTCACAATGAACTGGTCTCACTGATTGGTCACAACTACCATCATCGTCAACATCACCATCATCAACATTATTATTATTATTATAACTGGTTCTTTTGGAGAGAGTGTTTCTCTGTATAGCTCTTATTGTCTTGGAACTCACTCTGTGGACCAGGCTGTCATCGAATTCAGAGATCTCCCTTACTCTTCTTCCTCCCAAATGCTGGCATTAAAGGTGTTGACTACCATGCTCAACATTATTATTATTATTATTATTATTATTATTATTATTATTAATTATTTAGTGTGTGTGTCTCTGTGTGTGTGCATGTGCACCAAGGAGTGGTGGGTAGTGGTTTGAGGACAACTTGTGGGAATCAGTTTGTGGGTCTCAGGGATTAGGTCACCAGGCTCGGAGGCAGGAACCTTTACCTGTTGAGCTGCATTGCTAGTCTATCATTCGATCTTAAAATCAACGTCGGTCAGGCCTGGCAGTGGTGGCACACGCCTTTAATCTCAGCACTCGGGAGGCAGAGGCAGGCGGATTTCTGAGTTCGAGGCCAGCCTGGTCTACAGAGTTCCAGGACAGCCAGGGATCTACAGAGAAACCCTGTCTCGAAAAACCAAAAAAAAAAAAAAAAAAAAAATTCAACATCTGTCATCTCAAATGTGTTCTTTCTTTATAGTGAACACATTAAAAAAATCCATTGCGAGATCTATCTATCTATCATCTATCCTATTCATAGCTGCAAGCATCAACGTATTTCCAATATATATATATATATATATGTTCTTTATATTTACAGTTTGTACTGACTTCCCAGAGGGATGAAGTCAACCCTTACTCTCCCACCATTCTTTGTCATGTTCTGAGCTCATTAGTCATGCTATCATTGTTAGATTTGTAACAGGCACATTCTGTCCCTTGCCCACAATCCTTTATTTTAACCTTGGTTTTGTATCTACTAAGTTCAAAGCTTCCCACCGACTTCCATGATATGAAGCATTTCTGTTTCGCTGCATGAGGTGATCCATCCATCTTCGTGAGACTTGTCACAAAGCAGTTTTCTGGAGGAGGACTGTAGTCGTGCGCTTCAAGGATGACATTTGCCTCTTCTGCTTTCTCTCTTGAGCTCATTAAGTACACTCATCAGCTAATGTCCCACCGCTTAGCATCTGTCTATCAACACATCAACAACATATTTCTGTAAGTCCTCCATCCTTCTGCAAGTTCCACAGTCACCCAGCGCTGGAGCCTGATGACTGCCCTTAAACTAGTGCTTTACTCTGTGGCAGCCATTCTCAGATAAAGCTGTTATACAACCAGGCTGCAGAATATTGCCACTTGTATAATGTCCACGGCTTAAACATCTTTATTGTGCTTTATGATAAGCAGAGATCTCAGACCCTTAAATTTTGGCAGCTTCTTCACATTCTTTGGTTTTCTCTGAATTGCATGACTTACTTCTTTTCAGACAATACCATGAGAAGATGACCTAACTCTGGCTTCAGCATTCCACAGACAAGGACCTAGTATTCTGGCTAAAGGTCTTTTCATTGTGGAAAAAAATCTTGCGTTGACTGGCTTCACCATTGTGGCTCTAGCTCATTAGTGGTCACAATGGGAGTGTATGTACTTCATCCTTCCTGAGAATCTTTCAACAATTTTAAGGGTTATGTCTACCTCAGGTCTTTTCCTTTCATGTTTTTCTTTTGTGAACTGTATTTTGCAGGACGACTTTGAGGGAAATCCATAATATGAAATCCTTAGCATAAAATATCATTCTTTTTTATTTTAAACAATTCAATATGTTTTATAATTACCATGCTTCTGCTTTGAGAATGCTATGGGAGTAACATGAATATGGATTCTGTATGAGTCACACTATTGCGTGCAAATTCATTTGTTCTAATAATACGTGTATATTTATAATACGGTTTCCACACTTAATGAGAGGATGCCATCAGTGGTGGCCAAATAAAAATGTTGAGGACTGATTTTATATGCCAAAAAGAGAAATATTCTCTACCCTTTTAGGTTCTTTGTGAAACAAACTGACAGCAGATTCACGGGAGAAAAGGCAGACCACTGTATGTGATAATGAAAGTTTTATGTGGCATAGGGGTAAAGGGGTACCTGGTAGAAAGAACAAAGAATGCCCCAAAGAAATGGCTGGGCTCAGAGACTTTTATACCATTTGTACAAGAGTGAAGATCTTAAAAGGAATGGAAAGACAAATGGAAGGTGTCTGAGCTTTGAGTTGAATTATAGGAAGGGTAACATGGGAAAGTAATGTCAGGCCGTGGTGAGTTACATGGATGGATCCTTTTGTTGGCTTTCTGTGCCCTCTAGTCTTTTCCTTATGAGAAGTGGAAGATCTTGGGAATGTCCTCTCAAGGGAATCAGTGATCTGCTTTCAGGGAGGTCTAGCAGGACAGCCTGTTTTTAATGAATCACTGTCAACTGAAAATAATCCCTGTGCTAGAATGTCATATTTGGGCGATGGTGAACTAGGATATACAATGTCCTAAACAAAACAGAGCTTGTGATGACATGGGAAAACAACCACTAGACAGTGGGCCCAGAGTACCAAGACACACAGGCTCCTGCATACACACAGGGTGCTCACTCCATCTAGCTTGAGAGACAGGGTAAAAGCAAGTAAAGGTCAGTACTTCCTCGTATTGTTATGATTTTATGCCATTAAAATAGGTTCATGGATAAAATAGAATTCAGGATCGTTTGCAAAGACTTACTTGGGACCATATAATAATAATGAACATTGTTGAGTTCCAAGCATCATTCTAAGTACTTTGCATATACTTTGCAATGACTTTTTAGGACACACACACACACCCCTCACTTTTCATTTTACAGGTAGAGAAGTGGAGCCATAGAAAGGCAATATATTGCAGGTCTATGGTCAATATTATACTAATGGAGGAAGACAGAAGGCATCACTACTAAAAGAAGGAACAAGAAAAGGTATTCATTGTCTGCACACTTATTCCTTATGGGACTTGACCTCTTAGCTAGAGCATTAAGACAAGAGCAGGAGAAGTGGATACAAAGACATAAGACAAAGGCCAACTATCCTTACATGTAGTTGCTATGATTCCATACATAACAGACTCTGAATATGCTATCAGAGAACTCTTCGATGGAATCAGGACTTTTAGCAAAAAGGCAGAATAGAATATTAACATTCAAAAATCAGTAGCTTCCTTATGTACCAGTTACAAACCTACTAAGGATGAAGCGATCCTGAGCTTGGCTATCGTTAAACTCAGTTAAATTACAGAGGCATAGTACTCAAAACATGTGAAACTAGCACAAAAGCAGACATGAAGATAAATGGAATAGAATAGATGGCCCAGATAAAAGCCTGCTTAGCTATAATCAACTGAGTTTTGATAAAGATGCAAAAGACACACATTGGTGATCAGCCTCCTCAACAAATAGTGTTGGCAAAACTGGATACATAGAAGAATGAAACCAGATCTCTAGTTCTCATTCTGTATGAAAAAAACATCACCATTGTATCCAAAGCCGTATTGAAGCCCCGAAACCCTGGAGATGATAGAGGAAAAGGGAGCTTACAGACTTGGCGCTGTCAAGATTTTCTGAGTTGCTCAGAATGCCAATTGCTCAGAAAATAGTGCCAACAGATGAAAAAGTGAGACCCTAGGTTATTAAAAAGATTCCGAACTGCCAAGGAAACAGTTAAGTGAGGGACGAGACGATCTATAAATGGGAGAAAAATCTTTGCTAGCTAGACATCTGAGAGATGGTTAATGTCTAGAATCTACAAATGACTCAAAAAACACTAAACAAGAAGTCAGATGACCCAGTCAGTAATGGGCAAACAAAATGAGCAGAATTTCTCAAAAGATGGGCTACTAATGGCCAAAAACTTAAAAAAAAAAAATGCTTAGCTTCATTAGCTGTTAGAGAAATGTAAATCTGTCTCACCTCAGTCAGAATGTCAATCTGAGAAAGCAAAGGAGTGCTTGGTGGGTACGGACAAAAGAGAATCCTTAAACCCTCTTAGAAACCAGTCCAGACACCATGGATATCAGTATGGAGGCTTCTCAAAAAGCTAAAGGTAAACATACCATATGACCCAGCTAAACCACTCCTTGCCGTGTGCTTAAAGGACTCCAGATCATCACAGAGACACCGGCACATTGATGTTATTGCAGCACCAGCCACAGCAGCTAAGGTATGGAACCAGCCTAGATGCTCAGCAATAGGGGAATGGATAAAAATTGTGAAACATGCAATGGGGATTTTCAGACACAAGGGAGAATGAAGTTGTGTCACTTGTAAAAAAATAATTTTATTAAGCAAATAAACCAAAGTCAGAAAGACAAATGTCACAAAGTTCTCTAATTTGTGAGTCCTAGATTTTATGTACTTACATAAAATCGCGCATGTTCAAATGATGTGATAATGAATGTAAAGCCATCCAATGGAAGAAAGAAGAGTCATGAGAGGAGAGGGGACAGAAAGGAGTGTTGTGGGGTTGGGGGATATACTCAAAGTATACGATGCACTTGAATGAAGATGGCTTTATATAAACCAGTTTAATAAAATAAAAAATTCTAAAAGTCCTGCAGGCAAGGCTTTAGAAGATGATTCCTGGTCTCAGAATTTTCATGAAGGGAGTGTGTGTGTGTATGCATCCTCTAAGAGTGTTGAGAAGTCAGTATGTATATGTGCATCCTCTAAGTATGTGTGGAAGTCAGTATGTATGTGTGCATCCTTAAGTATATAGGAGGGAATATTTACATGTGCTTCTTCTAAGTGTGTATAGAAGGTAGTGTGTACATGTGCATCCTGTAAGTGTGTATAGAAGGCACTAAGTATATGTGCTTTCTCTAAGTGTGTATAAAAACTTGGGACAGGGTTGGCACAATGGCTTAGAAGTTAAGAGCACTGGATGCTTTTCTAGAGGACACAACTTTGAGACTCAGAATGTACATGGATGCTTACAACAGTCTGTATCTCTAATTTCTAGCTGATTTGTTGTCCTTTATAGTCTCCTTGGTTATCAGGCATATGTAGGGCACACAGATATACACATAGGCAAAACACTCATACACATAAAAAGATTTGAAACATTTTAAATTATTAAAATAATTATGAACTATTTAAAGGGATTTGAAATTCCTTAAGAAAACAGTAGCTGGAAAAGTGACTGGAATCTTCCTCTCTGTAGTAAAACATATGCTGGAGAGTCAATGATATTATTGAATTCATTATCTTTATTTTTCTAAGGATGGCACTGAAGTCTGTAGATTTTGATCTGATAATGCATGCATATGCCCAAGTGCCTCGCCATGGTGGTCTGGGACTGGATTCTAAACAGCTCTGCAGTGGGCTGGAATGTAGCCCTGGTGACCTTTAGTTGATAGCATTACCCATTTACTAAAAGGTTGAGCACATTCATCACACATTTAGACACTTAGGGTTTTTTTTAGGTAAATTGGTAGGAAATACATAAAAGAGTTCTATTGAAAAGTCAAACAATAATGAATTGCCTAGAGTATGGTCTGAACTTTTGTTTTATTACAGTGATCCAGATCCTCTCCTTTGAAAAAAGTTTCTCATAGTCGGGTGTGCATTCTGCTAGATATTTCCCTATGCATATTGACAAGTTGGTTTGTTAAAGTAATTTCCTAAAATAATGTTCACAAATATATGCGATTCTTTGGACCATTTAATAATAGATATGGAGTGTTTCTCTATTTCAACATTAGAGATCAGTATTTCTAATTGTTTTATATTTAATTGATATAATGAAAATAAAAGTATAATTGCATCATCTGACCAGGAAGAAACTACAGCAGTTTTCTTTTTAATTTTGTAGATTTCCTGTACTTTCCTTTTATTATTGTGCCATCCCCTTGTTCTATTTGTTTTCTGAAATTAAAGTTCATTTTTTCAGAATGTCTTTCAACTCTTTCTCTTTCCTACAAGAAACATATTTATAAAAGTTATCTTCATTGCATTTTCCAGCCTTTGTTTTCTAAGATACGTGATTAGCTGAAGTTCAAGTTTAAAACTAGCTGTTATGTTGGTAAAGCGCTAGCTGTGTAACCATGAGAACCTGAGTTTGGAGTCACAACACTTATATAAGAAGCTAGGCAGAGTGTTGAGTGCCTAAATCTCAGAGCTAAGGATGTTGAGATAGCAGATTCCCTTAGTCCTCACTGGTTAAGTGAGTGTGCTCCAGTGAGAGATACTATCCCAAAAAGTAGGGTGGAGACCAATTGAGGAAGACACCCAAGGGCAACCGAGGTCAGGATGTGTGAAAGTGTGCACACATGTGACCACATGGGAGTGCGCGCGCGCGCGTGTGCGCGCGCGCGCACACACACACACACACACACACACACACACACACAGGAAATAAAAAACAAAACTCTGTAGCTACTATGATAAGAAAGGGTTCAGTCATCAAAACCAGAGATTAATTATTCACGAGTTGCAAATGGAATTAAACAGAAGTCATTGCTGATTGTTTCACTTCTATGTATTAACTGAAATTGTTTTCCTGTGTCCTTGAGCTGGCACAAACATCAAGCCTTCAATGAAATATTTATTAAGCATTTTTAGGACAAATTAAAAATACTAAGTGGTTGTTTTCCCTACTAAGATTATGTTCATCATTTTTCATGTTTCAATCCCACCTAAGATTACCTTTTTCTGAATCAACTGATTGAATCTTGCAAAATTTTGCCCACATTCATTCAATCATAATGAATAACTGCTTAGAGTCCAATTAGATTAAAAATAGAAGTTTTTTAAAATTTGATTTCAATATGGTTATTTCTAATGAAAATTTTATTTCTTAAAAGTTCGTGGAGTAAACTGTACCAGATTTTAGAGTTGAAAAAATAAACTAGTTTCAGATGGTTTCCAAGCAGGTAAGAAACAGAATCAACATATCAATGTGTAAATTTAATATATGAATAATTGGAGCATAATAGCAAACATATATGTGTATAGATATGTTACTAAGATGATTTCATTGTAAATGTTTCTACTATACAGTCACGGTTTATATTAGTCACTTTACCAACAACTAAAACAAAGGAAATTGATGTTACTGATCACTATTTTGATGTCTAGTATAATTCTATTTGAATATAGTCTTACCCAATGGTAAGTTCACCCAAGGCCAATTGTAAAAAAGGTGAGCACAAAATCGATTTAATTCAGCGGTTATACAAAACACATGTATTTCTCTAAAAAAATTTTGTCAGTATCAATAATTGATGACAAAAAATAACAAAAACAATTTTATTAGTAGATTTGAGATACATGTAAGAAATAAGCAGTAACAACAAAGACCATTTATTTATTTATTTATTCATTCACTTTACATCCCGCTCTAGTGCTAGTATTGAAAAGTCCTGCAGTGTTTTACCATTGGTCACCTCACAGAAGTTTACTTTGATGTCTGGCACAGTGTGATAACTCCAGCCATATTCTTGTCTTTGATATATAGAGTTGAGTGATGTGCTAAGTGGTTGTTTTAGAAGGGAGACAGTGCATCACAGTAGCTAAGACCCTAGGACTCCATACTTGTGTGGATCTGTGTTTGATACACCTCCTCTGTAGCTTTCCATAGCTGCTGATATAACTCCCATGTCACTGATTCTCTTAGTGTCTTTCTTTTGGATGCCTCTCAGATTTTCAATTTTTATTTTGTTTTCATTATTTATTATATCCATAAATATTCTCTATATGTTCTGGGATGATGCTTATTAAGCATTATTAATGTTTAAATTGATTTTCACAGGATAAAACGTGCCTATAGTCTTTCCATATTTCTCCTTTTGTAGTCTGTCTTTTCTAATCCCATGTTATCCTCTCAAAGGTCTCTAGTATTCGGTATACTCTGTTGCTGATTGTCTGATCTCTGGGTTCACCATATTTGGTAATCCTTTTGGTTTAACTATAAGTTCACTGTTCTTTATCCTGCTATGTCCAACGTATTTTTAAGCCCATCCAGACAATTGTTTACTTCAAAATTTGAATCTTTACCTGATAATATTTTTCAATCTGCTTTTCTTAAAGCTTCCTTGGAACTCCTTTTTCTCCACTGACGACTCACTTTGTCCAATATTTTCTCTACTCTCTAAAATACTTACAGTAACCATCTAAGGGCCCTAGGGTTCTGATGCTAACACCTCGACCAGTTATGATCTGCATCTATTGCCTCTTTCCCCAATATAGTCTCTTTTAGGCCATGGCTCATAATTTTTGATGTATGCTGCATGCTGTATGTAAAGAAGAAGAAAGTGAGAAGTAGATATGGTAGATATGGTTTCTGTCCACAGAAGACTTTGCCTTTTTCCTTTGTCAGGAAGCTAGAGAGAAGTGTTTTCTTTTCTTGATTCTTTGAGAAAGGGTCTCTTTGTGTAGCCCAGGCTTCCTTGAACTTGTGGTTGCCTGCGTCTACAAAGTATTTAAAAAATGTTATTAATGTTGAGCTGAGTGACTCTTGAGTTGCAGTTTGTATTAACTCCAGGTCACCCCTGCTTTTAAACTTCTCTTGGGAACTTTTGATTCTGTCCCTGAGTGGGATTTTGTGGTTCAAGAAGCATATACCTACACCATCTTCGGTCTCTGCTTTTCAGTCCATCCTTAACACAAACTAGCTCTTCAATAGGAGTGTGAAGAATGTCAGATAAAAAAGATGTATGGTTTGAGGTCCTTCTAGATTTTATGTTACTCCCCAGTTGACATAAGCATATCCCTTTGTTTGTTTTTCTTCTCGTCCCAGCGAAGGACTGTTGATGGCAGATTAGCACCTCTACCTGTTCATGTCCCAGACAAGGAAGGCAGGTCTGAAAGCCATCATACCTTTCACACCCCAAGAAGAGATCGTTCATCTTAAGAATTCTCACTACTCTATGTCCACCATGCTTTGATGAATTTGAGGAAAAGCAAACTTTTAACATAATATTTATTTTCCATAATACTTATGCTCAGAGCAATATTTAAAATATTTAATGATAATTTCATAGAAGATCTGTTATACCAGACATTGGCCAGCACAACCAGGATTAAGTAGATTTGTATATTTAAAAACAGTACTGATGTGTTGAAGAAAGAGAATCAAAACAGGTTGATTATGAATGTCTGACGGACTGGTAGATGGGTGAGAACACCACAAACTTTGCATAAATGGGTACACAGAATAACTGAAAACTTTTTATGGTTTTCATTATGAAAGACATTAGTGATGCTAATTTTAAAGGAGTAGGTTTCCCCCATACCTATTATTTGTCTATCAGTTGAGAGTTGTTTTTCTGTGAAGTCCTTATACTTGCTAAGTTTTGACTTGTTATGACTCTAACCCAGCTTGAAAGAACTTCTTCTTTTTACTGTTGAAGTTCTGCTCTTGAAAATACTCCCAAGTTGAAACTATGTAAAATGAGAACCCTGGGGGTGAGAAGCAAGGATCCAATCCCTTTTATAGATCTTCTTCGCAGAGGGAGGCAGAGGCTGTAGGCTCTCTCCTGCTGACAGCCCAGTGATATAGACTGGGCTTTCTCACAGCAGCCAGCTTCATCCGTGGTGAGCAAATCCTGGCTTTTAAATAATATACGGCTAGAATGTGGTTTCACTGCTCTAACAGACCGTGATATAAGCTATCCCTCTTTAATCTAGGGAAGAAGAAAAAGCAAGAAGAGCATGAATGATACATTTCATTTCTTTTAGGAAGGATGTGGAGGTAAAGGCTCAGTCCACGATCCAACAAATAAAATAAGTACATACGGGATTGGGGATTGATTTTAGAGTCTTTGCCAATCTGGCTGTCCTAGAATCTTTGTGGCCCATGAGATTTTAACACTTTTTTTTTTTTTTTATCATGACAAAGTAAGATTTATTTCGAAAAGCAAGGAGAATTCATAAGAAAGTTAATTAGTTATGATCCTTTTACTTGGTATAGAAAAACCTCATTTTACAAAGCCCAAGAGCTTTTATTGATTAATAACTATATTCAATAGAATGAAAGTTGTACAACTTGATACAAATTATCCATATTTGGAAAACCCACAGGTTTTACACTAAGAGGTGTAAAAATGGAAAAGTTGCCACAAGATCAGTAATGGAACAAAGGTGCCCATTTTGTCAATTCTATTCAATATAATATTGGATGCCCTAGCTAGAGCCATTGCGCAAGAAAAAGAATTAAAGAAACATTAATTTAAAATTAAGAAAGATACCACTATTTGCAACTCATAAAATCTATTTACTTATTTAATATGTATAGGCTTAGATTTTTAAAAACCTACTTTTAATAAGAGTTCTCAAATGCTTTGACCCCCTCCCTTCTAGCCCACCTTCCTTCCAAAGATAGGGCAGAAACAATGGTAAATAGGACAAGGGATGTAGACCTGTTTGGAAGTAGCTCTTTGGGGCAACTCCAATCTCCATTGTCAGGATATCAGCAGTCCAGTTCAGTAGTGTCAGGATACCAAACATGAATCAGCAACAGCAGTATGATCCAGCAGAAACTACCAAATCCCTGCCAAATAGGCACAGATCATCCAGAGCAACCAGGATCAGCAGGGGAAGCCAGGAAAAATTCTCTGCTGTGCCTCTTTCAACAAAGCAAGAAGACCCAAGACCAACAAAGCATTGTAAAGCTAGCTATACTAGCCCTATGTCACTGTCCTTTGGGTTCTATTCATACTCTCTTCAAACATCACATGTCTTCCCAAAGCTCTTGCCTCAGGAAAACACCAGGTGAGTTGCATCACATGACACTACCAGAACCTTCCACTTCAAATGTGTATATGTTTAATCATTAAGCTGCCTCTTCAGTTGGTAGGACAGAAGATTTTCTGGTTGTTGTTTTCCTTTTAAGGAGGAAAAAGTTCATTCAGTTTATAATTCCAGGTGTGCTAGTTTGACTAATTTCATGAAGTCACATTTGGCTATTGGTTCTGTTTCCGGGACGACTGGAATCCTTTTCAGAAAGCCATTGGCTGTAATGGTGACACAAATGTTATGAGAATAATTAACCAATTTCTGTTTGGATTAAGGCCAGCTCCATGGGAGAAAACTTAAGTATGGTACTGTAACCTGGCTAAGAACCCATGGCTGGATAGCATAGCTCATAGGCTCCAGGGGTAAATCTATTACTGTTATCCTGCTAAATGGACATGGTATCAAACTAGGCTCTAATTCTTATCTTTCAACCCATAGATTACTGCAACTCTCAGATATCACCAGAAAAGTTTCTTTTTACAGTAGACTGAAATTAATATATAAACTCACAACTGATTATGGTGTAGAAAATAAGTGTCAGTGGAGTGCTAAGTCACAAACTGAACATCTCTATGACTCTTAAGACTCAGGTGCCAATGCCAGAACTTAAGGATAGATTGGAGTAAAATGATGTTTTCTGGACATGACAGACTCATAGCAGATGCGGTTGCCTGGACAAGAAATTCATAAGATAAAACTCCTTGATCCAGACCTCTATAGTCCATATGGATCTCAGTCCTATTGTCTTTCAAACAACTACTAGGATGGTATACCAAGCCTCATTTATAGCTCAACTACTTTTCTAGTCCAAAGTCCCAAAGTCTTCCATCTTCTTCAAAAATGAAAACAAAAACAAGCAAAAAACAGCATTGTCCAGCCTGGTATAGCAATAGCTCACCCCTTAGTACCAATTTCTGCCATAGTAACTTTTCTATAGTTGTAGTAAGATATCATGATCAAAGCACCAGTAAAAGAAAAAATTACTAGGCTTTGTTTAGTTTCAGAATGTTAGAGTCCACAAAGACTATGGAGGAGAGCTTGATAGCATTCAGGAAGGAATGACACAGGAACAATTTCTGTGATCTTACATTTTTATTCCCAAGCACAAAGCAGAGAGAAATAACTGAGAATGGCACTGGCTTTTGAATCCTCAAAGTTTGCTCCCACTAACACACCTCCTCTAACATGGCCACACCTCCTACTCCTTCCCAAACAGTTCTATCAAATGAAGACCAAGTATGGAAACACATGCTACTGTTGGAGTCATTTTATTTCTAAACACTATACTTGCCTTCCTTTAAATATTCACACTTTGAAATAGAGTATGTTTTTAAAATAATGTGCTATTTTTCTGATTAATACTTTTCAATTTAGTGAATCTATAAAATAAAGACCACCAAGTTGCATAAAATTGGCATACTCTGTGTAGACTAATTCAGTATATGTGTACACGGGCATATTTTTCTTTGCAAATATGGATATTTGAATTACACAAAAATAATTTAAGATTTCACTTACTAAAAAGTGAACTTTTCTTATGATATAGCATTAATCACTACATGTTTTTTAATTTTTCAGTCTAAAACAATTTTAAGCATCCTCAGTTGCTGGAGGTGTTAATTGTGTTAAATTTTGTATACTTTAATTCTGCAATAAATATCTTTGTGTTTCTTGCTGACACATTTGCCAATTTAGCACAAATTATATGTGAATATTTGGGTCAAATGTTATGGACATTTTTAGCATTGAATACATATTACTGAATTTATCTTCATAAAGATTTTACTAGTTAACAGTAGCATAATCAGGGGCTTTTTTATCTCACCTTTTCTGACCTTGAAGATAATTATTGATGTAAATTGCTTAACCTTTAAGGAAAAACTGGTATCCCATGTTATCATGCATTTCTGGAGTTGTTTACTTTTTTTCGATACTTTATTTACATTTCAATTGTTTCCCCTTTCCAGATCTCCCCTGTGGAACCCCCTATGCCCTCCCCCTCCCCATGCTTCTGTGAGGGTATTCCCCTACTCACCCACCCACTCTTGTCTTCCCTCCATGGCATTCTCCTATATTAAGGCATCTAACACCCTCAGGCCCAAGGGCCTTTCCTCCCCCTGATGGCTAACAAGACCGTCCTCTGCCACATATGTGGCCAGCACCATAGGTCCCTCCATGTGAATTCTTTGGTTGGTGATCCAGTCTCCAGGAGCATTGGGAGGTCAGGCCAGTGGACATTGTTGCTCCCTCCATGGGACTGCCAACTCCCTCAGCTCCTTCAGTCTCTTCTCCAACTCCTCCATCTGGGACCTCATGCTCAGACCAACAGTTGCTGTGAAGTGACTCTTGGGTATTCCGAACTTTTGGGCTAATAACCACTTATTAGTGAGTACCTACCATGTTCATTCTTTTGTGATTGTGTTACCTTACTCAGGATGATATTTTCAAGTTCCATCCATTTGCCTGTGAATTTCATGAAGTCATTGTCTTTAATAGCTGAGTAGTATTCCATTGTGTAAATGTACCACATTTTCTGTATCCATTCCTCTGTTGAGGGACATCTGGGTTGTTTCCAGCTTCTGGCTATTATAAATATGGTTGCTATGAACATAGTGGAGCATGTGTCTTTATTACAAGTTGGAGCATCTTCTGGGAATATGCCCAGGAGTGGAATAGCTGGGTCCTCAGGTAGTATTATGTTCATTTTTCTGAGGGTTCACCAAACTGATTTCCAGAGAGGTTGTATCAGCTTGCATTCCCTCCAACAATGGAGGAGTGTTCCTCTTTCTCCACATCCTCACCAACATCTGCTGTCACCTGAGTTTTTGATCTTAGCCATTCTGACTGGTGTGAGGTGGAATCTCAGGGTTGTTTTGATTTTCATTTCCCTGATGACTAAGGATGTTGAATATTTCTTTAGGTGCTTCTCAGCCATTCGAGTTTCCTCAGTTGAGAATTCTCTGTTTAGCTCACTTCCCCATTTTTTGATAGGGTTATTTGGATCCCTGGAGTCTAGCTTCTTGAGTTCTTTATATACATTGGATATTAGCCCTCTATCAGATGTAGGATTGGTAAAGATCTTTTCCCAATCTGTTGGTTGCCATTTTGTCCTATTGACTGTATCCTTTGCTTTACAGAAGCTTTGGAATTTCATGAGGTCCCATTTGTCGATTCTTGATCTTAGAGCATAAGCCATTGGTGTTCTGTTCAGGAACTTTTCTCCTGTGCCCATGTGTTCAATACTTTCCCCCACTTTCTCTTCTATTAGATTCAGTGTGTCTGGTTTTATGTGGAGGTCCTTGATCTACTTGGACTTGAGCTTTGTACAGGAAGATAGGAATGGATCAATTTGCATTTTTCTACATGCCAGTTGAACCAGCACCATTTGTTGCTGTCTTTTTTTCCACTGGATGGTTTTAGCTCCTTTTTCAAAGATCAAGTGACCATAAGTGTGTGGGTTCATTTCTGTGTCTTCAATTCTATTCCATTGATCTACGTGCATGTCACTGTACCAATACCATGCAGTTCATTTGTTCTTTTTTTTTTTTTTTTTTTTTTAATCACTACTGCTCTGTGGTATAGCTTGAGGTCAGGTATGGTGATTCCCCAGAAGTCCTTTTATTGTTGAGAAAGGTTTTTGCTATCCTGGGTTTTTTTGTTATTCCATATGAATTTGAGAATTGCTCTTTCTAAGTCTATGAAGAATTGAGTTGGAATTTTGATGGGGATTGCATTGAATCTGTAGATTGCTTTCGGCAGGATGGCTATTTTAACTATATTAATCCTGCCGATCCATAAGCATGTGAGATCTTTCCATCTTCTGAGTTTTTCTTCGATTTCTTTCTTCAGAGACTTGAAGTTCTTGTCATACAGATCTTTCACTTGTTTGGTTAGAGCCACACCAAGATGCTTTATATTGTTTGTGACAGATGTGAAGGGTGTCATTTCCCTAACTTCTTTCTCAGCCTGTTTATCCTTTGAGTATAGGAAGTCTACTGATTTGCTTGAGTTAATTTTGTATCCTGCCACTTTGCTGAAGTTGTTTATCAGCTCTAGCAGTTCTCTGGTGGAGTTTTTCGGGTCACTTAAGTATACCATCATATCATCTTCAAATAGTGATGTTTTGATTTTTTCCTTCCAATTTGTATCCCTTTGACCTCCTTTTGTTGTCTGATTGCTTTAGCTAGAACTTCAAGTACTATATTGAATAGATAGGGAGAGAAAGGGCAGCCTTGTCTAGTCCCTATTTTTAATGGGATTGCTTCAAGTTTCTCTCCATTTAGTTTTATGTTGGCCACTGGTTTGTGTATTGCTTTTACTATGTTTAGGTATGGTCCTTGAATTCCTGATCTTTCCAAGACTTTTATCATGAAGGGATGTTGAATTTTGTCAAATGCCTTTTCAGCATCTAATGAAATGACCATGTGGTTTTTTCTTTGAGTTTGTTTATGTAGTGGATTACATTGATGGATTTCCGGGTATTGAACCATCCCTGCATCCCTGGGATGAAGTGTACTTGATCATGGTGAATGATTGTTTTGATGTGTTCTTGGATTCAGTTGGCAAGAATTTTATTGAGTATTTTTGCATCGATATTCATAAGGGAAATTGGTGTGAAGTTTTCTTTTATTGTTGGGTCGTTGTGAGGCTTTGGTAAGAGTGTAACTGTGGCCTCATAGAATGAGTTGAGTAGTGTTCCTTCTGTTTCTATTTTGTGGAATAGATTGAAGAGTATTGGTATTAGGTCTTCTTTGAAAGTCTGATAGAATTTGGCACTGAACCCATCTGGTTCTGGGCTTTTTTTGGTTTGGAGACTTTTAATGACTGCTTCCATTTCTTTAGGAGTTATGGGACTGTTTAGATGGTTTATCTGATCCTGACTTCACTTTGGTATTTGGTGTCTGTCTAGAAACTTGTCCATTTCATCCAGATCTTCCAATTTTGTTGAGTATAGGCTTTTGTAGTAGGATCTGATGATTTTTTGAATTTCCTCAGAATCTGTTGTTATATCTCCCTTTTCATTTCTAGTTTTGTTAATTTGGATACTGTCTCTTTGCCCTCTTGTTTGTCTAGCTAAGAGTTTATCTATCTTGTTGTTTTTCTCAAAGAACTAGCTCCTGGTTTTGTTGATTCTTTGTATAGTTGTTTTTGTTTGTACATGGTTGATTTCAGTCCTTAATTTGATTATTTCCAACCTTCTACTCTTCTTGGGTGTATTAGCTTCTTTTTGTGCTCGAGCTTTTCGGTGTGTTGTTAAGCTGCTAGTATATGCTCTCTCCAGTTTCTTTTTGGAGGCATTCAGAGCCGTGAGTTTTCCTCTTAACACTGCTTTGTGTCCCATAGGTTTGAGTATGTTGTACTTTCATTTTCATTAAATTCTAGGAAGTCTTTAATATCTTTCTTTATTTCTTCCCTGACCAAGTTATCATTGAGTAGAGCATTGTTCAGCTTCCATGTGTATATGGGTTTTGTGTTGTTGTTGTTGTTGCCATTGAAGACCAGCCTTAATTTGTAGATATCTGATAGGAGGCATGGGAATATTTCAATCTTCTTATTGAAGGTTTGTGTTGTGGTTTGTGTTGTGACCAATTATATGATCAATTTTGGAAAAAGTACCATGAGGTGCTGAGAAGAAGGTATATTCTTTTGATTTAGGATGAAATGTTCTATAGCTATCTGTTAAATCCATTTGGTTCATAACATCTGTTAGTTTCACTGTGTCTCTCTTTAGTTTGTGTTTCCAAGATCTGTCCATCGATGATACAGGGGTATTGAAGTCTCCCACTATTATTGTGTGAGGTGCAATGTGTGCTTTGAGATTTAGTAAAGTTTCTTTTATAAATGTGGGAACCCTTGCGTTTGGAGCATAGATGTTCAGAATTGAGATTTCTTCTTGGTAGATTTTTCCTTTGTTGTGTATGAAGTGTCCTTCCTTATCTTTTTAAATGACTTTTGGTTGAAAGTCAATTTTATCTGATATTAGAATGGCTACTCCAGCCTGTTTCTTGGGACCATTTGCCTGGAAAATTATTTTCCAGCCCTTTACTCTAAGGTAGTTTTTGTCTTTAAAATGGAGGTGCGTTTCCTGGACGCAGCAAAATGCTGGGTCCTGTTTATGGATCCAGTCTGTCAGTCTATGTCTTTTTATTGGGGAATTGAATCCAATGATGTTAAGAGATATTAAGAGATATTAAGGAATAGTAATTGTTGCTTCCTGTTATTTTTGATGTTATTTTTATGTTTGTGTGGTTATCTTCTTTTGAGTTTGTTGAAAGATTATTTTCTTGCTTTTTCTAGGATGTAGTCTCCCTCCTTGAGATGGAGTTTTCCATCTATTATCGTTTGTAGGGCTGGGTTTGTGGAAACATATTGTGGAAATTTGGATTTTTCATAGAATAATTTGGTTTCACCATCTATGATAATTGAGAGTTTTGCTAGGTATAGGAGCCTGGGCTGGCACTTGTGTTCTCTTAGGGTCTGTATGAGATCTGCCCAGGATTTTCTAGCTTTCATAGTCTCTGGTGAGAAGTCTGGTATAATTCTGATAGGTCTGCCTTTATATGTTCCTTGACCTTTTCCCCTTACTGCTTTTAATATTCTTTCCGTATTTTGTGTATTTGGTGTTTTGACTATAATGTGACAGGAGGAATTTCTTTTCTGATCCAGTCTATTTGGAGTTCTGTAGGCTTCTTGTATATTTATGTTCATCTCTTTCTTTAGGTTAGGGATGTTTTCTTCTATAATTTTGTTGAAGATATTTACTGGTCCTTTAAGTTGAGAATCTTCGCTCTCTTCTATACCTATTATTCTCAGGTTCTGTCTTCTCATTGTATCCTGGATATCCTGGATATTTTGGGTTAGGAGCTTTTTGCATTTTGTGTTTTCTTTGACTGTTGTGTCAATGTTTTCTATGGTATCTTCTGCACCTGAGATTCTTTCTCCTTTCTCTTGTATTCTGTTGGTGATGCTTGCATCTATGACTCCTGATCTCTTTCCTAGGCTTTCTACCTCCAAGGTTGTCTCCTTTTGTGATATCTTTATTGCTTCTATTTCTATTTTTAGTTCCTGGATGATTTTGTTCATTTCCTTTGTCTGTTTGATTGTGTTTTCCTGTAACTCCGCCCATTTGATTGTGTCTTCCCATAATTTTTTAAGGTATTTTTGTGTTTCCTCTTTAAGGGCTTCTAGTTGTTTACCTGTGTTCTCTTGTATTTCTTTAAGGGAGTTATTTATTTCCTTCTTAAAATCTTCTATAATCATCATGAGATATGATTTTAAGTCTGAGTCTTGCTTTTCTGGTGTGTTGGGGTATCCAGGACTTGCTGTGGTGGGAGAGCTTGGTTCTGATGATGCCAAGTAGCCTTGGTTTCTGTTCCTTATGTTCTTGTCCTTGCCTTTTGCCATCTGGTTATCTCTGGTGTTAGCTGGTCTTACTCTCTCTAACTATGGCTTGTCTATCCTGCAAGCCTAGGTGTCAATACTCCTTGAAGACCAGTTCTCTCTGAGAATAATTTGGGTTTGGAGACCTGTGGTACAGGGTCAGCTCTGGGGTATAGACAGAAACCATCTGGATTTACTCCCCAGCTGTTCCTTGTTTCCTGTGTCCTGATGGCTCTGCAAGGGTCCCTCTTGATCCAATGAATTTGAACAGAAGTGGTGGTCTTGCCTGTGCCTAAAGGTGTGTTGGCACTCCTGAGATACCAGCTCTCTCCTGGCACTATTTGAGTATGGAGCCCTGTGTCACAGGATCCGCTTCTGGCCACTAAAAGAAACCAGAAGACCATTTCTCAGTCCCTATGTTATGAGGATTCCAGGTGGAATCCCTCTGAGCAGACAGGCTTCCCCACCCTCCAGAAGAAGTGCCTAGCTTTCTCTGGGCACTATTTGGCTATGGAGCCCTGGTGGCACAGGCAGAGGTCTCCAGCCACAGATCACATTTTAACTCTTTTACTTTATATTTTAAAATATTCATTTGGAGAATATCATACCTTCAAAAAGTGTCTTACACTCATAATAGTTGTATGGAAAGTCATAAGTTTGATCCTAACGTCATGCTTAAGAGTACATTTCCAGGGGCTGGAAGGATCATTCAGCAGGTAAAAGTGCCTTTTATTAAGCCCAATAACCTGAGTTTGTTCTTCAAACTCATGCAGTATCACAGGAAAGAGCTAACTTCTACAATTTGTTCCATATCTCCACATGTGCTCTGTTTTATATGTGTGCGTTCATGTGTGTGCATGTGCAAATACATGTAATACACATGTGAATATATAAAATTAGAGCGCATTTCTGAATCTATGCTTTGAAAGAACATTCTGTCTTAGAAAACAAGAGTTACAATAGCCTGTTACCTTTATTGTGTACATAGAAAGTGAGACATGGTATCAAGTTATTCTAAAAACACTATATATATATTATATATATATATACACACATACATATATATATATCCCACATGTGATAAATGGACACATAAAATGAGAAAAAACTTTATGATATTGGCAAGTAGTAGAAATTAATTACAAAATGACTCTTTGCTGGTTGAAAATAGGCTTATTATAAATGTCTATAGTCACAGATGAAATGGGTACACAGACTTATTTGTTGACAAAATACTCATACGCATAACTAAAAATAAGTAAATCTTCAAAAAATAATGTGGGTCTGTGTTGTTTTGTGAATGAATGTGCAGTGCCAGCAGAGACCAGAAGAGGACTCTGGATCCTTTTGAGCTGGAGTTAACAGGGCATGGTTGTAAGCTGCCTGAGACTGCTGCTAGAAACTCTGGTCCTCTGCAAGAGCATGCTTTTAACTGTTCAGCCATTTCTCCTTTTCTAAATAAGTATATTTTAAATTTCAAAAGGAAGATTAAAAAAAATAACTTTTCAAGTCATTTGTCTTATTATAGTTCAAATCCATGGTTTGAATGCTCAGTCTCCTGAGGCTGTTTAGAAGGTGTGGCTTCTGCAGGAAGTGGGATCTGGCTAGTGGAAGTAGGTCACTAATGGTGGATCTTTGAAGGTTATACCCACACTTAGTTCTGGTCTAGTTCTTTTAGCTTCCTGATCTGCCATCATGTGAAGACATATTACCCCATGATCTCACTGCCCCTACTGGAGTCTCTTCATGCTTTTCCCTCTGTAATGGACTAAGCTCTGAAGGTATGAGCCGAACAAAGCTTTTGCTGACAGGAGTAAGGTTGTTGTATTAAAGTTGATTCTGTAGTTCTAAAGCACTTGATCTGGTTTATGGGAGGAAGATGGAAGAGTTTCAAGACAAGAGCTAGAGAAACTCTAGAGCGTTTCAGGCAGAGTTCAATTGGCTCCAAAACGTCTATCAAAATGTGACAGTAAAGACTGGATGTATAGAATTTCAGACAAGAGCAAGCACTTGATTCAGAATTGAACCAGGGGATGTTTGTGTTATATTCTGGCAATAATTCTGGCCACATCCTGACCATATCTTGATGATTCGAGTTAGGTCAAGTTCAAAAGTAATGATCTAATTTATCTGGCAGAGGAAATATCATTCAGAATGTGCATGGTTATAGCTTATTTTTAAAAGTTAGGTTTATAGCAAAAATTAAGACAAAAGAGCAGAATGGAAAGATTGGAAAAACATGCACTTTGGAAGTGGGAGTTTAATTAAAGCTATAGACAGCAAGTACAGACAAATGGCCATAATAATTAAGGAGATAAACATGAATACTATTTTAAAGATTTATTCATTTTTATTTACATGTGTGGATATTTTTCCAACGTGTAAGTCCATGTGATCATTTCATCTATGTGTGTAGTGTGTAGACATTTGTAAAAAGCCAATTGTAAAAAAATACATTTGTAAAAAAGCCAAGCACTTCCGCTGGGACAATGAAAAAGTGCCCAAGGGTGAGACACCAGTTACTGGAGAAGCCAGGATACAAAAAATGGAAACCCAATAAAAAGATATCATTTAAGAAGAGATGCCCAGTTTTATCTCAGGCTGACTGCAGACCTTAGTGTTATCTGTATCATACTGTCTTGCAGGCACACAGAGTGTATGACTCCCAAAGCAAGCTTATAGAAGTTGCACTAAGGTGGGAGTGTGACCATCCTATGTGTGATGTCTTCAGAGTGAATTCTACATTGTGATTTGTATTAGAGATGCCAGCAATGTGGCACATCTGCCAGAAATGCTTCTGCCACCCAGCCCAAGAGAGAAACCATGGATACTGAGGTATTAGGACCATAAGGCAGGCCTACCTAAGCCATTTTAAGCTCATATGATTCCAACATGTGCCCAGGATGCTAAACTTGGAGGTACTGAAGGAATCTCTGATGCTAATTGCATTTTGTGTTGTGCAATCACCACAAGTCACTAGGATCTCAGGGAAGAATGTGGTTTGAATGTGGTCTAAATGCTTTGTCTCCAGCTTGTGGAACTATTTTGAATTTGTGAAGCCTTTAGGTGCTAGGGCCTCTCTGCTAATACTAGGCCACTAGGGCTAGACTTTGAAGGCTAGATACTGTATCCTGTTGCTGGCATAGCTTTCTTCAGTAATTCTGCCAAGGATGGAGCTGATTTGCTGTTCCTTCCCTGATAACAATAGAATGAAATCCCCAGAAGGCATGAGTCACAATAAACTTTTTCTCCCTTAAGTTGTTTCTGTTGGTAATTTTGGTCACAGTATGATAAAGTATTAACTGGCCCAGATCTGTCTGTCTGTCTGTCTGTCTGTCTGTCTGTCTACCTATCAATCAAACTATGACACAAATAATGAAATCATTTCTAAAGAATTCTAGAGACACGTGGGATATATATTAAGATCTTCATTTCTTCTTTCATTCTGTTTTGCTTGCTTGGACCTCACCTGGCATGCTTCTTCACTGTTCCTTCAGACTTCTGTTAAGCTCCAGGAACACAAGATCCATTATAATTGTATTTAGGTTTGTAAATAGAAACCCAGGGAAATGTTCTCTTCTGCAAAAGGCAGATGATGGAAATCTTTTTGGACACAGACAAATAGACAAAAGTCATCTTTGCTAGACAGGAATGCTCACTTGTGTCATACTAGGTGGGTCTCTTCACTTTATCCACTAGCCTCATCTTACCCTTTTCTGTTCTATTCTCAGCTCTGGGAGGCTGGTCCGCTCCCTCCATGGCTTTCCATGCTCTGAGTCTTTATACATGTTTGGCCAATGTAGAACACTGGTAATGGAGAGGCGACTGCTAACAATTTGCCCATCTTTTCCTTTTTTATTTTTCTCCCTTCTAAGAGTCACTTACTGTCCTTTAAAAATCTCTTTGGTTCATTCTCTCCTTGACTTTCTTTGTTACAGTGCATCCTGCCCTCCGTCCATTCATTATGACAGGGATGGAGACAGGTTAGTTACTAGTAGTTAGTTACTAGTTAGTCAGGTTACTACCAGCCTTGGGTGACTCTTTTTATGTATTCTGGTACCTCACAACATTGCTTTTGATGTTCATGTCCCCATACAGGAGTGTGCTATCTTATCTGTTCTTGATGGGACTCTGATTGGTAAAAGCATTGTTATTATTAAGTTACTAAATACTGTATATTAAACACACAGCATTGCCTAATGTCACAGATAAGAATATGATTTCCTTTTACCTAAAATGGTTATTTCAAGACAGAACTTCCAAGACTGTGACCGTCAGGCTTTTATGGACATGTTCTGAAGGGAAACAGAACTTTGTGTGTGGAATAGTTTGGTAGGTGGATGTCAGGCAGCTCTCATTGATTTTTCAAGGAGCCTGCCATTTTTAAATTTTTCTTGATTCCTGTAAAAAGATGGCTTAAGGAAACTAACATGTATGGCAAGGAATTATAATTATGAGTTAAAAGAAAACACTATGACTTCACATAATGCATTAGGAGGGCATTTTGACATGTTAGAGAAACTGAACTCTCGTTACTAAAGAGGGTGACAGTGAAAAAAGAAGGTGCTTTTTGTTGTTCTTGAAGTTGACTTGGGTGGGAAGGCTCAGAGTTAGAAAAAGCATAAAATGTTCTTTCCACTGCTGTTCTTATAGACGTACAAGAGTCACTTCAAGTCAGTCTGCTGCTGTCACTCGCAGAATACTTGCGTGTCCAGCATATGCCAGCGACTGTGCCAGGTAGAGGCTGTGATGAATTCCATAGTACAGTCTAGGAAAGATAAATTAGTAAAAAGACAATTATAGTTTGAGCACTGGAAATGTTAATTACCCAGATTTGATCGTGTTTTCGGCTATATTCTCTGCAAGATCAGAACTAATGCATGTGTACTGTAAAGGGGAATTTATTAGGTTGGCATTAATGACTGAGGCTGTTGGATACCAAGAGACTGAAAACTCAGTAGCTGCTCAGGCCAAGAAGGTGTTATCAATAGCTTCAGTCTGTAGGGAATGATTATGGACTACGGAAGTTTTCGAAATTTCCTAATTGGTAACATCATTCATTCATTCATTCATTCTTGATTGAAAATGCATATGTTGAGTTCAAAAGGCATACAGAAGATATCCCTTGATATAAAAAATCTTGTAATTTCATATCATAATGCCATTCAATCATTCATGAACACTTTTAAAAATATTTTAAAATGTGTGTGTGCCTATGTATGTGTGTATGAGCATGCATGCACATGTGCACATGTGCAGTGCAATGGCAGAGGAAAATTTGTAGAAGTTGGTTCTCTCTTTCTACCATGTAGATTTTGCTATTTAGCTTCTCAAGCTTTATGTGCTGAGCCATCTTGCTGGTCATTTGCTTTGAGACATTATTTCTGACTGGTCTTGAACTTGTAATCTTTGGTTCCTAAGTGCTAGCATTAAAGCATGCACTACCACACCTAGCATTTTCTTCCTGTTCTTTTTGTTTGTCTTTTGAGACAAGGCTTTTCTTTTTTCTTTTCTTTTCTTTTTTTTTTTTGGTTTTTCAAGACAGGGTTTCTCTGTAGAGCCCTGGCTGTCCTGGAACTCACTCTGTAGACCAGGCTGGCCTTGAACTCAGAAATCTGCCTGCCTCTGCCTGCTGAGTGCTGAGATTAAAGGCATGCGCCACCATTGCCCGGCAAGGCTTTTCTATTTAGCCCTAGCTATCCGGGAATTCACTCGGTAGGCTAGGCTGGCCTTGAACTTAGAGACCTGCCTGCCTCTGCTTGCCCCAGTGCTGAATCAAAAGTGTATGCTACCACCTCCGGGTGCTTTTGCTGTTTTACAGGTTCGTAATATGTAGTGAAGTCTGGCTTTGAACTTGTGTGATTCCTCTTTTTTTAGCCTAAGATTATAGGCTTTTGCCACCAAACCCAGCATAGGGCAGATTTAATAATGAACAGAATTAGCAACTTGAAAGTCCTTGCTGGAGAAATGCACAGAAGGAGAAAGTCCTTTGTGAAGTAGCACACTGGGCAAAATTGGATGTGTGAGTGGGTTCCATCCTGAGGACAGCTCTGCATTCTGGTGAATTGGTTATGCAGAGAATTACCACCCTTACTTTGTAAAGCTTAGACCTCTCTCTGCTTAGCAGGAAGGCAGCTGGAAAAATGGTCTTACTCCTGCTGAAACCACTTTGTGATGGAAAGGGCACCAGTATCTTATGTTTCTTTAGTTTTTATTATATTTATTTATTTTTGTCTACATACACATGTGTGTGTAGGTGGCCATCTCTCTTTGTGCATGATGTGTGAATGTCATTTTATTCAATAGCTGTTCCCATTAATTTAATTTAATTTTTGGTTTATTTATCTATTTTATGTATATGGGTGCTTTGCCTGCATATATGTACCACATTCATGCCTGGTGCCTATGGAATCTAGAAGAGGGCATTGTATTGGATTCCTTGGAACTGGAGTTATAGTTGCAAGCTACCATGTGGGTCTTGAGCATTAAACTCTAGTCATCTGGAAGAGCAACCAGTGTGCTTAACCACATTATTTTTTGAGCAGAGTCTCTTACTGAACCTGGAGCTCACTGACTGGCCTGACTGGCTGTCCAGAGCATTAGGAGTCCTTCTGCCTGTCCTTCTCCAGCTCTGCGATTATGCCATATGCAACACCTTAGCTTTTCATGTGGGATGCCACACATCTGAACAACGGTCCCTATGCTTGTGTGGCAAACTCCTTAGCTAACCGAGCTACCTCCTCAGCAACCTGTTACTTTGGGTTTTTAACAGCAGATGCCCTGGCTTTCTGGAAAATGAGAAGCTAGAAAATGAAGAGGTGTCCTTGTGCAGTAGATATAGACAGACACTTGAACAAAAGGTTGAGGTGAAATTGTATAGCACTAGTGAGCAGGACTATGCCTGCTGTGTGGCCTGACACTTAAAACTGTGGTACACTGAAAACCTTTGCCCTGACTCTTGGGCTCTTCTTGTGCTGCAAAACTGCAAGATGGCCTTTCTGTCTTCCACTTCAGGGAAAGAGATCTGTGGCACCTGTTAGTGGTGTTTCCCTTTACCTTTTCTCTGCCATTGTCGTGTGCTCTTATAGCATGGTCCTTACCCTTCCTAATACTGTGACCCTTTAATACAGTTTCTCATGTTGAGGTGACCCACAACCAAAAATTATTTTTGTTGTTACTTCATTACTGTAATTTTGCTACTATTATGAATTATAATAGAAATAGCTGTGTTTTCTGATGGTCTTGTGCCCCCGTGAAAAGATCATTCAACCCTTTAAAGGGTCCATCACCCAAGATTGAGAACCCATCTTAGAGAATGATGGAAGGTGTCAGTCCCCATAGACCTTTATATTGTTATATAAAAATCAAAACTCAGGGCTGGAGAGATGTCTCAGTGGTTAAAACCACTGGCTGCTTTTCAGAGGACCTGGGTTCAGTTCACTGACCCATGTGTCAGTTCACAACTGTCAGTAACTCCAGTTCCAGGTGATCTGACACTCTCACACAGACAAACTTATGTGGGGAAAACTCTGATGCACATAAAATAAGAACAAATAAATCATTAAAAGTGTTTTTTAAAAATTTAGAAAAGAATCCAAACTAATTTTTTTTTCTACAAGAGTCTGTCTTTGAAATCCTTTGTGTAGTTAACATTCTAGTGTTTGTCAAAAATGTTCTTTTTTTACAATAGCCATTTGCTTTAATTTTCCCGATTTTTTGTGAGTTGTGCTTTTTAAACAGTGGGATCTTATAAGGCAAGCTTTTGATTTTAGAGAAAGTAATCTACTTATAAAATAGTATATACCTTCTTTCAGTCAAAATTTCCACCTGTGAGAGAAGGTTACTTACGATAATTCCTTGGTGATTTCAGTGAAAATTAAAGTTCCTTAGGTGGCCCAAAGACTGCTGTCAATGAAATAAAATTAGGATTTCAAAAGAAATACACCACTGGGAACCTGACTTTTTTGAGCTCTCTCATTAGACCTGTTTCACAAGCCACTTAAAAATGTCCTGAGTCTTCAGGGAAGTAATGAACGGAAATTGGCCACCTTGTACCTGCTTTTAATTCTCAGACCTAGACTTTTTTCTAATTTGTTTCCCCTCTCCCAGTAGTACTGTAAATGTTCCAAGTACCTTGTTAGCATAGATTTTACTCACAGCTGTGAATTTGTTACCACTGAGCCCCATTAAGGAAAGCTGTTAACTTCTAAAAGAATGGGGTCTACCTCCAGCTGGAGAAGCACTGTTGCTTCATCCTGCAAGAGTTAGTCTAGTTGTCTAGGTCAATCACCTGGTCTACAGACTGACCCTCCGAAAGGTGAGTTCACTTTAAGGTATACTAAGGAGACAGGCAGAATAATTAATCATCCCTTTAAGGAGATAATGTGCTTGTCCTTCCAAGGATCCACCCCCTCCTAGCAGTCTCAAGATACTACCTTGAGGTTCTGTTGGGTCTGTCCACTATGACATAACTTTTCGTTTTCCCCTTTCTTTTCTGTCTCTTTCTTGGATGCTGGTGAGGGCCCAAGTATGTTTTTGTCTTTCTCTAAAACTTTCCTTCTCTGTTTATAGTGTTGGGTATCATTCTGAAGTTAGGCTGAGCCAAGAACACAAGAGTTGCCATGCTGGGCTTGGCCTGTGAATGGCAGGCTGGACCTGGGCTCAGTGGCGACTCTGAATTTGTCTTGGGAATTAGGTTTGTAGTACTGTTAGTTTCCTATAATAAGCTACAATAAACACACCATTCATCAATCAATAAAAAAATCATACCATTCATAAATCCATTCAGAGGCATTTCTGCCTCTATTTTGGTTCTATACCAAGTTTTAGATGATTGAATTCTATACTATCAGAATTACTATGAGGTTCTCTCAGACTGGAAGGGTGAACTGTATCCTAGCACATTTTCCTGGAATTTGGTGAGTTTCAAGAATTCACAAAGGACATGCAGAGCCTCCCATTGTCCCAACCTATGAATGTACACTGTGAATTCTGAGCTGAAATATATTTGAATTACACTTCACTTTGTACCCCTTTCTAGAAAGGCCACGGTACATGTTAGCACATTGGACATGTGCTGGGAGGTGTGCTCACAAAGTCTCTTCATATTTGATGCCATGCAGAGCTAGTGTTTCACAAACAACTGCTCCAGAAATTTAGGGACAAGCTGCTAGAGCCTTTTATTTTCATATACAGTCAGTTACCCTCGGGCTCTTCAGTGTTTCCATGGTGCCTGAATGTTGAAAGATTGGCTCCCACCCATTGCCAATGTGAAGAGGTAAAAAATTTAAGAGGTAGGACATGCTGGAAGATTTTAGGTCATTGGTGTTGTACCCTCAAAGGGATTGCACGACATCCCATCTCTTCCTATTTCTTTTGCTTACTGGTGAAGACGTCAGCAGTGTTGTTTTGCCATGAAACACCTACTTCCCCACACACTAGAGAGAATTAAACACAGTACATATACCAGATCATGGACAGGAACCCACAAACTTTGAGCCCAAATAAACTTCCCTTAAAAGTAGATAATCTTAGGTCATCTATTATAGCCATAGAGGTCTGATGCTCTGGGGGAAAGAAGTCAATTACAGATCATAGAAACCAGAGCATGTTTTCCATTCTGCTGATCTTGTTCTTCTCTTGCTCCTCTACCTCCTTCTCCCTCTTGCTTTCTTTCTCCTCCTGTTTTTTTTTGTTGTTGTTTTTGTTTCTGTTGAGGGAGTCTTGCTAGGTAGCTCTGCTTGGCCTGTAACTTGCAATCCTTCTTTGTAATTTCATGTACTGGGACCCTAGGCATGCACCACTTCTTTCTTCAAGACATACAAGTTAGTGTTTTCGATAATTGTTAACATTTTTTTAATTAAAAAATCAAATTGTCCTATACATTGTACTTACCTATGTGGTATAATAGTATGATGTAATGTTTCATCACTCATATACATTGTGTGATAATCTAATTGGGATGATCAACAAATTGTTACCTTATACTTTTATCACATTTGTCCTTTAGGAGAAAGCATTCACAAACTTCTCTTTTAGCTATTTTGAAATATGTTATTCTCTCTCTGTCTCTCTCTCTCTCTGTCTCTCTCTCTCTCTCTCTCTCTCTCTCTCTCTCTCTCTCTCTCTCACACACACACACAGTGGGAATCAACCAAGTTCTTTGTGTATGTCAGGTAAGCACTGTACCATTGAGGGATACCCCAGCCCTCTTATTGTTAACTATAAATAACTATAGTCTCTCTATCATGTACTAGAACAGTGGAGCATATTCATGATACCCAGCATTTCCTGTCTTGAATACCTTCTTCTCACCTCCCCTCTGTCTTCTTCTCTCCACTCTCTGGTAACTGCCTGTGATAATTAATCTTGATTGTCAACTTGACAGGATCTAGAATCACCATCAAAACGAATTTCTAGGGATATTCTAGATTAGATTGAAATAGAAGAACCACCCTAAATGTGGGAGAGATCATTCTGTGGGTTGAAGATACAGAGGAATAAAAGGAGGAGAACTGAGTAGCAAATTTCATCTCTTTCTGCTTCCTGACTGTGGGTGGTGTGACCAGTTGCCTCAAGTTGCTGAATCTATGACCTCTCAATTCCGATGGAGTGTATCCTCAAACTTTGAGTCAAAATAAACCCTTTTTGTCTCAAGTCCTTTTTAGTAGGTATTTTATCACAGCAACAAGATAAGCAACTAGTACAACATCATTCTGTTATAGACTTCTGTAAGACACCCAAACAATGTTTAATCCTCATGGATGACTGAGTGGTCAGGCAATGACCTACTAGCTTCAGGATTATGTTACCAATATCATGATAGTTAAAAAAGAACAAGGATAAATAGTTCATTGAAAGAATGTGGGGTTTGGGTTGGAATCCCTGCTCTGGAATCTCTTGCAGCTATGTGAGTTTGGGTATATCATTTGGTTTTCTGAGTTTCCCCATCTTTTGTATGGGAATAATGTAATTGCTACTTAGTACAAGAATTAATTTTTAAATTATGTGTGCTCATGTGTATGGAAACATGACAATATGGATTTGATTATTAAAACATGTTTAAAGTACTTCATAAATTCTAGATGGGTACAAGGTCTGGTTTTCTAATCACTGAACTAAGTTATTAAACATATTGTGGGTGATTCTTTAGCTTTATAACCAAAATAATGTTTTGTGTAATGAATAAAGAGAAGAAAAATAACAAGGCTCCTCTTCCAGAAGGAAGATGCGAGCCCCGCTGAGGTTGAGAACTGGGCTGCTTCTCCACTCAGGTACAAACAACCCCCTGCTAGACCAGAGCCACAACCAGCCCAATTTAGCACTCTGCAGCCAGTTGCGTTTTCCTCTGCTGGAACTTTCAGAGTGAGGAGTAGCCTTTGGAAAACTGGCTTTCATGCCTTTGTTAGATAATATTCTCAAGAAGCTAGGCCCTCAGGTAAACTCCCCATCCCTTATTTCCAGAAAGCTCAATAGCAGTTGTATTTTTGTTTAAGAATCTTCAAACACTGACAGCAAACATTACTTACTACTTTCCTTCTGTCAAATTGTCAAAATTAGAGTGATCTTTTCAATCCTTAAGAGTCAGATGGCATTGAATAAGTATGCTGGCTTGATGGTACAGACAATACAAGAAAGTAACTTTGAGTGCTAGACATTTAATGATTTGTAACAGGAAAACTACAATGATAAACATGTAAGAAAATATCAGAATTAAATCTACTATTTGTATGAAAACTAGAAGACTAACAAAAAGATTAAATTTCTTCTTGATGTGATCCCACATCTGCAATACTATATTCATATCTAACTCTACAGAGCTCTGACTGTCCTGAAATTCACCATGTAGACGAGGCTGGTCTCAAACTCACAGAGATCCTCCTGGCTTTGCCTCCCAAGTGCTGGGAATAAAGGCTTGCACCACCATACCTGGCTCACCTTTAACTCTTGCCCTCCTACCCCTGGCCTCCATTCCATTCCTCTCAGACCCTCCCCAATGGCCCCTCCCAACTTCATGTCTTTGGGTTTTAAGACCTTTCTTTGCAGAAACTTTGTCACTAAGAAAAAAAATATTTGAATTCGTGCTTTCAGGTATTCAGGGCAGAGCTCTGCTTTTATACAATATCCAACTTTTGTTTTTAAGCTGTGGAAGTTGATTCAAATTCTAGTTGGATAGATCTATTTGAGAAGGTGTCTCAGGCTGGGCATTGGTGGCCCACGCCTTTAATCCCAGCACTTGGGAGGCAGAGACAGGTGGATTTCTGAGTTTGAGGCCAGCCTGGTTTACAGAGTGAGTTCCAGAACAGCCAGGGCTACACAGAGAAAACCTGTCTTGAAAAGCCAAAAAAAAAAAAAAAAAAAGAGAAGGTGTCTCAGGCATTGTGTATGACCTCTGCAGGGAAAAGCATCCAGATGAATTTGGGTCTACTGTTGCAAACATGTATTTAATCCTAGACCTAGGGAGGCTGAGGAGGGAGGATTGCTAGCTAGAGATCAGCTAGCTGGGTTGTTTCGAGGTCAGGACCAGGTTTGTCTGCATGTGATTCTGCCTTATTCAAACAACCAAGCAAGCAAGCAAGCAAGCAAGCAACCAACCAACCAACCAGAAAACAAAACAAAAACAAGGCAAACTAAAACAAAACACATATACAAACAAGGACAACAACAACAAAGTCTTCAAAGTATTTCAATAAAAAGATATCTGTGTTGTGCTATTTTACATGATGATAGTATTACTGGTGTTGGTGTTGATGGGGTGTATAGGATATGTGTGGATATATGAGGATGCACATGGAAAAGAACAGGGGTGCACTTCACTTAAAGCCACTATTGCAGCTGATAAGTTAGGTGATGCAGTGTGATTAGGAAGGCTGGAGTGATTGGTGTAAGCTGTGATACATGGAAGCCAAACACAACCTAAAGGCATTCAAAAATCAACCCATTGCTGTTTCTCAAAACACTCAGCGGACCACAGACTCCAGGTCTTTCCTATGCTCATGGCCAGTTTGCAGTCTCTGAGCTCAGCTTTATAGTGGGGACTACACAGTCAAATTGTCCACTTCAGTAGTTGAGGAAATTATTTTCCATGCTTCAAATGCCATTCTTCTTCTCTTTTAGAATGTAGCTAGTAAGGGGCTAGGATGTAGCTTAGCGGTAGAATGTGTGCCTAGCATGCTCAAGGCCCTTGGTTCACCCCAGCATGGTAAGAGATCCCAAAAGCAAACTGCAGAAAATTTTCTTCTTGGGGTTATTGAGAGGACTTTGAGATGTGGATAGAAAACATGCTATGTAGGAAGTGGCTTGGAGAACATTTAATAGAAATTATCTTCACTGCACACATGTGAGCAAAAAGACCACTTCCCACCCTTCAGTACCATCCTGAGAAGCTGCACCATCACTGATAATAAATACCCCATCACTGTTTGCTTTTTGTACATCCCTATGTTTTATGGTTTCACTGACTCATGGCTTTCTTATTTATTTAAAAGCATATTAGTATTCAAAAGCGTGAGTTTCATTATGACATTATCACCCTCTTGATCTCCCTTTTCTTCCCATTGGTACCCATTTTCTGCCCCTTTCTGCTTTTGTATCCCTCTTGGATACATATATATGCTTATGTCTATCTATCTGTCTGTCTGTCTGTCTATCTATCCATTATCTATCTATCTATCTATCTATCTTCTATCTATCATTTATCTATGTTGTTTTTAAAAACAAAACCCCAAACATTTGATTTTATCAAATGAAGACTTAGGAGCCAGATGCTGTGGTGAAATCCTGCTATCACAGACAGGCAGAGGAAGCATCCAGCTGACCTTTCTCCTCAACTGATGTCCTAGAACGGAAAAACCAGTTCTTCCCCACACTGCCTTAAAAACCCTTCAAACTGAATGTCTCTCTTTTCTACTTCTTGAATACATCCTTCTGACTTTCTCTCACTCTTTTAAGTTATTTTCATATGTTCACTCCTTGTCAACTGATTGCTTGCTCAGCCTCTTAACCTACGGTTGACTTTATTCAATTGTGTTTACAATAAACAGAAAGCTCTTAAATTAAAGGTGTGTGCCAAGGTTGAACCACAGCACAATTAGAAACAGGTTTTTCCTAGTACATAATCTTAAAGTGTAATCAAATATCCTGCAACAATCTTGGATTAAAGGTGTGTGCTAGGGCTGAGCCATACTACAACTAGAGACAGAATTTTCCAGTATACAATCTTGGGGTTTGCATTGTGATCAAATTTATCAATCATCTATCTATCTATCTATCTATCTATCTATCTATCTATCTATCTATCTATCTTTTATCTATCTATCTATCTATCTATCTATCATCTTTCTATTATCTATCTATCTAGACTTGGCTTTCATGTCTTGAATCTGCTTATCAGAAATTCAGTTCACATGACAATCTGTTTCCTTGGTTCTGTCTGTCACCAGAACTGTCCACGCCACTGCCAGTTCTCTGCCAGATGGTCCTAATAATCTTTCCTCTTAGTAGTCTTACCTTCATTAGCATTTCATCATGGAGATTCTATCAACTTGCTGCTCTATGGATCATCTCACTGGACTCAGCTGCAGCCTCTCTATGAATGCTTAATCTGAGTTGACTTAGTTCCTGTTACCATGACATTTGCCATGTCATTCATTCATTTTTTTTTTTTTACACACTAGTCTCTTTGCTGTTCCCTGAATATAGCAAGAAATAGCACCTCAAGACTTCTGCATTTGCTTGGACCTCTATTTGGAATGCTCATGGCCATACACTTACAGTGCTAGCTCTTTCACTTTCTTTAGATCTTTCCTTAAAAGACATTTCCCCAAGATATTTAGAAATTTTATTTCCTTTATTCCTGCTTTATTTATTTTCTCCTTAGCAATTGCTTTTGTATTTGTCCTGTGAAAACAGGGTATTTATGTTTTATTTATTGTTGGATCCCTGGTGCTTTGAATATGTCTAGCTCAAAGTAAACAGTCAGTATTTGTTGAGTGAATGAATAAATAAAACACCCTTTCAATTACTAATTCCGAAAAATCATGGAGGAATTATGGAAGACACAGGTGATGGATGTAATGAAGAAAGCATCATACAATAATCTGAGTTTCTTCTTGTAGCTGTCCTGTTAAGCAGTCATGTGGTCTAGCTGTTGCTTCAGCTGCATGAGCCTTGATATCCTCTTATGCAAAATGAGGCAGTTAGATGGACAGAGGATAGTAGCTCTTTCATCTCTAAGGTTATGTCACTCTAATAAGAAAGATGCTTATAATCACCACCACCATTACCATCACCTCTACTACCCCCCATCATTACCACTACCACCATCACCACCACCATCACCCCCCCCACTACCACCACCACCATTACCACCACCATTACTACCACCACCACCACTGCTACCACCGCCATTAACACCACCAACATAACCATCACTTCCAGTCCCCCCATCACTACCATCACCACCACCATCACCACCATCATCATCAATACAGCCACAAAGGAGCTATTTGCTATCTCCACTCAGAACATTTTTGACTCCCACGAAGAGTGCATCTGTGTGTCTAGTTTATTTAAGGCTATCTCTACTATCTCTGTCTTGGAAGGAGAGCCAAAGCTAGATAATGGTCAGGAGAGGTCATTCCCCAGTGTCAATCTGCAGCCTTCATTTTCCATTTTCCATCCTGGCTTCACACATTCCCTCACCATGCTGGTAAATAGTTTTGCACTCTGAAACTAATCTAGGGCTGTTCTATTTATCATGTTGCATAATTTCTGAAGTAATTCTACATATATAAATTAGTCTGCAGAGGGTGGGTCAGATTTTATGTGTCCTCAGTCACAGCACCCTGAAGCAGAGAGCCAGTTGGTGATTAATTGATAGTGCCACAGAGAAAGTCAGGAGCAGGTCAAAGGATAGCCAAATAAGAAATGTTTGCACTAGCAGAGCTTCCTAGTGAAATGCTAAAGTTAGAATGGTTATCATTCTTGCTTAAGTCACCAAGACTGGAGTATGATGTGCAGACACACTTCTTTTTCTGTAATGGGCCAAGGGTATCCTAGGATTGTTGAAAATTTGGTGATCACAGTGACAGAGTGAAGGCAACAGAGCCTCTTGACTTTGGGCCTTTTGTGCAAGGATGCTCAGAATCATGTGGTGATAACATTTCCACCTGGATATTTACCCAAAGCGTCAATAGCTTCTATTCTTTCAATTTATGGTAAAAAAGGAGAAAATGTGCAGAGCAAACTGTGCTTAATTATTAAGCGACCAAATGTGTTCCTCAGTAGACAGAAGACATGAATGATGGCATTACTTGGTAATTATTAACCAGTGCAGAATTTAAAGACCAGGATCCTAAATCAAATTTTGACTAGCCACCAAATTTATCACATCCCAGAAAACATATAGGAAGTACAAAGACTTCTATGTCCAGTCTATAAGTGGTAACATGGTCTGTTAACTACTGGGACAGTTTTGAATTAAGCCCATGTTGGTGATAAGATAGCCTCAGAGACCAGGGAGTATTGAATAGGATTCCAAGCTTACATGAAAAAGCTTGATAAGTGTCTCTAGAAGCTGTATTTATTTAAAGGACTTTTGATAACAAGATAAACATGTCATATTAAGTAGTTAACAGAGTATACCAAGTGTAATGTGTATGGGACTATCTCTGGGTTTTCACCCCTGAAGAGGAAATGTTCAGGATAGGAAATGTCTGTGGCCTAATACCATGGGAACTCTCTTTGGCAAGGGGGCAAAATGAACCTTCTTTGAGTCCTTTGTACCTTAGAGAGAATGTAGCAGAGAATTCTACATAAGGAGCTCATGTTAGAGTTGTTTAGGCCAGCAGTAAGATAAAAGATGTTCTAACAGTTAGGGAACAAAAGAGCCTGCATATCAGAATGAAGCAAAGCTTATCTGTCCATCAACAGGTTCCATTTCTAAGACAATCATGGTATGAGACAGTACAGTTCATCTCCTTTTTTCTACCGCTGAAACCTGTTTTCTCACTGTATAATCTGGATGACTGGCAGGTGGCTACAGAGACTAAGCCTGCCCTTGAAATCATGGCTTTGTTTCTCCAGTGCTGGAATTAAAGACGTGCATGGGCACATCTGCTTTATGTTTTTTATCCCCTAGTTTACTGATGCCATTGGGATTTTGATGGTTGCTTGGATTGACTCTGTAAACTACATTTAGTATTGTTACCACTTCCACAATATTAAATTTGCAAATCCATGAGCATGAGTATCTTTTCCATCACATTCTCTCTCCCTCTCCCTTCCCCCCTCCTCTCTTTATTGAAACACAGTCTTTCTATAGTCCTAGCTGTCTTGTAGTTTGTTTTGCAGACCAGGCCATCCCTGAACTCACAGACATATGCCTGCTTCTGTCTCCTAAGTGCTGGTATGAACTACCATATTTAGCCTCTTATTTTATCCCTTAGATTAGTTTCTTTGATCAATATCCTAAAGTTTCCATTGGACTTTCTTTACCTTTTCAGTTAGGTTAATTTCTAGGTATTTTATTTTTATGCAATGTGCCTTTATTCAACTATAAAGTGCTTTTTTTCTTATTCACTTTACATCCTGATCACCACCTGTCCCCCTCCTGGCCACACTTTCCTACAATCCTTTTCCGCTTCCTCCCTCTCCTTCTCCTATGAGTGGGTAGGGACTCCCCATTGGTATCCCCCTACCTTGACACATCAAGTCTTTGTGTGACTAGGCACATCCTCTCCCACTGAGGTCAAACAAGGCAGCCCAACTAGAAAAACATATTCCACATACAGGCAAAAGCTTTTGGGATAACGCCTGGTCAGGTGTTTGGGACCCACACGAAGACCAAGATGTACTTCTACATATGTGTGGGGAGGCCTAGGTCCAGCCTGTATATATTCTTTGGTTGGTGATTCAGACTCTGAGAGTCCAAGGTTAGTTGACTCTGTTGGTCTTCCTGTGGAGTTCCCATCCGCTTGAGGCCTACAATCCTTTCTCTTTTTCTTCCATAAGAGTCCACAAGCAAAAATGGCCACCTTGCCAAAAGCAATCTACAGATTCAATGCAATCTCCATCAGAATTCCAACTCAATTCTTCATAGACTTAGAAAGAGCAATTCTCAAATTCATTTGAAATAACAAAAAACCCAGGATAGAAAAAACTATTCTCAACAGAAAAAGAACTTCTGAGGGAATCAGCCTCCCTGACCTCAAGCTGTACTACAGAGCAAGAGTGATAAAAACTGCATGGTATTGGTACAGTGACAGGCAGGTAGATCAATGGAATAGAATTGAAGACCCAGAAATGAACCCATACACCTATGGTCATTTGATATTTGACAAAGGAGCTAAAACCATCCAGTGGAAAAAGACAGCATTTTCAACAAATGGTGATGGTTCAACTGGCAGTCAACATGTAGCAGAATGCAAATTGATCCATTCCTATCTCCCTGTCCAAAGCTCAAGTCCAAGTGGATCAAGGACCTTCACATAAAACCAGATACACCGAATCTAATAAAAGAGAAAGTGGGGAAAACTCTAGAACACCTGGGCACAGGGGAAAAGTTCCTGAACAGAACACCAATGGCTTATGCTCTAAGATCAAGAATCGACAGATGGGACCTCATAAAATTACAAAGCTTCTGTAAGGGAAAGGACACTGTAAATAGGACAAAATGGAAACCTACAGATTGGGAAAAGATCTTTACCAATCCTTTGTCCCATAGAGGGCTAATATCCATTATAAAGAAAGAACTCAAGAAGCTAGACTCCTGAGATCCAAATAACCCTATCAGAAAATGGGGAAACTAACAGATGCTATGAACCAAATGGGTTTAACAGATATCTATAGAACATTTCATCCTGCATCAAATGAATATACCTTCTTCTCAGCGCCTCATGGTACCTTATCCAAAATTGATCATATAATTGGTCACAAAACAAAACTCAACAGATATAAGAAGATTGAAATAATTCCATGCCTCCTATCAGATCACTACAGATTAAGGTTGGTCTTCAATGGCAACAACAACAACAACAGAAAGCCCACATACACATGGAAGCTGAACAATGCTCTGCTCAATGATAACATGGTCAAGGAAGAAATAAAGAAGGAAATTAAAGACTTCCTAGAATTTAATGAAAATGAAAGTACAACTTACCCAATCCTACCGGACACAATGAAAGCAGTGTTAAGAGGAAAACTCATAGCTCTGAATGCCTCCAAAAAGAAACTGGAGAGAGCATATACTAACAGCCTAACAGCACACCCGAAAGTTCTAGAACAAGAAGAAGCTAATACACCCAAGAGGAGTAGAAGGCAGGAAATGATCAAATTAAGGGCTGAAATCAACCAAGTGGAAACTAAAAGAACTATACAAAGAATCGACAAAACCAGGAGCTGGTTCTTTGAGAAAATCAACAAGATAGATAAACCCTTAGCCAGACTAACCAGAGAGTGTGCAAATAGATAAAATTAGAGATGAAAATGGAGATATAACAACAGACTCTGAGGAAATTAAAAATATTATCAGATCCTACTACAAAAGTCTATATGCAATAAAATTGGAAAATCTGGAGGAAATGGACAAGTTTCTAGACAGATACCAATTACCAAAGTTAAATCAGGATCAGATAAAACATCTAAACAGTCCCATAAGCCCTAAAGAAATAGAAGCAGTCATTAAAAGTCTCCCAACCAAAAAAAGCCCAGGACCAGATGGGTTCAGTGCAGAATTCTATCAGAAATTCAAAGAAGAACTTATACCAATACTCTTCAGTCTATTCCACAAAATAGAAACGAAAGGAATTCTACCCAAGTCATTCTATGAGGTCACAGTTACACTGATACCAAAGCCCCACAAAGACCCAACAATCAAAGAAAACCTCAGACCAATTTCCCTTATGAATATCGATGCAAAAATACTCAATAGAATTCTCACAAACCGAATCCAAGAACACATCAAAATGATCATTCACCTTGATCAAGTAGGCTTCATCCCAGGGATGCAGGGATGGTTCAATACCTGGAAATCCATCAATGTAATCCACTACATAAACAAACTCAAAGAAAAAAAATCACATGGTCATTTCATTAGATGCTGAAAAAGCATGTGACAAAATGCAACATCTCTTCATGATAAAAGTCTTAGAAAGATCAGGAATTCAAGTCCCATATCTAAACATAGTAAAGTAATAAACAGCAAACCAGTAGCCAACATCAAACTAAATGAAGAGAAACTTGACCCAATCTCACTAAAATCAGGGACTAGACAAGGCTGCCCTCTCTCTCCCTATCTATTCAACATTGTACTTGAAGTTCTAGCTAGAGCAATCAGGCAACAAAAGGAAGTCAAAGGGATACCAATTGGAAAGGAAGAAATCAAAATATCACTATTTGCAGATGATATGATGGTATACTTAAGTGACCCGAAAAACTCCACCAGAGAACTGCTACAGCTGATAAACAACTTCAGCAAAGTGGCAGGATATAAAATTAACTCAAACAAATCAGTAGCCCTCCTATACTCAGGCTGAGAAAGAAATTAGGGAAATGACACCCTTCACAATTGTCACAAACAATATAAAATATCTTGGTGTGACTCTAACCAAACACGTGAAAGATCTGTATGACAAGAACTTCAAGTCTCTGAAGAGAGAAATCGAAGAAGACCTCAGAAGATGGAAAGATCTCCCATGCTCATGGATCAGCAGGATTAACATAGTCAAAATGGCCATCCTGCCAAAAACAATCTACAGATTCAATGCTATTCCCCTCAAAATCCCAACTCAATTCTTCATAGACTTAGAAAGAGCAATTCTCAAATTCATATGGAATAACAAAAAACCTAGGATAGCAAAAACTATCCTCAACAATAAAAGGTTTTCTGGGGGAATCAGCCTCCCTGACCTCAAGCTGTACTACAGAGCAGTAGTGATAAAAACTGCATGGTATTGGTACAGTGACAGGCAGGTAGATCAATGGAATAGAATCAAAGTCCCAGAAATGAACCCACACACATATGGTCACTTGATCTTTGACAAAGGAGCTAAAACCATCCAGTGTAAAAAAGACAGCATCTTCAACAAATGGTGCTGGATCAATTGGCGGTCTACATGTAGAAGATTGCGAATTGATCCATTCCTATCTCCCTGTCCAAAGCTCAAGTCCAAGTGGATCAAGGACCTTCACATAAAACCAGATACACTGAATCTAATAGAAGAGAAAGTGGGGAAGAGTCTCAAACACTTGGGCACAGGGGAAATGTTCTTGAACAGAACACCAATGGCTTGTGCTCTAAGATCAAGAATTGACAGATGGAACCTCATAAAATTACAAAGCTTCTGTATGGCAAAGAACACTGTAAATAGGGCAAAACGGCAACCTACAGATTGGGAAAAGATCTTTACCAATCTTTTGTCCCATAGAGGGCTAATATCCAATGTATACAAAGAACTCAAGAAGATAGACTCCAGAGATCCAAATAACCGTATCAAAAAATGGGGAAGTGAGCTAAGCAGAGAATTCTCAACTGAGGAAACTCGAATGGCCGAGAAGCACCTAAAGAAATGTTCAACATCCTTAGTCATCAGGGAAATGCAAATCAAAACAATCCTGAGATTTCACCTCACACCAGTCAGAATGACTAAGATCAAAAACTCAGGTGACATCAGATGTTGGCAAGGATGTGGAGAAAGAGGAACGCTCCTCCATTGCTGGTGGGAATGCAAGTTGATACAACCTCTCTGGAAATCAGTTTGGCAGACCCTCAAAAAATTGAACATAATACTACCTGAGGACCCAGCTATTCCACTCCTGGGCATATACCCAGAAGATGCTCCAACTTGTAATAAAGACACATGTTCCACTATGTTCATAGCAGCCATGTTTATAATAGCCAAAAGCTAGAAACAACCCAGATGTCCCTCAACAGAGGAATGGATACAGAAAATGTGGTACATTTACACAATGGAATACTACTCAGCTATTAAAAACAATGACTTCATGAAATTCATAGACAAATGGATGGATCTTGAAAATATCATCCTGAGCGAGGTAACGCAGTCACAAAAGAATGAACATGGTATGTACTTACTGTTAAGTGGTTATTAGCCCAAAAGTTTGAAATACCCAAGAGTCACTTCACAGCAACAGTAGTTCTGAGTATGACGTCCCAAATGGAGGGCTTGGAGAAAGGACTGAAGGAGCTGAGGGAGTCTGCAGCTCCAGGGAGGTACCAACAGTGGCAACTGGTCTGACCCCCAATACTTCTGGAGACTGATCCACCAACTAAAGAATACACATGGAAGGACCCATGGTGCTGGCCACAAATGTGGCAGAGGAGGGTCTTGTTATCCATCAGGGGGAAGAGAGGCCCTTGGGCCTGAGGGTGTTAGATCCCCCAGTATAGGAGAATGACAAGGAGGGAAGATGAGAGTGGGTGGGTGGGAGGGTGGGTTAGAGAATATCCCCATAGTGGCAGGGGGAGGTTGGAGGGAATGGGGAGGTTCCAAAGGGGAGATCTGAAAAGGGGGAAACATTTGAAATGTAAATAAAATATGAAAAAAAAAAGAAACCAAAAATTCAAAACAAAAATAGTAAAAGTTCAGGTTGAGGTTACAGAGAATTTTTTTTTGGATATTTAATTAATAAAAACCATAGAAAAATAAAAACAGGTCAATAAGATGGGATTTTCCACATGCCACGAAAGAGAGGACATCCTGTAGTTTTGTGAATTTCCCTCCTCAAAAAGTAAGTGTACTTGCGTTTTAGGAAGAAAATGAATCTCTGGTTAAAATTTATGCTTTGTGAATATACAGATTGTCCTTGAGGGTATTTATTACTCTTGAGGGCCTGTTTTCCATGTTGCGGTGGGATCCACTGAGCTTTTTGGAATCTCTTGGCCCCTTTCTGTTCTCAGATCTCCAGTTCATCTCTCGATGTTTACCACAGAGTTAGTAATTAAAGTTTGGACTTCAGGGATGTTATCGAGGTTAGCTGAGAATTACACACAAGAATCGATCCAGGAGCCAGTCTGTTGGATTTTCACTTGAACTCTGTGAATGATGTGATTGATTTTTCCAGAATAATTTATGGTGCTTAAAACAAAGTGAAGAAGATCAGTGCCTAAAAGGTGTGCATAAGAGCAGTTGAGAAGCTGAAGTGAAGATTTAGAAACTACTTGAAGAGATCCCTTCTCCATGGAGATAGCAGGTGTTCAGGGTGAAACCATTTTTTCCAGATTTCACAAAACTTACATTGTTACTTAAACTTTTTTATTTTATTTTTTGATACTTTATTTATATTTCAAATGTTTCCCTCTTTCCAGGTCTCCCCTTTGGAAACCTCTTATCCCATCCTCCCTCACCCTGCCCCTATGTGGGTATTTCCCCACCCACCCACTCCCATCTTCCCTCCTTGGCATTACCCTACACTGGGGCATCTAACACACTCAGGCCAAGGGCCTCTCTTCCCCCTGATGGCCAATAAGGCCCTCCTTTGCCACATATGAGGCCTGAAACATGGGTTTCTCCATGTGTATCCTTTGGTTGGTGGTCCAGTCTCCAGGAGCACCAGGGGGCTCAGGTCAGTTGACACTGTTGCTCCCTCCATGGGGCTGTAAACTCCCTCAGCTCCTCCATCTGGAACCTCACACTCAGTCCAACAGTTGCTGTGAAGTGAATCATGGGTATTCCGAACTTTTGGGCTAATAGCCACTTATCAGTGAGTACATACCATGTTCATTCTTTTGTGACTGAGTTACCTCGCTCAGGATGATATTTTCAAGTTCCATACATTTATCTATGAATTTCATGAAGTCATTGTTTTTAATAGCTGAGTAGTATTCCATTGTGTAAATGTACCACATTTTCTGTATCCATTCCTCTGTTGAGGGACATCTGGGTTGTTTCCAGCTTCTGGCTCTTATAAATATGGCTGCTATGAACATAGTGGAGCATGTGTCCTTATTACAAGTTGGAGCATCTTCTGGGTATATGCCCAGGAGTGGTATAGCTGAGTCCTCAGGTAGTATTATGTCCATTTTTCTGAGGGTCCACCAGACTGATTTCCAGAGAGGTTGTACCAGCTTGCAATCCCACCAGCAATGGAGGAGTGTTCCTGTTTCTCCACATTCTTGCCAACATCAGGAGTCACCTGAGTTTTTGATCTTAGCCATTCTGACTGACATGAGGTGGAATCTCAGGGTTGTTTTGATTTGCATTTCCCTGATGACTAAGGATGTTGAACATTTCTTTAGGTGCTTCTCAGCCCTACGAGTTTCCTCAGTTGAGAATTCTCTGTTTAGCTCTGTTCCCCATTTTTTGATATTTGGATCTCTGGAGTTTAGCTTCTTGAGTTCTTTGTATATATTGGATATTGGCCCTCTATGGGACAAGGGATTGGTAAAGATCTTTTCCCAATCTGTTGGTTGCCGTTTTGTCCTATTTACAGTGTCCTTTCCCTTACAGAAGCTTTGAAATTTTTTGAGGTCCCATTTGTTGATTCTTCATCTTAGAGCATAAGCCATTGGTGTTCTGTTCAGGAATTTTCCCCCTATGCCCAGGTGTTCTAGATTTTTCCCCACTTTCTCTTCTATTAGATTCAGCATATCTGTTTTTATGTGGAGGTCCTTGATCCACTTGGACTTGAGCTTTGGACAGGGAGATAGGAATGGATCAATTTGCATTCTGCTACATGTTGACTGCAAGTTGAACCAGCACCATTTGTTGAAAATGCTGTCTTTTTTACACTGGATGGTTTTAGCTCCTTTGTCAAAGATCAAGTGACCTTAAGTGTGTGGGTTCATTTCTGGGTCTTCAATTCTATTCCATTGATCTACCTGCCTGTCACTGTACCAATATCATGCAGTTTTTATCACTCTTGCTCTGTAGTACAGCTTGAGGTCAGGGAGGCTGATTCCCTCAGAAGTTCTTTTTCTTTTGAGAATAGTTTTTTCTATCCTGGGTTTTTTGTTATTCCAAATGAATTTGAGAATTGTTCTTTCTAAGTCTATGAAGAATTGAGTTGGAATTCTGATGGAGATTGCATTGTATTTGTAGATTGCTTTCGGCAGGATGGCCATTTTTACTACATTAATCCCGCCAATCCATGAACATGGGAGATCTTTCCATCTTCTGAGTTCTTCTTTGATTTATTTCTACAGAGACTTGAAGTTCTTGTCATACAGATCTTTCACTTGCTTGGTTAGAGTCACACCAAGATACTTTATATTTTTTTGTGATAATTATCAAGGGTGTCATTTCCCTAATTTCTTTCTCAGCCTGTTTATCCTTTGAGTATAGGAAGGTTACTGATAGTTAATTTTGTATCCAGCCACTTTGCTGAAGTTGTTTATCAGCTGTAGCAGTTTTCTGGTGGAGTTTTTCAGGTCACTTAAGTATATAATCATATCATCTGCAAATAGTGATATTTTGATTTCTTTTTTTCCAGTTTGTATCCCTTCAACCTCCTTTTGTTGTCTAATTGCTCTAGCTAGAACTTCAAGTACTATATATATTGAATAGATAGGGAGAGAAAGGGCAGCCTTGTCTAGTCCCTGATTTTAGTGAGATTGGGTCAAGTTTCTCTTCATTTAGTTTGATGTTGGCTACTGGTTTGCTGTTTATTACTTTACTATGTTTAGATATGGGGCTTGAATTCCTGATCTTTCTAAGACTTTTATCATGAAGAGATGTTGCATTTTGTCACATGCTTTTTCAGCATCTAATGAAATGACCATGTGATTTTTTTCTTTGAGTTTGTTTATGTAGTGGATTACATTGATGGATTTCCAGGTATTGAACCATCCCTGCATCCTTGGGATGAAGCCTACTTGATCATGATGAATGATCGTTTTGATGTGTTCTTGGATTCGGTTTGTGAGAATTCTATTGAGTATTTTTGCATTGATATTCATAAGGGAAATTGGTCTGAAGTTTTCTTTCTTTGTTGGGTCTTCATGAGGTTTTGGTATCAGTGTAACAGTAGCCTCATAGAATGAATTGGTAGTGTTCCTTCTGTTTTTATTTTGTGGAATAGATTGAAGAGGATTGGTATTAGGTCTTCTTTGAAGGTTCGATAGAATTCTGCACTCAACCCATCTGGTCCTGTGCTTTTTTGGTTGGGAGACTTTTAATGACTGCTTCCATTTCTTTAGGGCTTATGGGACTGTTTAGATGGTTTATGTGATCCTGACTTAACTTTGGTATTTGGTATCTGTGTAGAAAATTGTCCATTTCATCCAGATTTTCCAATTTTGTTGAGTATAGGCTTTTGTAGCAGAAGCTGATGATTTTTTGAATTTCCTTAGAATCTGTTGTTATATCTCCCTTTTCATTTCTAATTTTGTTAATTTTGATACTGTTTTTGTGCCCTCTGGTTAGTCTGGCTAAGGGTTTATCTATCTTGTTGATTTTCTCAAAGATAGAGCTCCTGATTTTGTTGATTCTTTGTATAGTTCTTTTTGTTTCTACTTGGGTGATTTTAGCCCTTAATTTGATTATTTCCTACCTTCTACTCTTCTTGGGTGTATTAGCTTCTTTTTGTCCTAGAGCTTTCAGATGTGCTGTTAAGCTGCTAGTGTATGCTCTCTCCTGTTTCTTTTTGGAGGCATTCAGAGCTATGGGTTTTCCTCTTAGCACTGCTTTCATTGTGTCCCATAGGTTATACTTTCATTTTCATTAAATTTTAGGAAGTCTTTAATTTCTTTCTTTATTTCTTCCTTGACCAAGTTATCATTGAGTAGAGTGTTGTCTATCTTCCATGTGTATGTGGGCTTTCTGTTGTTGTTGTTATTGAAGACCAACCTTAATCTGTAGTGATCTGATAGGAGGCATGGGATTATTTCAATCTTCTTTTATCTGTCGAGGTTTGTTTTGTTACCAATTATATGATCAATTTTGGAGAAGGTACCATGAGGTGCTGAGAAGAAGGTATATTCTTTTGATTTAGGATGAAATGTTCTATAGCTATCTGTTAAATCCATTTCATTCATAACATCTGTTAGTTTCACTGTGTCTCTGTTTATTTGTGTTTCCAAGTCTTGTCCATTTATGATAGTGGAGTGTTGAAGTCTCCCACTATTATTGTGTGAGGTGCAATGTGTGCTATGAGCTTTAGTAAAGTTTTTTTTTATGAAAGTGGGTGCCCTTGCAAGCAGGGCATTGATGTTCAGAATTAAGAGTTCTTCTTGGTAGATTTTTTCTTTGATAGTTATGAAGTGTCCTTCCTTATCTTTTTTGATGACTTTTGGGTGAATATCTATTTTATCCGATATTAGAATGGCGACTTCAGCCTGTTTCATGGGATCATTTGCCTGGAAAATTGTTTTCCAGCCCTTTATTCTGAGGTTTGCCTTTAACTCTGAGGTGCATTTCCTGAATGCAGCAAGATGCTGGGTCCTGTTTATTTGTCCAGTCTGTCAGTCTATGGCTTTTTATTGGGGTATTGAGTCCATTGATGTTAAGAGGTATTAAGGAATAGTGATTGTTGCTTCCTGTTATTTTCTATGTTATTTTTATGTTTGTGTGGCTATCTTCTTTTGAGTTTGTTGAAAGACTACTTTTGTGCTTTTTCTAGGATATAGTTTCTCTCCTTGAGTTGGCATTTTCCATCTATTATCCTTTGTAGGGCTGGGTTTGTGGAAACATATTGTATAAATTTGGTATTGTCGTAGAATGTTTTTGTTTCACCATCTATGATAATTGAGAGTTTTGCTGGGTATAGCAGCCTGGGCTGGCATTTGTGTTCTCTTAGGGTCTGTATGGGATCTGCCCAGGATCTTCTAGCTTTCATAGTCTCTGGTGAGAAGTCTGGTGTAATTCTGATAGGTCTGCCTTTATATGTTACTTGACTTTTCCCCTTACTGCTTTTAATATTCTTTCCTTGTTTTGTGTATTTGGTGTTTTGACTATAATGTGATGGGAGGAATTTCTTTTCTGGTCCCATATATTTGGAGTTCCGTAGGTTTTTTGTTTTGTTTTTTTTTTTTTTGGTATGTTTATGTTCATCTCTTTCTTTAGGTTAGGGAAGTTTTCTTCTAATTTTGTTGAAGATATTTACTGGTCCTTTAAGTTGAGAATCTTCACTCTCTTCTATACCTATTATCCTTAGGTTCTGTCTTCTCATTGTGTCCTGGATTTCTTTGATGTTTTGGATTAGGAGTTTTTTGCATTTTGCCTTTCCCTTGACTGTTGTGTCCATGTTTTCTGTGGTATCTTCTGCACCTGAGATTCTCTCTTCTATCTCTTTTGGTGATGCTTGCATCTAAGACTCCTGATCTCTTTCCTAGTTTTTCTATCTCCAGGGTTGTCATCCTTTCTGATTTATTTATTGTTTCTATTTCTATTTTTAGTTCCTGGATTGTTTTGTTCATTTCCTTCATCTGTTTGATTGTGTTTTCCTATAATTCTTTAAGGGATTTTTGTTTTTCCTCTTTAAGGGCTTCTAATTGTTTACCTGTGGTCTTTTGTATTTCTTTAAGGGAGTTATTTATTTCCTTCTTAAAATCTTCTATCATCATCATGAGATGTGATTTTAAATCTGACTCTTGCTTTTCTGGTGTGTTGGGGTATCCAGGGCTTGCTGTGGTGGGAGAGCTGTGTTCTCATGATGCCAAGTAGTCTTGGTTTCTGTTCCTTATGTTCTTGCCCTTGCCTTTTGCCCTCTGGTTATCTCTGGTGTTAGCTGGTCTTACTCTCTCTGACTGTGGGTTGTTCCTCCTGCAAGCCTCTGTGTCAATACTCCTTGAAGACCAGTTCTCTCTGAGAGGAATTTGGGTTTGAAGAGTTGTGGTACAGGGTCAACTCTGAGGTGCAGACAGAAACCAGAAGGATCTTGTCTCCAGTTGTCCCTTGGATCCTGTGTCCTGATGGCTCTACAAGGGTCCCTCTTGATCCAGTGAATTTGAACAGAAGTGGTAGTCTTGCCTGTGCCTGAAGGTGTGTTGGCACTCCTGGGATACCAGCTCTCTCCTGGCACTATTTGAGTATGGAGCTCTGTGTCACAGGATCCGCTCCCTGGACACCAAAAGAAACCAGAAGACCACTCCTTAGTCCCTGTGTCCTGGGGAACCCAGTTGTGTACCTCTGAGCAGAGAGGCTTCACCACACTCCTGGAAGTCTAGCCTTCTCCTGGCACTGTTTGGCTATGGAGCCCTGGTGGCTCAGGAAGAGATCTCCAGCCACAGATAGAAACTAGAAGGTTTCTGTCTTCGGCTGTTCCTCAGTCCCCATGTCCAGAGGATTCTGGGTGGGGCCCGCTGAGCAGTGATGCTCATCTTATCCCCACTCATGGGCTTTTCCACACTCCTGGGAAGCTAGCTTTCTACCAGCACTATTTGGTTATGGAGCCCTGGAGGTCCAGCCAGAGGTCTCCAGCCACAGATGGAAATCGAATGCGTTACTTAAAATTTTTGCTGTCACACCTAAGCTTTAGTGCACAGGCAACGAAAAAGGACACAATGGTTCCATATGTGAAGTTATTGTCATCAATTATTTGTGATACCTGAATTTTCAGGGCTACTGATACCATCTATAAATATCTCACTTCTCATGTGAAAAATCTTTAGGCTAGTGATCTTATATTTGACTTTACCTAGCTGCTCTTCTGAGAGAATACATCCAGGAAAGAACAAACATGGCCCAACAAAACACAATTAAGAAAAGAGGAACACTTGTCCTTTTCATTTCTGATTTGGAAACTGGTTCTGATTTTCTGTTATGTTTGAAGATTTAGTCCAAGGGATTATGGGTTCCTTTTGAGCAGTATTCTTTGTAAAGGTCCCACATGAGCATTTTTTATTAGGGAAGCAGCCAACTCATTCATTACTTCAGGATTAAGGCATCGATTGGAGAATGGGCATTTCAAGATCTGGTGGTCACACTTCAGCTTTTATTATGTTTATGGCTCTTTGTCTGTGTTATGCTAGTGTTTTTCTCCCTGCTCTGCCTGCTCAGTCTCCAGACTAGCTTGCCTTACCTGTCAGCTCAGCTTCACCTCTTACTTCCTCTGAGACCACCAGCTGCAAGTCCTATACTTGATGGTGCAAATTCATGGGCAGGGGGATCAGAACACAATAGGGCCATTGTCAAGGGAAGGGAATAGGAGGCCAGAGGAAGCAAAATGGCCTCTCTTGCCTCCTTGAAGACTTCAGTTTCTCTGTAGTCTGGAGACATCCATGGTCCATGAAGCTGATCAGTGTCTGGCCAGCCTTGGGCTGTTTCTTCAACATGAAGAGTTGCTACTCAGTAATTCATCACTCTGCATTGTTTCTCACAGTCCTTCACTTACAGAGTTCCTTTGTTGTGCCAAGAAGCATTCATGAACCCCAAAAGACCACCAAGGAGCTGTTTCTGATGTAATAGCATTAGGGTCTTTTTATTACAAGCTCAGGGTTGGGCTATCCTCCAACCTAACTCTGACACAGCAGGACAGGAAGGAAAGGTGGAGCAGCCTCAAAACCTCATCAGAACAAGTTTTTATAGAAAAATAGGAGCAAGTGAGGAGGTGAGGGAGAGGGTATCTAGCCTGGCAAGTATCTAATAGAATGACTATAAGCCGACAGGTGGGTGCTCTGAAGCAAGACTGTATACAGTCACAATTGGTCTGGTCTGAAAGTACATCTGAAACAATCAGAATAATCTTTGATTAACTGTTGCTAAGTAGTAGCTAGGGAGTAAGGACAAGCTGTGGAGTCCTTCCAGGTGTGTGGATACAGCTTGGGTTTTGCTGTAGGTCAAGTTATTAGCTTTTATTTCTTTTCTTTAAGATGGAGGCCTGTTTCAAGATGGAGTAGGTTTGGCCTTTCACCTTCTTCTTGCTCCCCAGGATTGTGTACCCCATAAATATCCTCAGATCTTTACGTTGGCTTCCGCTGGCTTTCTAGAGATACTTGATCAAAGTAAAGTGATAATAATAGATCTGTGTATTTTTTCCTCTTGAGAGATTGGAAGCCCAGAGAGCAGGAATCATGTCAAATGTTTGTTATATTGACATCAGTATTTGATATTAAACAGGTCAATGGCCCAAATCTGTATAATTAACTTCTTCAGGAAAACATGGGGATCATCGAATAAGGATTTTTTTGCAGAGTACCTTTGAAGATAAGACTATTTATTACATAGTCTTGAATCTTATTTATTTAGATTTAAAAATTACTTCTTATGAATTAAATATAATGTATTTTCAACTCCTGGAGTAAGTTAGAAAAAGAAAGTTTCCACTCAGTAGGTAGGCAAGAGTCCCAGGGATATCATTGCCATTTTGTTATCACAAACCCTAAGATAATTTTTTATTAAAAATGAATCTGGATAATCTGGATAATATATTTAAATACCTTAGGACTTATCTGTCTCTGAAAGGTAAAGGATAAATAAATATCAGGTAGGGAGCATCTCAGAACCTTGGCAGGAAAGAGAGGCAGCAAGCCCATCACTTCCACAAAAGGCAACCCAAACAAAGCCAGCCTGGGAATTAAACAAATCTTAGCTCCTTCTGTTGAATTTGTAATAAGCCACAGTGTGTGAACACTCATTGAATCTTAGTCTAGTGCCTTGCTTGGGTTCAGGTTTTTGTGTGTTTTTCCCAAGCTGAATTAGTACTGGGGAAAGAAAGTCTGCAATTACTAGGAAGAGGATAGTTGGAATATTGTAATTCCAGGGTATATTTGTGGTTGAAATAAATCTTCACCCTGGATGCTTGGTGTCTGAGGCTAGAAGAAGCTTATGTGCTGCACACTTGGGTGCCATTAAGCAGGGTACACATTTTAGGGACTCACAACTTGCTTCATGTGTTAACCACACTTTCTTTTCTTCTTCCCAAGTCTTAGTTTCAAATGCTTGTATATGTGATTTATGGGACGTGTGTGTGTGTGTGTGTGTGTGTGTGTGTGTGTGTATGTGTGTGTTTCTAGACTGATCAGCAATAAGGATATTACAGATAAAGAACAAGTATCGATTGTGGTTTGTGTATGAAAAAAGTACTAAATTTCAGGGTCACAAGCTTAAACATTTCAAGAATTTGACCTGTTGAGTAAAATAGAGGCCAGTGACGCCCAGATGGAAATGAGATTGGAAGGTGTTTGTGTCTATTGGAGGCTTTGCATGCACCTTCTCGAGACAGTGAGATTATTCCTAACAGAGGCTCCCATAAAGTTTTCTCTTTTGGTGTGTGTATGTGTTCCTGTGTGTGTGTGGTGCGTGTGTATTTCTCAGTTGCTTACTACCTTGTTATTTGAGACAAGTATCTCTCCCTGAAGCTGGAACTCACAGATTCAGAGACTAGCTGGTCAACCAGCAGCCCAGAGATCCTCCTGTCTCTGCTTCCCCATGACTGGGATTATAGGAACACATTGCCACATCCAGCTTTGAAAGTTCTTTTAGATTTATATATCTCATTTATGGATATGAGTGGTTGGCTTACTTATGTGTATGTATAACACATGTGTGTCTGTAGAGGGCTGTGAGCTGCCATGGGAGTATTGGGAACCAAATCCAGATTCTCTGCAGTTAAGTAGTCTTAACTGCTGAGCCATCTCTCCAGCCTGGGTACCCAGATTTGATTTTATGTGGACTCAGTACTCATGCTTCTGCATGCTTGGGATTGAGCTGTATACCCAGTTCCTGACTTCTGCAGTTTTACTGGAGGGTCCTGTAGGCACTGCTACACTGTCTGGTTCCACTGTCCTTGGTGTGGCTGAAGCATCTTATTAAATACCCTTTCTTATTCAGGAGGAATGAGTGACTTTGTTACCGTTTTACTTTCTATTAGTAGCGCTTGGTTTTTGGGTAAATCATTGAACAGCTTTGAGTAGTGGTGTGAACATTAGAGGAAATGTTAGCCTTGGATACTGTCTCAGTCAAGCTTTTCCAGGGCAATAGGTAAAGAGAGTCACATGTCTGTGATTTCCATTGTCACTGGTGGTTGCTGTGTGACTGCCAGTATCTTGTTTGTGCACTTAGCAATAAGGCCAGTTCTTACCTGAGATGAAAATGATGCAGGCAGCCACTTCTTCAGATTACACTGTTTGCTTTTGTTGTTGTTTTTAGCTCTGCTACGGATATTTAAAGGTGTTTTATTATTTATTTTATTTTTTTCTGATAAACTTTATTTTTATTTTTAGTTTATTTATTTACATTCCAAGTGTTGCCCCGATTTCTAGTTCCCCCTCCCAGAGTTTTTTACCCCTTTCTCCTCCCCTTTGCCTCTGAGAGGGTGCTCCCCACACCTCTTCCACTCCCCCCCCCTCCACTTCCCCTTCCCTTGGGGCATCAACAGGATTAGTCTCTACAGGATTAGGCTCATCCTCTCCCACAGAGGCCAGACAAGACTGTTCTCTGCTACATATGTGTTAGGGGCCACAGTCCAGCCCATGCATGCTCCTTGGTTGGTGGTGTAGTCTCTGGGAGCTCCCATGGGTCTGGGTTAGTTGATACTGCTGTTCTTCCTATGGGGTTGCCATCGCCTTCAGCTCCTTCAGTCCTTCCCCTAACTCTTCCATAGGGGTCCTGTCCTCAGTCGGGGCTCTAAGTATCTGCATCTATCTCAGTCAGCTGCTGGTAGAACCTCTCAGAGGACAGCCTTGATAGGCTCCTGTCTTCAAGCACAACAGGGCATCAATAATAGTGTCAGGGTGGATCCCAAGTTGGGTTGGCCTTTCCTTCAATCTCTGCTTCATTTTTGTCCCTGCATTTCTTTTAGACAGGAACAATTCTGGGTCAAAAATTTTGAAGGTAGTTTGGTGACCTCATCCCTCCACTGGGGGCCCTGTCTATTTACTGGAGGTGGTATTTTGGGTTCCATCTCCCCACTGTTGGGCATTTAGGCTAAGGTCGTCCCCATTAAATCTTGGGAGTCTCTCACATCCCAGGTCTTCGGGACTTCCTAGAGGTTCCCCCTTCCCCCTACAACTGCATATTTCCATTCATTCTTCTGGCCCTCTGGGCTTCTCTCCTGTCTCCCCCTTTTTGACACAGTATAATGAAAAGTCACCAAGACATGTTTCCTGAAAATCTACTTGGATATTTTGCTTTCAGAATGGTCATCTTCTGAGTGTTTTTTTGTTTTTTTGTCTTGTCATCCTCTCTGCTAACAGAAAGCGCATTTACCACTGAGAAGTAGAATGCTTTGTTTTCTAGGGTGGGACTCTGCCTCATAGATTGGGAATGGTCTGTGACTTATAATACTTCACCAGTACGCAGACACCAGAGTGCTGTTATTAAAAATGTATGTGTGTAAATGTCTGTAGGGCTGAGTCAAAAATATAGACCTTCTTTTTTTTTACCCTGCATTTTGGCATATAGCTTTACTCTTTTCATTTCTTTTTGTAGTAATTGCAAATATTATCATGCAGAAATTTCATGTCTTTGCTTTCCTGAGCTCATAGGTCACATTGGTTTTTTACTGGAGTCTCTACCTGGCTCAGTAACCAAGGAGACAAATCCCTAGTTAATGCCTTGCTAGGAATTCACTGTGGAGGTGGCTTATTAGTTTTTTACTTCCATGAGCTGGGATAAAAACATGCTTATGATTTTTTTTCATGTATTTCTCCTCTGTCTCTTACTTGCAATCTAGACAACTAAGGTAAATTTAATTAAAACAAACAGACAATTATCCTGCCTTTAAAAGCACTATTTTTGGAATCACAGAATAAGTAAATGTAAATTTGAAATATTGGTCACATTAGGAATATTTGATTTTTGATTATTATTTTTTTTTTTTAGTTTGTATGCAGATGAAAAATAAAAAAGATTTTAAAATGGTTGGTGTAGGTTTAGGCATTATTTAGGTTTTTGAGGACTTATTTGCATTAACTATCTTTAAGAAAGTACTAAGTAAGACTTAAGTGAAAGGAAAGTCAACAAGTAAGACTAAATGGGAAAATGTCAACTTTACAAACAGGAGAAAAAGCAAGGAAATGAAAACCAAACCAAACCCACCGCACCAAACTCAACCCAGGCCAAAAAAAAAAAAATAAAAAAAATAAAAAAATAAAAAAAAAATAAATCTTAGTATTGTTTAAAATATTCTATAATATGCAAACATACTGTTTTAAAGTTAAATGAATCAAAATATACTTCTGGGAAATATTTTTATTAAAGTATATAAAGGGAAGCAAGTCGGAGAGAAACGGTCACACAATTCATGACACATTTCTCAAGTGTTTACCAGAGAGACAGGCAGTGATGCTGTTGAACATGACTACTCAGCTTGGAAAGTGCTAAAAGGACCAGAGCTTAAAGGTGACAAGTGACCAGAGGACATTAACAACAGCCTGGTAACATGTTCCCAGTGGCTCAGAAGCTGTTAGTTCCCAGGCACTGTTGGTGTGTACATGTCCAAGGGGGGCAAAGATGGTTAGAACCATGACTTATGAACTGTTAGACCAAGAAAACATGTTTGAATTCCTGTTAAGAACTGAAGATAACTCACGAAAAAAACGTAGTCTTTAGAAATCAATAGAAAGTATTTGTGTATGATAGTGGATTAGTCACAGTATTTAAAAAGATAATGAAATAAAAGGCATGATTTTGTAAAGCAGCAAGCAGCTGAAGGACAGAAGAAATGTAGTCACAGGGTTAGTACGTTCTTTATCCCATTGTGCCACGAATTTGGCAATTCTGTTCACCTGAACAGGTTGGGGTCTTGTCGGGTACTCTTGTGGGGTGTGTTTGTCACAGGGGAATGTCATGACATCCTTGCACAAAGAGCCTAGATAACTATTTCTCCAACCAACTTTCTGCAAGAAAAAATACTATCAAATTTCCTCAAAAACAAAGTGGCTGCAATACTACAGAGAACTTTGTTGCTAGTTCAGTGGTCTCATGGACTCTTAGCCTACACAGGAAATGACATCATGGCTTACACAGGAAATGACATCATGGCTTACACAGGAAATGACATCATGGTGATGATAAGAGGGACCTTCAATAGAGACATCTATTGAAGCAAAAGCAAGGATGTCTTTCCCAGAGCTGGAAAGGACAACTCAGCTGAACAGTTTAGTGCCTTGGATTCTTGGGTCATGGTTTTGTATGGGCTGGAGGGAAGGCTCATGTTGATGTATGCACCTTACTGTGCTATTTTCTGAGAAATGAGGAATGATTTGACCAAAAACATGTGTTTTTTTTTTTTTTTGAACCGAAAGGAGGGAGACACATGCAAAAAAATTCAGCTGTAATAAAAGACTGGTTAACTTTCAGGCTATCTTCTGTCCCTTCCAGTACTCTCCCACTGTCTTCCTGTCACCCTGTCAGCAGGGGAATGGCTCTGCTCCTCCATGTCCACATTCCCCTTACTCTGATTTTTGCCTGGAGGTCCATCTGCTTTGTTTCTTAGTCCTCATGCTTAGAACTGCAGTTAACTGCAGTCTCCAGAATGGAAGCCTTTACTTAACCACTAGTGTTTGCTACCTAGGCCAAGTTAACTAAAGACAATCAGCCAAAGACTTTGCACTTTTCTTGGAAAGTTCATCTGGGTTTGCATCTGTAGTGTAGCAGCACAAACCTGGAAGCTATCAATACCCTGAAGGGAGCCCAAGAATAGAGCCAACTCCAAAGAACTGAAGAAAAGAGGCAGAAGACCCAGGCAGACACACTTGGACTCACCTGCACAAAACCAGTAAGTCTGACTTTTCATTTTGAATAAATATTTGTTTGAGTCTATTTGAGATTTCTTCCTCCACTTGGAACAGAAAGATTTCTCACAGAGACAGAGTGTTTTAACCAGATCATAGGTGCAAAACTTTCAGAGCAGAGTCAGCAGGGGCTGAGCCACTCCATAATAAAGACAAGTGTTACTTGTGATGGATAACCTCCGTGGTTAATGACTGGATACTAGAAAACAGTGTGAGGGTTTATACCATGTCTTCAGGGAAGCTGTATCATAGTTAAGAAAAAAAAGAATGATAACAATACAATCAAATGATAATTAATGTCTATATTCTGCTATTCTGATATAGATCTTGAACAGAGAATATACAGGATTGGTAATCAGTTTCAGGAAGGAATTACGTAAATGAGTGCAGTTAGAGGTTCAATGTCTACATTTTGGATGGGTCAACATTTATAGTTACTGCAGCAGGAAGTTTGAAATTTAAACATTTATTGTAGTTCATTCCACTGAGATTGGCTCAAGGGTTTAACATTCTAGCAGAAAGGAGTCAGGTCATCTGATAGCATGTGGACTAACATTGAAAAAGAGTGTTTTATGAACACAGTATGAGACACAGTGGGCTCAGCTGGCAAAATACTTTAAATGCCTTTCTGCCTCTGTAGTTGATGTGAACAACATTTATTTTTGAAGCAGTGCTTTGTTATGTAACCTACGCTGGCCTCAAATATATGAGCATCCTGCCTCAGTGTTTCAGTTGCTGGTTTGCAGCACTGTACCCACCAATATTTTCATTAATAATGGGATTTTTTCTAAAAAGAAAAAAAAAAGAACTTATTGGTTTTGTCATCTTCAAGTGGGTCCATGTGTTATGGGTCTCCCCTCCACCCCCTCCCGTGCCACCATGAGAATGTAACATCAGATCTTTGCTTAGTTATACAAATTATTCATTTCCATTGCCTCTGAAAGGCAACTTGGAAATAGAGGTGGTTCAGTTAGAAATGATGAATTCTGGTATTTCCATTCAATAGGGTTCACATATTTCTCTTTTCAAGATGGAATAAGGGTTGGATGTAGTGTCACATGCCTGCAATCCTAGCATTTGAAAGGTTGAGGCAGGAGTGCCAGGAATTCAAGACCAGATTCAGTTAGTTATAATAGGAATTCAAGGCCAGCCTGGGCTGCATGAAACTCCGTCTCAAAAATCCCAAACAGAACAGGAAATGAAATAGTTGAGACATAGGAAACATGGTGGTTAACAAAGGCTAGTTAACTGGCAATAAATAGCCTTACTGAAATACTGAAAATAAAGAATCTTAAAATTGTCATTGACATGAAGTGAAGAGTGATTGAGTGCATGTATACTTTTAGGGATGATGATAAGAAACCAATGTGTGCATGCTGGGAAGCCACTGAAGGCTGAGTGAAGTGTAACTGCAGTGTTCAGTCTTGGAGCGGAGTCAGTTGTGGCAGAGGATGCTCTGCATGTTCAGAGAAGATTATTTGTTTGAGCTTGACTTTAAGTGGGAGCATGATGTGTGCTAGTCTAGCATTCCAATGCTGTGACAGATACCTGAAATAACTCCCAGGGAAGAAAAAACTCCATGATTTTGGCTCATGGCTTTAGAGATTTCAGTCCCATGGTGGCTGATAACCCATTTTGTCCTTCTTTCTTTCTTTCCTTCCTTCCTTCCTTCCCTCTCTCCTTTCTTCCTTCCTTCCTTCCTTCCTTCCTTCCTTCCTTCCTTCCTTCCTTCCTTTCTTTCTTTCTTTCTTTCTCTCTTCTTTGTTCACTCATTAAGTGCAATTAGTGCTGCCCATATATACAAGGGTGTAGGCATCCACAGGACTGTGGGAATTCCACAATTGTCCACATCCTCAAAAAAGAATAATTGTCCCTTTTCCAGCAACTATCCACTGCTGCTAATAGCTCCTTAGTTAAGAGTATGGCTAGAGGTCTCTATCCCACTTAAGTCAGGGCTTTGCTGACTTGATCTTGTACAGGGCTTGTGTTGCTGTGTGACTATGAGTGTGCTATCCACGCATTGTCCAGAAGAGGGCACTCTACAACACTCCTCTCTGTCTGGGGCTCTGACCTTCTTTCCATCTCTTCTGCAGTGTTCCTTGAGCCTTGTGGTGGAGTGAACAATACCGGTGTCCCATTAGGGCTGCGCATCAACCCACTCTCTTATTCTCAGCAATTTGATCAATTCTGCCTCTTTCCATTGGCTACTGTCCACTGCAGAAAGAAGTTTCTCTGACCAAGGATGAATATGCCCCAGGTATATGGACACAAACATAAACATCTAAAAGGTACTTTGGCAAAATCCCAACAGAAGGATCTACCCTAGGGCCTCTGATCTTCTTAGCCATAGGACTTTGACCTTGACCAGAATTGTAATGTTAAGCATGGAATTCCTTCATGTGGAACAGACCTCAAATCCAGATAGAAATTGCTTATTTCTCCCATGACAGTCTATGCTATTATTGTACCAGTGGGCACACCTTGCTTGGTAGGTCAGTATGGCAGCATAGTGGGACAATTGTTCAATAAGACCATTGATGCCTTTTCTTCCTCAGAAGCCTAGATAGCACCTTCCCACACTGTAAGAGCTAGGCAGCATGGAAGAAGTTCCTGATTGGTTTGAGATTCATTTCTCTATCTCCCGTAGCTAAACTATACAGTGTCTTCAGCAATAGGGTGTTGCCATGTAGTTATGGGGAGTAACCAAGGGCCCTGGAGATAGTCTCCATTCAATACCTAACACTGCATAAACCAGGCTCAGTGGCACAGGCCTGAAATCACAAATAAAAAAGTGAAATGTCTCCTCCTTTTGTCAGAAAACAACTGATTCCTAGAAAACAGAAAAAAATTGGTCTCCTGATCATTTGTGGTATGAAGCATAAAGCAGTCGTTTTTATAGGTAAGGTATAGCATAGATAAAGTAACTCAGTAGCCTGCCAAGTAAGTGCATTTGTACAGTGATACACATACCCAGCAAGTTCTTCTGAGGACATTTTAAATTCTTGAGTTCGAAAATTGCAAGCCAGCAAGTCTTGCTAAACAACACAGCCACTTCTAACCTCAGGAAACAGAAAACTGGTACAGACTAGAGGCCAGCCTGTTTTTTTTTTTCTGATTAGGTACATATTACCTCTTTTTGATGATTGAATCTCTAACACCCACTGTTTGATAAATTTGTTGTAAAAACAACAGGAGAATTTCTTAATGGAGTAGGAGTTATATGACTTTTAATGATAACCTGAAAGGGTTGACTGTGGAAGAGTTTTGACAAAGAGTCCCATAGCTCATTATAAGACATTGGTATAATCATTCAATTTTGGCATTAATTATTGTTAATCTTTTAGTGCATCAAATTAATATGTAGAATGTTGCCACAGGTATGAATGCATAGTGGGAAACACAGAATATATAAAAACACAGAAAATTCCATGGGTTGTTTTCTTTGATGGATATTTAGATTAGAGGGAGAAAGTCTGAAATGTATCTATTTTGCTCCCTATCTCTCAGTTGATAGATACTGCTGCGAGTAGGCTTTAAAAGTTGTCTAACATTTATTTGTTGTCTATGCACATGGATGCCACAGTGTGAGTGTGGAGGTCATAGGACAACTTAGGGAACTTGTTTCTCTCTATGTACCATGTGGGTTCCAAGGATTGAACTCTGGTCCTCAGTCTTGGCAGTGAGTGACTGACCTCAGCTGCTGAGCCGCCATCTTGGCTCCACAATGGCTTTGATAAAAACAGCTAGGAAAGATCTTGTACCTTCAAATTACACTTCTAGCAGGTGTTTTGGGGTAGAACTTTCCCTAAATTCTTAGATGGGGGTAATTAGGAGAGGGTAATTCCCTTTTACATACAATATTAACTTCAAAATTGCTCAAGGCAGCTTCTTTTTGAACCTGTTTCTTGTCTCCTAGAATATGTGTTCTGTTGCTGATGTATTTATCTTTCTTTTGGTTCTAGAGAATGGCCAGTGAGAAACTACAGAGGTTATTATTTATACCTGGTGAACTTTCAGGATTTCAATGATCCTTTTATCGTTTATTTTCTCTTGCATAGGCATAAACATAAAATTAAAAATTAAAAGTAAGAAGCAGATAACAAAAGTAGCCTTTAAGCACACAGCATTAGTGGAGTCAGGCAAGCATTCTGGAATGCAGATTGTAGCAAGCTCAGAGCCTCCTTCATTACTGGAACATCCTTGAAGGTGACTCAGGTGATAGTGAAAGGTCTCTATACCATGGCAAGATCAGCTCAGAAAGAAGGCTCCCTGCTGTCTGCCTCATCTCTGCTTTGTTTTCATTTCTATTTAGTTGTCCTCTAACACATATTTTTTTTACACACACATACCAATAGAGCTTAGTTTTATTTTTATTGGTGTGCATTAACAGTTTGTATGGTTATCCTGTGGTGTGAATGCAGTAACATTCTTTGGTGATGACCAATGTTGTCTGAGAATCCTTCAAACATGGATTACTCAGTTTTAGTTTTCACTGTATATTTATGGTTCTGAATGAGCTAATGCTAACTATTGCATTTTATCTAATATATAACACACACACATACATACATACATATGTATATTCACATTTGTGTGTGTTGGTGTGTGTATATGCCTGTGCACATACGTGTGAAAAGCCATCATGGGTTCTGCTTTATCAGGCTCCATCTTATTCCCTTGAGACCATATCTTTCACTGAACCTGGAGCTCACGGACTTGACTAGGCCAATAGTCAGTAAGCCACAGGGATTCTCCTGTCTCTGCCTTTCATATAGCTTTGAAGTTGTAGATGTGCGTTGTCTCACCCATATTTTTTTTTAAAAAAACATGAGTGTTGAAGATTCAAACTCAGGCCCTCACACTTGCACAGAAAGCACTCTTACAAACTTAGCCATCTCTACAGCCCTACAAATTATCATTCTTTGTCAGACAATTGTTATTAATCACATGGTGGGACTGCAGGAGGGACGACATGTAGGGAAGTGGAAAGTCTGGGAAAGAAAGGCCTGGTTATGTGGACAGCTGCTTACCTTACAACAACTAATGTCTGGTCAGAGTTTTAATAAGTGACTTGAGTAATCCATCTCCATGTAATCTAGTGAAGAAAAATGTCTTGCCTGTGAGTATTGATTATGAAGAGCAAAGATCACCTGTGTTGCTTATATGGAGCAGTAACAGACCACCACAAAACAGAGTTAATGAAAAGATTGTTTTGCTTCAAGCATTTATTGTCTTGGCTAAGAAAGGCAAGAAAGAAACCCTGAGAAATGACATATTGACCACAATCTATTACTTGAAAAAAAAGAGCCACTTCTAATGGTGGTAAGTATAGATTCTTGGACCACGAGAAAGCTGTACGGTGTGACATCACTGTGTGATAGGCATGGGTATAGTCAGAGGAGGACAGTATGTGAAATTTAGTGAGAACTCTGGAAGGGTGGGAAGCTCTTGGGGCCATACTTGACTTACATAAGTGGGAACAAAGTTTGTAATTATCATTTGTTATTCAATCCATAGCAGCAAAATAAAGTTCTAACCACATTAGGGAGATTTCCACAGAATTTATCAAAAACAAGAAATAATACTTTAAAACTCCACAGAAACACAATGAGTTCTCTCTAACAAAGAACTGAGGTTTTATTTTTTGCAAATTTAATTAGTTTTTAAAAGCTTATAAATACAGTTTCCTAAACTTAATTCCTGCAACATGATTCTATGTTTTCTTTTTGTTTAAAATGCTATAACATTAGACTTTGTCCTAACAACAAAAAAAAACTTCTTGAAGAAACTATTGACCTTGGTTGTGATTCACAGAACTTTATGTAATTTGCCAAGCAGAATAATGATTGCTATTCAAGTTGCAACATGAAGAGCTTTCTATCAGTTATTTTCAGAGAGAAAGAATCATTCAACAGCCAAATGTCCAATATTCTGAATGTGGCTTTCAAAGAGATAGGTTTCATTCAGCTCAGCTTCAGTGTGCACAGTTTTTCACTTGCAAGGATTAGCTTGATTTGAAGAAAACAGTAAAAAAGGGAGTTTTAATTATAAAGTCATTGAAAACATTAAAAAAGTATTAATGCACAATGCTTTAAAAATAACACAATGAAAAAACCAGGAAGAAGTGCTCATTCCCTATTGAGCAGTTTTGTCTAAATAGCACAAATAAAGAAATAATTGTGTATTTTCTTTTATTTAATGGACCATGAACCTCCCTGAATCTTGGTTGAATACTTACCTCTGTTCTTTGTGTGGAAAGCTGCACAACAGCACATGTGATAAAGGTGAACAGCTTTTGTTGTATTGTGTTCAAGCCAGTGCTCCCCAAATTCAGAGAATATAAGCATATTTCTCTTGTAGTCCTTTAAATAAAATAGAAAAAATGAATAGGTAAAGACCTTCAGAGTCTGGGGATATAGCAGAGTGGCAAAGCATTTTCGAGTGTATGCAAGGCCCTGGCTTTGATTCCTAGCAGAGGAAAAAACAAAACTCAGTGAAAGACAGAAAAGTTTCTGAAAAGGCTTGTTATTGGTTGCTAAGATGCCCGATTAGTGAGGAGTGCTCTCAAATGGGTGGTGAGAATCACTGTTTGAGTTGAACTTTGGTTACAGAGGCATCTAAAGAAGCTGATAGAGATGTAAGCTACTCACTGAAAAACTTGGAGAATGGCATGCAAATCTCAACTATTTAAGAAGTGGTCTAACCTGTCATTATCTGTGTTAGGGGTAAGAATGCAGATATATGTTAGAATGGGATCTTGGTTAAGCTGTGACACTTACTACCTTGACAATCACAAGAGCTGCTTTGAAAGATGCAAGTGACCTCATGATTGTTCCCAGTTTCCTATGTATCGGTAATCAGGCTAGGTCTGTAAGCTAAAAGAATGTGAGGTAGTCTCTTTTCAGAATGCAGCAGTCAGTGTTGGCCATTTCATTCTCTGGCTTTCCCTATCTTAGTACCTAAAGTGGCCCTAACACGACTCCCTGGGATGGTGGTGATGAGCTACTAGGTTTATGTAGGCTTGTGATGGTAATAGGGGCCCTGTCTCCTAGTGGATGGCATTGGATGCCATTTTGCTTTGCTCTAGAGATAATTCAAGTTTGTCATTTGCTTACAATATATCAAGAAGACTATGGAACATGTTTGTGATCATCAGAGACCTTAACGTTTTCTGGTATTTTCATATATGCATATACAAACACAGTGGGCATTGTGATTGCATTTGCCTCTCATTAGCTCTGCCATCCCTAGTCCTTTCTCCGGAATCCCTTCTTCTTTTTTGTCCCTCAGGGAAGGGTGTGGTACATTATTGAGGAAAATGACACCCCCTCCTCTAGCAACTTCTGGCAGCTAGTAGTGCCTCAGGAAAGGATGGAGCCTTGAGGGTACACCTCTATCTTTGATGGGATATTTCAGGGTCCCATCGTGTGCAGTTGTCCATAGCGACCGTTCATTCATGATTGCAATGGCTATGTCACGACTAGATGGCAGCATTTTATGACACTCCTCCCTTCCTCCAGCTCTAAATTCTCAACCCCTCTTCTTTGATGCTCCTTGGGCCTTAGGACTGGTGGTATAGATACTTCTACCCCTCAACAGTCACTTATTCTTAGCATGTTGACCAGATATACATTGCTATATTAACCAGGAGCTTCTCTGACCCATGCAGAGAGTTTTAGAAGGCAGTTTTACAAGTCCAATTAGGAAAGCAATGGCAGTACTCATAAACATTTTATATATGGTAGTTAGAGTTAGTTACAAGGCAAGATAAATTGATGAGCTTTTTGTACTATGTATGTATGTATGTATGTATGAATGTATGCATTTAGATGAGATAGATGATAGATAGGTAGGTAGGTAGATGGATAGATGGATGGATAGATAGATAGATCGATAGATAGAATTTTGTCAACAATTCCAAGTTTCCCATCTGTGGTAGATGACTATCCAACAGATCTAGTAGAAAGTGGACTTTAGTCTAAGCTAGTTTCCCCTTTACACTAACTCTTTCGTAAGCAATGTGACTAAAGCTCAGCACACGGAGGTCTCAGGTTGGCTGCCATGAAGGTAGAGTAGTTTAAGCATTTACCTGGATACATCATACACACATCCCACATTAGTTTATAGCACACATAGCAAGGATCTATCAATGAATCTGAATTTTCTTGCATTGTTATAAAATACAAGTTTCTCCACTCTCATGCACCACACCTCACAGAGGACACTCATTTGTCCCTGAGGCTTGCAATAGAGAGTCAAACAATCCTGTGCTGAAGAGTTGTACCTCATGTTTTCTTAAGGATAACCTTGTCCTTTGTCAATTGTCTATTTGGACTGCAGCATTTCCCCTTCTCTGCATTCTGTAGGACCAGTAACCCGAGCATAAAACACCAGTTCTTGGCCCGTAGCACATATCGGGCAACTTGATCAGTCAGGAATTTACATTCTCTGGTTGCTAGGAAATGGCATTCTGCACATCAGTTTGGATCAGGAGTGGACTTCTCATAGGAGGATATGTTTGAGTTAGATTAATTTAATTCTGGCTATTTTTCAATAGTTCAAATATGCAGAACTAGCTGTATGATATAATTTCTGTCAGTACCACTTTCTGCTGTTTAAGATCATCTACTAGCTGGGCAGTGGTGGTGCACGCCTTTAATCCCAGCACTCGAGGGAGAGGCAGGTGGATTTCTGAGTTTGAGGCCAGCCTGGTCTACAAAGTGAGTTACAGGACAGCCAGGGTTACACAGAGAAACCCTGTCTCGAAAAACCAAAAAAAAAAAAAAAAAAAAAAAAAACCATCTACTAAACTCACAAAGTAGTTCATGTCTTACTAAAATTCATTTTTTTTATATATATAAAAATCTTGCAAATGGTTAGTTTATTTCAGAAGTAAATAATTTCATTATATCATTTTGATGACTGAACATACCAAATTAACCAGTTGGTTCTTATTAACAAAAGAGAAAGCAACAATGTAAAATTATATACTAGCCAACATTCTCTAAGAATGTATAGTGATACACATATATGCCATACATGTAATATTTATATTTAGTTAACATGATTTTAAATTGGGTTGTTCTATGTTAACAAACAAGCTTTTAGAAGAAATTTTTCTTGACTTCCCCTCATGTATATTTTCCCAGTTGACAATTTTTTTTCGAAAGGTTAGGGTAAAACTTATTCTTCAAAGTTTTATAGATTGTTTATTTTACTGTTTGTTTCATTTTTTGTTTTGCCAGTCTTAGCTGACAGAACCCACAGATCTCTTCCTATCTTTGCTAGGTTGATGGCAGCCCTTCTATCAGGAAAACTTTTGCCAGTAGAACTGGGTGGCGATGAGAGGGTGAGTTCAAGCAGTGCTAGAGATGAGGGGTTTGATGCCCACTGTTTTTTTTTTTTAATTAGCTGACTACTTATTTTATTAATGTATATTAATTATTAAAAGTGGGTCTTTTTATTATGGCAGTTTCATGTATTAATGTCACACAGGCTGACACTGTTTACCCCTCTATTACCCTTTCTTCTCCCCTCCCCCCCTCTTTCTGCAGGCTCTCTTCCATTTTCCAAGTATATCCCCTTCTACATGGGAGTGTGTAATTTCATATATAATCACAGTATAGATTTTACATTTTCTTTTTTAGGAAAGAAAGGGTTTATTTTATTTTTCAAGTCCAATCAGCACCAAGTAAAGTCAGGACAAGAACTCATGGCAGGAGCCTAGAAGCAGAAAGTGCAGCAAAGACCTTGGAGGAATGCTGCATACTGCCTTGTATTATTTATTATTATTATTTTTGGAAACAGATTTTTTTCCTCATATAATATATTCTAATTATCATTTCCCTTCCTCCACTCCTCCCAATTCCTTCCCACTTCCTCGACCCACCCCGTTTCTGTCTATTATTAGAAAATAAACAAGTTTCTAGGGTAACGTAATATAATTAATAAAATATGATAAAACAAAAACAAGCACAACAGAATAGTACAAGACAAATAAATAGAAGAAAACAAGCCCCAAAACAGGCACAAGAACTTTTTAGCACACACAGAAATCCCATAAAAAACACAAAAGTGGAAGCTATGATATATATGCAATGGATGTGTAGGGCAAAAAGACAGAAAAAGAAATAAATGAAAAGGAAAAAAGAAAAATGAAAGAGCAGCACACAGGGTCCTACTGATTGGTTTAGATGGAGAGAGAAGAGAAGGAAGACCACCAGAACAGAGCCGCCATGGCTGTCACCAGAGGGAAGCCAAAAGGAGGGTAACATGAACAGGAGAGGAAGAGGACTGAGAGCCCAGTACCTTACATACCAAGAAACCAGCACCCCAAGTACTTAACTCCAACACCCTTAGTACTGAGTCAGCAGTACTTTTAGTACTTAGCTCAGACACTTGGCTGAGGACCACTGTGAGTCCCCTGCAGTAGAAATAAGATGCTGATGTCACCCTGACATCTTCAAGAGAGTCAGAGTTTTCTGTGCATTCAGGTATATCTCACAACCATTGGCTGGGCATTTCTGTTCCAGTGCAAATAAAATAAAATAGATGGGCTCACAGCTGAAAAAAAAAAAAGAAAGAAAAAAAAAAAAAAGAAAGAAAAAAAAAGAAAAGGAAAAAAACAAAAGCCCTGACATGACATTATGAGACAAAAATCCTCCAAGGGAGCTGTTGCAGCTCACCCTTAAGACTGGCTTATTATATGTTGGAGAATCTTGTGGATAGACCCAGGAGTGGCATGGCTGAGTTCTCAGGTAATACTATGTCCAGTTTTCTGAGGAACCCCCAGATTGATTTCCAGAGTGGTTGTAGCAGCCTGCAATCCCACCAACAATGGAGGAGTGTCCCTCTTTCTCCACGTTCTCGCCAGCATCTGCTGTCACTCAACAGCAATAATAAAACCTTAATCCCAATTATGATAATTAATACACATTTTCTCCCTTCCTTTCTTTTCTTTTCTTTTCTTTCTTTCTTTCTTTCTTTCTTTCTTTCTTTCTTTCTTTCTTTCTTTCTTTCTTTCTTCCTTTGGATACTTTCAATGTTTTCCCCTTTCCAGGTCTCCCCTTTGGAACTTCCCTATCCCATCCACCCACCCCCTGCCTCTATGAGGGTATTCCAACACCCACCCACCCACCCACTCCTGTCTTCCCTTCCTGGCATTCCCCTATACTGGGGCATCTAACACTCTCAGACCCAAGGGCTTCTCCTCCCATGGATGGCCAACAAGGCCCTCCTCTGCCACATATGTGGCCAGCACCATGAGTCCCTCCATATACATTCTTTGGTTGGTGGTCCAGTCTCTGGGAGCACCGGGGGAGCCTGACCAGTTGACACTGTAGCTCCCTTCCCATGGGGCTGCAAAATCCCTCAGTTCCTTCAGTCTCTTCTCCAACTCCTCCATCTGGGACCCTACACTCAGTCCAACAGTTGCTGTGAATTGAATCATGGGTGTTCCGAACTTTTGGACTAATATTCGCTTATCAGTGAGTACATACCATGTTCATTCTTTTGTGACTGAATTACCTCACTCAGGATATTTCCAAATTCCATCCATTTGCCTGCAAATTTCATGAAGTCATTGTTTTTTAATAGCTGAGTATTATTCCATTGTGTAAATGTACCACATTTATGTTCTATTAGATTCAGTGTATCTGGTTTTATGTGGAGGTCCTTGATCCACTTGGACTTGAGCTTTGTACAGGGAGCTTTGTACACAGTAATGGATCAATTTGCATTCGTTCACATGTTGACCACCAGTTGAGCCAGCACCATTTGTTGAAAATGCTGTCTTTTTCCCACTGGATGGTTTTAGCTCCTTTGTCAAAGATCAAGTGACCGGAGGTGTATAGGTTCATTTCTGGGTCCTCAATTCTATTCCATTGATCTACCTGCCTGTCACTATACCAATACCATGCAGTTTTTATCACTCTTGCTCTGTAGTACAGCTTGAGGTCAGGGAGGCTGATTCCCCCAGAAGACCTTTTATTGTTGAGGACAGTTTTTGCTATCCTGGGTTTTTTGTTATTCCATATGAATTTGAGAATTGCTCTTTCTAAGTCTATGAAGAATTGAGTTGGGATTTTGAGGGGAATAGCATTGAATCTGTAGATTGCTTTTGGCAAGATGGCCATTTTGACTATGTTAATCCTGCTGATCCATGAGCATGGGAGATCTTTCCATCTTCTGAGGTCTTCTTCGATTTCTCTCTTCAGAGACTTGAAGTTCTTGTAATACAGATCTTTCACTTGTTTGGTTAGAGTCACACCAAGATATTTTATATTGTTTGTGACAATTGTGAAGGGTGTCATTTCCCTAATTTCTTTCTCAGCCTGAGTATAGGAAGGCTACTGATTTGTTTGAGTTAATTTTATATCCTGCCACTTTGCTGAAGTTGTTTATCAGCTGTAGCAGGTCTCTGGTGGAGTTTTTTGGGTCACTTAAGTATACTATCATATCATCTGCAAATAGTGATATTTTGATTTCTTCCTTTCCAATTGGTATCCCTTTGACTTCCTTTTGTTGCCTGATTGCTCTAGCTAGAACTTCAAGTACTATATTGAATAGGTAGGGAGAGAGAGGGTAGCATTGTCTAGTCCCTGATTTTAGTGGGATTGCTTTGAGTTTTTCTCCATTTAGTTTGATGTTGGCCTCTGGTTTGCTGTATATTGCTTTTACTATGTTTAGGTATGCTCCTTGAATTCCTGATCTTTCCAAGACTTTTATCATGAAGGGATGTTGAATTTTGTCAAATGTTTTTTCAGCATCTAATGAAATGACCATGTGGTTTTTTCCTTTGAGTTTGTTTATGTAGTGGATTACATTGATGGATTTCCAGGTATTGAACCATCCCTGCATCCCTGGGATGAAACCCACTTGATCATGATGAATGATTGTTTTGATGTGTTCTTGGATTCTGTTTTCGAGAATTTTATTGAGTAATTTTGCATCGATGTTCATAAGGGAAATTGGTCTGAAGTTTTCTTTCTTTGTTGGGTCTTTGTGAGGTTTTGGTATCAGTGTAACTGTGGCCTCATAGAATGAATTGGGTAGTGTTCCTTTTGTTTCTATTTTGTGGAATAGTTTGAAGAGAATTGATATTAGATATTCTTTCAAGGTCTGATAGAATTCTGCACTAAACCCATCTGGTCCTGGTCCTTTTTCGGTTGGGAGACTTTTAATGACTGCTTCTATTTCTTTAGGGGTTATGGGACTGTTTAGATGGTTTATCTGATTTGTAATTTTGTTAATTTGCATACTGTCTCTGTGCCCTCTGGTTAGTCTGCTTAAGGGTTTATCTATTTCGTTGATTTTCTCAAAGAACCAGCTCCTGGTTTTGTTGATTCTTTGTATAGTTCTTTTCGTTTCTACTTGGTTCACTTCAGCCCTTAATTTGATTATTTCCTGCCTTCTTCTCCTCTTGAGTGTATTAGCTTCTTTTTGTTCTAGAACTTTCATGTGTGCTGTTAAGCTGCTAGTATATTTTCTCTGCAGTTTCTTTTTGGAGGCATTCAGAGCTATTAGTTTTCCTCTTAACACTGCTTTCATTGTGTCCCATAGGTTTGGGTATGTTGTACTTTCATTTTCATGGTATGTACTCTCTGATAAGTGGTTATTAGCCCAAAAGTTTGAAATACCCAAGAGTCACATCACGGCAACTGTAGGGTTGAGTATGAGGTCCCAGGTGAAGGACTTTGAGAAGGGACTGAAGGAGCTGAGGGAGTTTGCAGCCCCAGGGAGGTAGCAACAGTGGCAACTGGCCTGACTCCTTGATACTCCCGGAGACTGGATCACCAACCAAAGAATACACAAGGAGGGACCCATGGTGCTGGCCACATATTTGGCAGAGGAAGGTCTTGTTAGACATCAGGGGGAGCAGAGGCCCTTAGGTCTGAGGGTGTTAGATCCCCCAGTATAGGAGAATGCCAAGGAGGGATGATGAGAGTAGATAGGTGAGTGGGTGGGGGAATACCCCCATAGTGGCAGGGGGAGGGGGAAGGAATGGGGAAGTTCCAAAGGGGCGATCTGGAAAGGGGGAAACATTTGAAATGTAAAGAAAGTATGAAAAAAAATGAAAAGAAAAAAAAAGATAGTTTATCTGATCCTGCCTTCACTTTGGTATATGGTATCTGTCTAGGAAATTGTCCATTTCATCCAGAGTCTCCAGTTTTGTTGAATATAAGTTTTTGTAGTAGGATCTGATGATTTTTTTAAATTTCCTCAGAGTCTGTTGTTATATCTCCCTTTTCCTTTCTGATTTTGTTAATTTGGATACTGTCTCTGTGCCCTCTGGTTAGTCTGGCTAACGGTTTATCTATCTTGTTGATTTTTCCCAAAGAACCTGGTTTTGTTGATTCTTTGTATAGTTCTTTTTGTTTCTACTTGGTTTATTTCAGCCCTTAATTTGATTATTTCCTGCCTTCTACTCCTCTTGGGTGTATTAGCTTCTTTTTGTTCTAGAGCTGTGAGGTGTGCTGTTAAGCTGCTAGGGTATGCTCTCTCCAGTTTCTTTTTGGAGGTACTCAGAGCTGTGAGTTTTCCTCTTAACACTGCTTTGATTGTGTCCCATAAGTTTGGGTAAGTTGTACTTTTTTTTTTTTTTTTTTTGGTTTTTTGAGACAGGGTTTCTATGTGTAGCCCTGGCTGTCCTGGAACTCACTCTGTAGACCAGGCTGGCCTCGAACTCAGAAATCCGCCTGTCTCTGCCTCCCAAATGCTGGGATTAAAGGTGTGCACCACCACTGCCCGGCAGGTTGTACTTTCATTTTCATTAAATTCTAGGAAGTCTTTAATTTCTTTATTTCTTTCTTCCTTGACCAAGTTATCATTGAGTAGAGTGTTGTTCAGCTTCCATGTATATATGGGCTTTCTGTTGTTGTTGTTGCCATTGAAGACCAGACTTAATCTGTAGTGATCTGATAGGAGGCATGGGATTATTTCAGTCTTCTTATATCTATTGAGATTTGTTTTGTGACTGATTACATGGTCAATTTTGGAGAAAGTACCATGAGGTGCTGAGAAGAAGGTATATTCTTTTGATTTAGGATGAAATGTTCTATAGATATCTGTAAAATCCATTTGGTCCATAATTTCTGTTAGTTTCACTGTGTCTTTGTTTAGTTTGTGTTTCCAAGATCTGTCCATTGATAAGAGTGAGGTGTTGAAGTCTCCCACTATTATTGTGTGAGGTGCAATGTGTGCTTTGAGATTTAGTAAAATTTCTTTTATGAATGTGGGTGCCCTTGCATTCAGGGCATTGATGTTCAGAATTGAGAGTTCTTCTTGGTAGCTTTTTCCTTTGATGAGTATGAAGTGTCCTTCCTTATCTTTTTTGATGACTTTTGTTTGAAAGTTGATTTTATCAGATATTATAATGGCTACTCTTGCCTGTTTCTTGGGACCATGTGCCTGGAAAATTGTTTTCCAGCCCTTTACTCTGAGGTAGTGTTTGTCTTTAACATGGAGGTGCGTTTCCGGAATGCAGCAAAGTGCTGGGTCTTGTTTATATATCTAGTCTGTTAACCTATGTCTTTTTATTGGGGAATTGAGTCCATTGATCTTAAGAGATATTAAGGAATAGTGATTGTTGCTTCTTGTTATTTTCTATATTATTTTTTGTTTGTGTGGCTATCGTCTTTTGGGTTTGTTGAAAGATTACTTTCTTGCTTTTTCTAGGGTGTAGTTTCTCTCCTCGTGTTGGCGTTTTCCATCTATTATTCTTTTTAGGGCTGGGTTTGTGGTAAAATATTGTGTAAATTTGGTTTTGTCATGGAATAGCTTGGTTTCACCATCTATTGTAATTGAGAGTTTTGCTGGGTATAGCAGCCTGGGCTGGCAGTTGTGTTCTCTTAGGGTCTGTATGAGATCTGTCCCGACTAGCTTTCATAGTCTCTGGTGAGAAGTCTGGTGTAATTCTGATAGGTCTGCCTTTATATGTTACTTGACCTTTTTCCCTTACTGCTTTTAATATTCTTTCCTTGTTTTGTGCATTTTGTGTTTTGACTATTTTCTGACAGGAGGAATTTCTTTTATGGTCCAATCTATTTGGAGTTCGGCGGGCTTCTTCAATGTTTATGTTTATTTCTTTCTTTAGGTTAGGGAGGTTTTCTTCTATAATTTTGTTGAAGATATTTACTGGCCCTTTAAGTTGGGAATCTTCACTCTCTTCTATACCTATTATCCTTAGGTTCTGTCTTCTCATTGTGTCCTGGATTTCCTGGATGTTTTGGATTAGGAAGTTTTTTTGCATTTTCTTTGACTGTTGTGTCAAGAGAGAATCACTTGAGATTCTCTCTTCTGTCTCTTGTATTCTCTTGGTGATGCCTGCATCTATGACTCCTGATCTCTTTCCTAAGTTTTCTAACTCCAGGGTTGTCTCCCTTTGTGATTTCTTTATTGTTTCTATTTCCATTTTTAGATCCTGGATAGTTTTGTTCATTTCCTTTGCCTTTTTGATTGTGTTTTCCTGTATTTCCTCTTTAAGGGTTTCTAGTTATTTACCTGTGTTCTCTTGCATTTCTTTAAGGGAGTTAGTTATTTCCTTCTTAAAGTCTTCTATAGTCATTATGAGAAGTGATTTTAAATCTGATTCTTCCTTTTCTGGTGTGTTGGGGTATCCAAGGCTTACTGTGGTGGGAGAACTGGGTTCTGATTATACAAAGTTGCCTTGGTTTCTGTTCCTTATGTTCTTGCCATTGCCTTTTGCCATCTGATTATTACTGGTGTTAGCTAGTCTTGCTCTGTCTGACTGTGGCTTGTCCCTCCTGCAAGCCTTTGAGTCAGTACTCCTTGGAGACCAGTTCTATCTCAGAGGAATTTGGGTTTGGAGAGCTGTGGTACATGGTCAGCTCTGCTGTGCAGACAGAAACCGGAAGGATCCTGTCCCCAGCTGTTCCTTGGTTCCTATGTCCTGGTGGCTCTGTGAGGGTCCCTCTTGATTGAGGAATTTGAACAGAAGCGGTGGTCTTCCTGTGCTCAAAGGTGTGTTGGCACTCCTGGTAGATCAACTCTCTCCTGGCACTGAGTATGGTGCCCTGTGTCACAGGATCAGCTCCCTGGACACAGAAGCAAACCGGGAGGCCACTCCTCAGTTCCTGTGTCCTGAGGGTTCTGGGCTGGTCTCTCTGAGCAGAGTTACTGGCTTTACCCCCCATCATGGGCTTGTCCACACTCCTGGGATGCTAGCTTTCTCCTGACACTATTTGGTTATGGAGCTCTGTGGCACAGACTGAGGACTCTGGCCTCAGAAGGCCCACATTCTTTCTTTACATCTGTTTCTGGAAAGCCTAGGCTGAGCTCTGCTCCCAGCTGAGAGGGGAGATTTTACATTTTTTATATATTCATATATATGTAGTTATAATTCAAAGTTTAGATTCTACATGTGAAACAATATGTGGTGGTTGCCTTTATTTCACTTAATGTGGCAATCTTTAGTTTTATCCAATTTCCTGAAAATGACAGGTATAATTTTATTCTTATTTATAGTTGGGTAAAACATTTTTCTTATCATCCATCTCTTGATGAACAGACATCTGTGCTGATTTTAGGACATGATTGTTATGAATGGCACTGTAGTAAACATAGATGTATAGGTATCTCTGTGGTTTGTTGACTTAGATTCCTTTGGGTATATTTACCCAGAAGTGGTACCATTGGGTCATATTGTAATCCTAATTTTATTATTTTGCGTACCTCCATATTGATTTCCACAGTAACTAGAAAAAGCACTAATTTACATTTTCTCCAAAAGGGATTCCCTTTCCATACATTCTTACTAATAAGTTTTGTTTGTTTTATCAAAAGTAATCTTATTATTCTTAACTGTTTCAATAGTATTTTGAGAAGAAACATTTATTAGTTATAATGATAACATTATCATATTATCCTGACATGGTAACTTTGTTAAGTTCTATGTCCTGTACTTGTTAAGTGGATTCACCAGCTTCTTTATACTGCTATGGTTATGAGTCATTTCCTTCTTTTCTTTTTGTAAAGAAAACTAATATGTTTTTACATCACTTTATTGGTTAATTAATAATTTATTTATTTACTTATTTGAGACAAAAGAGCCCAGGTTTACATGAAATTCATTATTTCTCAACTCCTGCTTCTTGAGTGCTAGGACTGCAGTGTGAATCTCACACTGATAATTCTTTTTACCATTTTAAAAGCAGTATTAAACATCTTTATCATTGGAGACAGTTATAATTTTAGAACTGCCATTGGGTAGAATACATGTCCAGTCTCTTAAGCTTAAATTTAAATAAATAGTCAAATTTATTTGCTAAATATTTTTAATGAACCAGGAGTTAGAACCTCATATATATGATACAGAGAGAGGCTACACATTTTTCTAGAATATTCCACATTCCTCTTTTAGAATAATGTCATCCAATTGAGGATGTGTTTACAATTCAATGATTAAAAATATATTGAAGGCAGGTTGTCAGAAGCAGGTGAAGATTGGACACTAATTCCCCTTCCTCCTATCTCAGAAAGTGCCAGATGTGGAGCAAGATGGCAAGATGGTGGCTGAGAAGCTCCATCAGTGGGCATCTCCTCAGAGACAGGCAGACTGGTGCACAGATCCTCACTTAGGCTGTGGGAACAAAGTGAAAGAACTTTGTGCCTGGTTAGCACAACAGAAGAGAAGATGCATCAAAGAAGGCAGGAGGGAAGCCACTGTTCCTCCTGTCACCTTTCCTTCAAGTCTGAGCAACACACTTTAGGGAGAGATGGCTGAGGAGGACAAGAGAATCAGGTTCAGGTCTGACATGAAATACAGCCTGCCTCCCTATAGTAAAATCAGCACTGCACAAAGATCCACAACCTCCATGCTTGGCTGGCATTTGTGTGCTGGGAGTCTGGAACTGCACTGGGCTGAATGGTTGACTTCAACAGTTACCTCTCCTCCAACTAGTGTGACAGAACAAGACTCCATTCCCTGGGGAGTGGGGCGTAGGTCTAGGCAAAGGGCTCTGTTGTAAAGCACAGTCTCTAGAGCAGCTACAGTATCAGGTGAATCTAGCACAGGTGGGGCAGTGCTCCATAATGTGAGTTATGGCTTATATAATTTCTAGCTTTGGAATGGACCTAGATCTTATCCACTTTTCTCCTGAGGCTGCAGCTGTTTGGGGCAGTGACATTCACTGTAGTTGAGAGTCTGTGATGGCAGAGAGTATGTGGGAGAATAGATTGTCTCATCTCACAGAGTTTGGGAAGGAGAAAGACAGACAGACTTATCCAGCAATAAGATGTACCATTGGAAGTTATTCTACCAGTGACTTAACCAGGCCTCACTTTCTGACTTCATTCAGCAATAAACTCACAAATGGACTTATCCATTGATGACATTAATGTCCTTGAGACATTTACTTCTCAATAGCACCACTTGCTGAAACAAACAACAAACAAACAAACAAACACCTAAGCTGTAACTAATTTGTGTCAACTATGGTAGCATTGTGAACAATGGTGAACCTTTGAGACTCTTCAGATCCATGTGACTGTGAGAATCCAGTCTAACTCTGCTTAGCAGGAGCCTGAATGGACAAGGAGTTGCTTATCTCAACACTGCCCCAACTCTGGGCAGAATAGCAAAGTATAAGACCTGCATTTCCTGGATCCAGAAAAGAGTAGTAAGTAAAAACTCGATCATGACAGGTTTTGATGGATCTTGTTTAACCCATTACTGCAGGAGCAGAGAGAGACAGAGGCAAAGAAGCAGAGAGAGAGGCAGAGGGGCAGGGGGCAGGGAGGCAGAGAGGCAGAGATGCTGAGGCAGAAAAGAGGGGCAGAGAGGCAGAGAAACAGGCAGAAAGGGAGATAGGCAGAGAGGCAGGGACACAGAGAGGTAGAGAGGCAGAGAGAGTCAGAGAGGCAGAGAGAGAGAGGCAGAGAGAGAAACATATCATTATTTTGAAAATTTATTTTCATTTATGTGTATGTACATGTAGGTACCCTCAGAGGCCAGAAGATATTGTTAGATTCCCCCAGAACGCTATCATTATAGATATTTGCAAGGCCTGGGTGCTAGAAACCAAACTTGGGTCCTCTACAACAGCAGGAAGCTCTCTTAAACACTCAGCTACCTCTTCAACCTCATACAATATTAGTTATGTTTAATATTCATTTGAACCAAATCAAATTGTTGCATGTGCCACTCCAAATTCCCACAAGAAAGCATTCTTATCACTATACCTTCCCAGTTTACATTCTTGGAGAAGCTGGCACCAAGTGGGAACCAATTGAGACAAGCCAACCATAACTAAATTTTCTTCCCAGCAGCCTGAGAACATTGCCACCTGCTTTTGAGCACAGTGACAGGTAACTGACTCTACTTCCTGTGAACATCAGTAGAATTTTCTCAGTTGCATTTAAGATGCCTCTCGTTGCGTGCAAAATGCCTTTGCGAAACTAATCTCATTCCACTTCACCCAACTCACTGAAGTAAAAGCATTTGTGGTTGTGAAGAAGCAAAACCTTAGAGGCACTTACTGACATCCACATGAAGTGAGGGTTACTAAGAAATACTGAAATTCAAACTCGTCACGTAACACAAGTTTTCATTCCTGCTAAACAACTCATGATACATACATGTATTCTTTCCTCTGGCAAGAAACCAAAAGTTCCCTGAATATCAGTATAAAAGTAGCAGAAGTAAGAACAGGAGAAGTTGCTCTCAAATCAGATCAGCATCGCAGTGGCCTGCCTATTATAGCCATGGCTATAATTTCACTTGCTTCTTTCAAGTTTTGATCTCTGTAAGAAAACCACAAAGTTCCAAGGGCATTTGTCTGACCCCATGCCTCCAGCACCCTTCAGAGCATGTCGAATGGACATGGTCCCCTTTGACCTCAGTGTCTGGAACATGAATTGACACTGTTTACCACCTACAAAGCACCTGAAGTCTGAAGGGCTCCAACCTCTGCAGCACACAGCAGGTGTACTGTTTGGATATTCGGTTAATGAACACACCAATTGGAGTCCAGGGAGTTTGTAGACAATAGGAGTACCTTCCCCATACAATCTGACCAGAATGTTTTTACTAAAGAAACACTACTTCTTTTTTCTCCTTATACTTTTCTATAAACTCATATAGTGTTATTAGTATATTGAGCCCTGAAAATTTCCAAAAGATGCTTTTCATTCAAAAGGGCCTTTTGTAGCTGTATATTCTTGTGGGTGTGTATTTTATCTCAACTAGATTTTAAACAACCCAAATTAAATTTAGTATAATATTGGTTGAACGTGATAAACCAAATCTTGGTCAAAATGTTGATGGAAGATCACAGGAAGAAACCTTCCTCATAAGACTTCTTTGTCTGCAAGCTTGTTTTCCCTATTCTCCTTTCTCTTCTTCCTGCTCTTCCTCTTCTTCCTCTCTTTCCCCACTGAAGCACACATGATACAGCAAGATAGCAGCTGTGTGCATGTCAGGAAGAAAGACTGTAGTAGAAGCCAACGTGCACTTGGATCTTGGACTGCAGTACTGTAAAAAAACCACATTTCTGTTGTTTAAGTCATTCAGTCTGTGATATGTTGTTTGGAAGTTTGAGCTGACCAATACAATTGTTCACATGAGCATCTATTTCTGCATAGACAACTCAATTCCATTGATCTACTTGTTGGCTCTAATAGCAGCATCACCCTGTCTTAACAATCATAGCTACATTGCAAGTCTTGAATGTAGGATTCTAAGTCCTGAAATTTTGACATTCTTTTTCTAAGTTGTTTCACTAGTCTAGATTGTTTTTTGCATTTTTATATAAATCTTATATAAATGGCTAATTATGAAAGAACAGTCAAGTGAAGAAAATTGTTAAGAGGTAGGATTTAAATAGTAAGAAATAAAACTAATTTTTAAACGTGATTCATAAAACACAATTTTAAGACAAATTCTTTAGAAAAAAATTACAATTCTGTTGCTTTCCTTGTACCCTTTAAGGTAATTCTCAGAACTAAGTGTGGTGGTGCAGGTGACAGTGAGTTCCAGGCCAGGCTGGGCCATACAGACAGATACTGTTTCAAAACAAAAAAGATAGTTTCCAAGTTATTCACTATCTGAATCAATATCTTAAAAGTTATTTGTTAAGGAAAATTGTTGTGATTGTCGTGCGGCTCCAGAAAGACCACACCAGGCCAAACAGTTCCACGTAGGGTTTATTGAGAGAGAAGGGCAAAGTGGTGGCGAAAAGAGAAAGGGGGAGAGAGAGAGAGAGAGAGAGAGAGAGAGAGAGAGAGAGAGAGAATGGGTCTTCCATTTATATATGGATAGTGACATAGCCATAGGTAAAGGTGGGCCAAGTGGATTCTGGGAATATGGCTGTCGCCTTGGCAACAGGTGTGCGGGTTGCACTGTCATCTAGATGTGATGTCACTGGTTTCCGGTATGTTCTAGGGGGTACAGTCAGGTATAGGGGAAGCAGGTGGCTCACTGGGTCCATGCTGAGGCATCACTTCCCCCTAAGGGACCAGCCACTCGGTGGTATAGTATAGAATGAGTTTATTCAGGGCTTGGGGAGGAGAGTTAAGAGGGTAGTAGAGGCAGAGAAAGGGAAAGAGTAGAGAAGCAGAGGCTGGCCATGACCATGTGGAGAGAGGGGGGAAAGTAATGGGGGGGGGCAAGAGGGCAAGAAGCAAGAGGAGAGGCAAGAGAGCAAGAGAGGGAGGAGGGGGGCAAGCAGCCCCTTTTACAGTGGGTCAGGCCTACCTGGCTGTTGCCAGGTAACTGTGTGGTGGAGTTTAGACAGAATGCTAACAAAGATGATTAGGGCCCCCTGAAATTTCAGCAATAGAATTTGACAAGGAAATAGGTATTATTTTTTGAGATCGCTTGATTGCCATTGATTCTATATGCAGTGTTTATATGACTATAAAATAAATTGTCGTATTAACATTTTCCGTACTTTGCTGTGAGCATGTCCATCCAGTAACCAGTGAACTTAAAAACATATTTTTCCACCAATAGCCGCATATTTTTAAAAAATATATCCTAACATGTGCATGTTAATTTATATTAGAACCAATAGGCTAGAGGAATTTATATTCCACATAAATATGGGAGTATAGTTAAAAAGTACACAAGCAACCAATCCTGGTAGCCCATGCTTATTATCCTGGTAATTGAGAGGTTCCTTTGGAGGATCATGAGTTTGAGGGAGGCCAGCCTGGGCTACATAGCAGCATCTTGTTTCAAGGCAAAGAAGGAAGGCAAAATACAAAGTCACAGTGAGATCTTTTTTTGTTTTATTCTTTTAGTAAGTTTGATTTTTTTCCTGTTAATCAAAAACCTCATATGAAGAGTCTAGACGTAGATTTAGATGTATGTGTATATAAGTCTCTCTCTCTCTCTCTCTCTCTCTCTCTCTCTCTCTCTCTGTGTGTGTGTGTGTATGTGTGTGTGTGTGATGGAGGTTACGGGAAAACAATAATGAAACACGTGACGTGAAGGGAGGAGGAGCCTGTTTGAGAGGAGGAAGGGATCCATCATAAGGGGCATGAGGATGGAGAGAAGGATGAGTTAGAACGGTAAAAAATGACACACTTGACACACATTGTATAAAAATGCTCTAACGAAGCCCATTGCTTTGCATGCCAACTTAAAACAATAAAAAAGAGAAAAATACAACAAAGGAAACAAAAAAAGAAACCTCACAAGAAATATTGTCCTATCTCCCAACCACCTTTGTTCATCAAGCTCCAGTTGTCCACAAAGATGTTATTATTATGGAACTCAGGACTTTTTTTTTTTTGAGAGCTAGGAAAGATAATAGAAGAAAATAAAATATTATATTTTTTCTGGTGCATAGCTCATTAGGTTTCTTCTATAATTAGAATAATACAGAATATATTCCTTGAGTTTCTGTGAATGGATGACTACCATGATCCACAGTCCACAATTATGGCATCTTTAAAATTATACACATGGGATTGATGCACACAGAAGGAGGAATTTGATATTTTGAGTCCTTCATGAACAGTGAAGGCAAAGGTGGCTCATGAAAAAACCTAACCTTCAGCAGTGTTTCTGGTTTCCCTCTGGAATGCTTGTCTCCAAAGAGGCCCTGAGTTACACACTTTGCATCTTTGGGTCCTTATATTTTATTTCTTAGAAGACAGAATGGAATTGACCACTTGCAGGGCCTGTCTATTATCTCTGGGCCAATGTTTAAGACTCTGGAAGCAGAATCAGCAGGGCAGGTCTGCTCCCTGATGACGTGCAATTGGATCTGGCTTTCCTCTAAGTGGAAATCACAGTGAGCCCACACTTGACCATAGCAACTCCTCCAGGTCACATTCCTGCTGTCCCAGACATGCAAGGTTGGCTAAGGAAGACACAGCTCCCTCCCTGGGTAGGGCTAGAACAGTCTGCTTGTAATCCTCAGAGGATTTCACTACAGCTACAAGTACTTCACTGTACAGAGTGTCCAGCTGATGGAGTTCCATTATTCACTCCTCATAAAAATTTATTGTACATATAGTTTGTTAATTTGCTTATTATTTTTTATAAAAGATAAATTTATTTTTTATTTTATATGTATGGGTGTTTTGTCTGTATATCAGATGCATGTAGTGCCCACAGAGGCCAGAAGAGGGCATGTGGTTCCCTGGAACTGGAGTTACAGATAACTTTAGTTGACATTTAAGTGTTGAGAATCAAACTCAGGTCCTCTGAAAGAGCAGCCAGTGCTTTTAACTGCTGAACCTTCTCTCCAGCCAGACTCATTTTCTATAATAAATACTTGCTTTCTTGTGAGGAAAAGCACAGACCCACCATAACAACTTCAGTGTTTTCTGCTCAGATTCTATGTTGAGTGTGGCAAAAAAGTCTGTACAATAAAAGAAGGCATTGTTGCTCAAGGGTTTGTTGTGGGAAAGAAAAAAAAAATAATTTGAAATGCAAGTTTTCCAGAACTGTCCATGCTTGCAAGCCTGTACTTTAGGGTTTATTTTTATAATGTTTTAAAGTTGTGGAGAGTTCAATTAGCTTGTTTTTGATCATCAGGAAATGAAGATTCTGGGAATCCATAGAGCTAAAAAATGATAGAGACTGACATCAAGTTCTGTGCTTATGAATGAAAGGGAAACTTGAAAAAGGAAGAAACATCCAAAAGATGCATTTCTTGGGAGGATTTTGGTGACTATATTGTCTGTAGTGGTATAACAAGAAGGATCTATATATAGATACCATTTCCTACTTGCGATAGAAAAACAAACAAGCAAACAATCCCCAAACATTTTCTTTGTCCTTTAACTTGATTTCTTGTGTGAAATACTTCATTCTCTTTAGGAAAAGCACAGATCTACAAAATATCTTGAGCTGCGTGTTTATTTATTTATTTATTTATTATTTATTTTTTGCTAAGATTCTGTTTTGAATGTGGCAAAAAGTCTGCACAAATAAAAGAAGTTGTTGCCTAAGTGTTTGTTATACAAAAAAAAAAATTGAAATGCAAGTTTCCCGGAACTGTCCATACTTGCAAGCCTGTACTTTAGGGTTTATTTTGTAATGTTTTAAAGTTGTGGAGAGTTCAATGTACATGCAGCACAATTCTCCTGTATCTGTTTCATCTCTACAGTAAGGGAACAAAAGAAGTCATAATGATGACAACTGAACAGGGTCTACTGAGAGTCAGTGATAATTAGGCCAAGAGTTAATGACATAAAAGTGAGGATAAATCCTCCACATAAAACCAGATACACTGAATCTAATAGAAGAGAAAGTGGGGAAGAGTCTCAAACACTTGGGCACAGGGGAAATGTTCTTGAACAGAACACCAATGGCTTGTGCTCTAAGATCAAGAATTGACAGATGGAACCGCATAAAATTACAAAGCTTCTGTAAGACAAAGGACACTGTAAATAGGATAAAATGGCAAAAGATTGGGAAAAGATCTTTACCAATCCTACATCTGATAGAGGGCTAATATCCAATGTATATAAAGAACTCAAGAAGCTAGACTCCAGAGATCCAAATAACCCTATCAAAAAATGGGGACGAGAGCTAACAGAGAATTCTCAACTGAGGAAACTAGAATGGCCGAGAAGCACCTAAAGAAATGTTCAACATCCTTAGTCATCAGGGAAATGCAAATCAAAACAATCCTGAGATTTCACCTCACACCAGTCAGAATGGCTAAGATTAAAAACTCAGGTGACATCAGATGCTGGCGAGGATGTGGAGAAAGAGGAACACTCCTCCATTGCTGGTGGGAATGCAAGTTGATACAATCACTCTGGAAATCAGTTTGGTGAACCCTCAGAAAAATGAACATAATGCTACCTGAGGACCCAGCTATTCCACTCCTGGGCATATACCCAGAAGATACTCCAACATGTAATAAAGACACATGTTCCACTTTGTTCATAGCAGCCATATTTATAAGAGCCAGAAACTAGAAACAACCCAGATGTCCCTCCACAGAGGAATGGATATAGAAAATGTGGTACATTTACACAATGGAATACTACTCAGCTATTAAAAACAATGACTTCATGAAATTCACAGACAAATGGATGGATCTTGAAAATATCATCCTGAGTGAGGTAACACAGTCACAAAAGAATGAACATGGTATGTGCTCACTGATAAGTGGTTATTAGCCCAAAAGTTTGAAATACCCAAGAGTTACTTCGCAGCACCGTAGGGCTGAGTGTGAGGTCCCAGATGGAGGACTTGGAGAAAGGACTGAAGGAGCTGAGGGAGTTTTCATCCCCAGGGAGGCAGCAACAGTGGCAACTGGCCTGATACCCCCCTACCCCCATACTCCTGGAGACTGATCCACCAATCAAAGAATACACATGGAGGGACCCATGGTGCTGGCCACAAATGTGGCAGAGGAGGGTCTTGTTTTCCATCAGGGGGAGGAGAGGCTCTTGGGCCTGAGGGTGTTAGATGCCCTAGTATAAGAGAATGCCAAGGAGGGAAGACGAGGGTGGTTGGGTGGGTGGGTGGGAGAATACCCCCATAGTGGCAGGGGGAGGGCAGAGGGAATGGGGAGGTTCCAAAGGGGAGATCTGGAAAGGGGGAAACATTTGAAATGTAAATAAAATATAGAAAAATAAAAGAAACCCCTTTCTTAGTAAATCCCATAGAATAAAAACAGCCAACTGATTCACAGAAAAAGAAAACAACAAAAATTCTCCAAATGTGGAGTGCCTTTGTTCTACTGCCATCTGAATACTCAGTGTTTAGAACAGGAGGGATGCTATTGAGCATGGGCCCCTTTCCTCATGGTTGGCTTAAGATCATATGTCCTGTTTCCCTGGTAACAACATAAGGAAGAGATGCACCAACTTTGCCCTCCCTAAGTATTCATAATATCATATTATTCCTCCACATTCTTAACAAGTCCTCAAGTGAATCTGAGACCTTGGGGGTGCACTCTTAGCCAAGTGATTAGTCAATTCTGCTGGATTAATTATTTTTTAAAAAGATTTATTTTTATGTGTATGAGTGTTTTGCCTACCTGTTTGCAAGTGGTGTCAGATACACTGGGACTGGCCTTAAAGACAGTTGCTTGTCACCATATAGGTGATAGGAATCAAACTCATGAGGGCTTTGTTGAAGTCCATTAAGAGAAAACTACTTCCTCCTACCTCTGGTCCTAGTAGAGACAAGACCTTCTGATAATTTCAAAGATTGGAATGTTGCACACTATTGTTCCCCTGCTTAAGAGTTAATCCAGGGCTGGGGAGATGGCTCAACAGTTAACACTTGTTGCTCCTGCAGAGGACCTTGGCTTGATTCCCATCACCCACATGGTGGTGGCGTCTCTAACTCCAGTTCCAGTGTATCTGACACCTTCTTCCCACTTCTGCATGCACTAGCTGCACTTACATATAGGTAAGCAAAACACTCATATACATAAAAATAAAAATAGATCTTTAAAAAAGAATTAATCCAGCTAGATTTACTAATCACTTGGCTAAGAGTGAACCTCCAGGGACTCGGATTCACTTGGAGACATGTTAAGGATATGGAGGAATAATTATCCGCTCAAGATGATAATGTACTTACCCTTTTTACAATCCCCGTTCTTCAAACAGCTACTTATAGTGCTTCCCTCTAACCTTCTGGCTCTAACTCAGAAAAATGAAACCTTTATCTTTTTGCTTTTTCTTTTGTGTACTGGCCAGAAGCATAAGCACATTTTTGTAGATGCTCTGGGCTTTCTCATGCCTTCTAAGCATCCAAATCTTCCCTATGCTGTGCCTGCTCATCTCCCTTACTAACATGGTGGTTTCTTTACCCTAACTCAAAAGGAATTCCTCTCTTCTGCTGTTCTATCCTTCTCCCCCAGAAGATGCTGAGGAGTGTAGATTTATGGCTTACCTGCCCTGTTCTTTTCTCCCACCCTAGTAAAATTATCCTTGAGTTTAAGTTCTTTAACGAGTGAGACTAAGAACGCGCAAAGGGGAAACCACAAAGTCTTCTATTAACACAGTAGGAAAGGAATTTACTTTGTGTTTGTCTTCCTAAGATAAGAGAGGGACAAGCATTCTAAACCCTGTTTTGGATGCCAACAATAACTGTAGAAGTATACAGGGAAGAAACAGGTTGGGTAAAGAGTCACACATAACATCTGTGCTAGCTATGATTGAGTCACACATAGCATCCAGTGATAGTTATGATTGAGTTACACAGAGCATCCATTGCTACCTATGATTGAGTCACACATAGCATCCAGTGCTACCTATGAG
>JADRCH010000066.1:310268-323611 GCA_019843965.1 Rhynchomys soricoides | reverse complement strand
GTGCTACCTATGATTGAGTCACACATAGCATCCAGTGCTACCTATGAATGAGTTACACAGAGCATCCAGTGCTACCTATGATTGAGTCACACCTAGCATCCAGTGCTACTTATGAGTGAATCACACAGAGCATCCAGTGATAGCTATGACTGAGTTTGATTACTTGCTTTCTCAGATGTGGTTTTTGAGAGTTTGTTGGGCCTGGAGGCATTCATCTTTGCATGAAGAAGTAGCTGTGGCTCTGATTTGAGATAATTATCATCTGGGCTTCCCCTCTTTGAACTTGAAATAAACCAGGAAGGAGAAAGGACTCAAAGGAAGACTAAGTCTGAGAAACAAAGTACAGTTAGGACCATGATTGGGTCCACAGTCAGATGCCTGACTTTAAAGGATCCCCTATTACAAGGGCACTGTGACTTGGATAGTTATTGGTCTCCACTGAACTTATCTTGAGATAAATGCTTTGCTTCATACAGTATTGCTCAAAGAAATGTTACTCAACAGTAAAATGGTCTTGAAATTATTATAAAATATTAAAGTGTTAAGCAATAAAAGCATGGTTTGAGGTGTATTCATAGTTCTATGTTGCTCTATCCAACAATAAAGTGAAACCATTTAAAATGAACCAGAGCTAACATTTGAATGTAGCTGAAAGATAGCAAATGTCTTCTTCATTCCCAATGCTTTACCTACCCTCTGCCAGGTTGCTTTGCTTCAGGGCCTGGTTATTAGTATCTCAGACGTTTTTTCTTTTGAGATAGTGATCTTATTGCAAATGCTTGGTATTCTGATTTGGTGAAGCATAAGCTGTAAAATTTTTTAGTGTGAAAGTAATGAGAACTCTCACTGGGTTGTGGTAGGATTAAGTACAATGATCCCTTCTTAATAGGAAAGCACCAGAACAGAAAGGATTAAAGGCGCATCCTTTTGGATGAACTGACTGGAGGGAAAGACTTCCCACTTTGGTAGTGATCCTATCTCAAAACAGAGTTGGGAGATTAAAATATAAACCTTACTATTTATGAACTAGTCAGTTGATTTGGATGGAGAGAAGGATGCAATAGTAATATACAATGTTTTATAGAATGATTTTAGCTAAAAATTTGAATTTTGCTGCAGCTTACTAAAGAGTTTTTTACACTTTCAAAACACCTGTCTGCACTTCCAATCTTGTCAGACTCTTAACACCTCAAGGTGAGAGACAGTTGCATATTCTTACAAGTATGGGTCCTATTAATCATATGCAAATGTAGATTACATTTTATTAGGGATGAACATCTTCCAAAGCTGCCTTCCAAATGGGACTTTCTCCATTGCTGCCTGAAGTGGAGGAAATGTGTCTTCTGTGGAGACACAATGATTTGTGTTTAAATAAAAAAGAGAGAAAACCCACACAGGACTGCACAATAAAAACTCATGCAGCAGACAGTACGATCATTACAGGAAGTGGCAATTGCTTTCCATCCTCAGTTTCGGTAACAGTAATTGTTACCGAATGAACTTGTTTTGAGGATGCAGCAGTAACGGGAAACGATAGCATCCTGGGTGCCACAGCAGCCCCCACTATGAAGAACCTTACATAACCTCCGACTTCACATCTGGATTATAGCTACATTATCTCTTGGGTTTTAGAATGGGATGTTCTTACTAGAAGATGGTTTGAGCTCACTAAATTTGAGATTTGGGGTGAGGAAGATCACGTGTGCATTTTTTGTGAGAAGAAAAGAAACAGGGAGAAAGGCAGAAAATGCAGCAAGGTAACACTGAGCATAAGGTCCTCTTGTAGACACTTGTTTGAAGCTTACTTCTCTTCCAGGTCACTTGTCACACTATAAACCTGCCACTTCTGAGGTTGTCCCACCTCAGGGTCTTGGTTAACCCACAGGTTTTGCCTGGCTTTAAGAACATAGGGTACCTGGGAAATGGTGGATTAGGGATTAGTTTAGAAGTGCAGACGAGGACCCTGAATCTTGGTTCTGCATGGAGCCTAGAGGTACTTATCAATGAGTTTGTTTAAATATGACACTGATAAGATTGTATGGTTTTCATGGTCAAGCACTTGCCTAGCACGCAGGAGGCCTGGGCTCAATCCAAGCGCTGAAAAAAAAATATCATAAAGTTTTAATTTTCAATTACAGTTTCAGAAGTAAACTAGCCATGAAGCACAATATCACCCAACACATCCTAAATTCCCTTCATTGTCTTATTATAGTAAAGTCAATCAGAAACCAGGCTTGAAAAGGATAAGGTAGCAATTTAGTATAAAAAAAATTTGAAGCTTAAGATAAATTCGCAAGGCAGGCAAGCAAGCAAAACAAATTAATCTTTTACCATAATGAACTCAGAATCCATGGACAATGAGAATGATTATTATACAAAGCTTTGAAACTTAATGCTGGCGAAAGGGCTGCATATGAGCAATGATAAAATATGAGGAAGGATTAGCAGCATTTCAGAATACTCTCCTGAGGTCTCATTAGAGCTCACAGAACCCCTATTCGTCTTAGCTCTTGGAAATAAGTAATAGATACACAACCAGCACAACTGAGTCTGGAATACTTTCACAGAAAAACAACAAAACATTGTTCATGCTTGCATAGATTCCAGACAGTGCCTGCAACCTAATTGGTCTTTTTGTCCAAAAGGAAGGGCTTGTTTTCCCGGCTCTGAAATGATTTCATCTGCTAAAATATATTATGTGTAGCATGTGTTGTTACTTGCTGGACTCCCCCCCCCCAACCTGTGAACATTTTGAGAAAGATGGCTAAGAATTCATCTACAGAATGGAGGTGGGAGCTGCTCAGTGCCTGGAATTAAAGGAAGGCATATGTGAGCATCAGCAGAAGGCCAGAATTGGGAGATTCTGAGAGCCAACAGTGCACATCTGAAAGTAGTTCACTTCCATCGCTCTATACTTTCCTGTTATTCCTTCTTCCTAAATTGTGTTGTACTGTGGAATCACTTTTGAGAGAGAATTTTCTTTTGTCAAATACATGACTTTTAGTACAAACCAAGACTATTTCCAAGTCTTCTGGAAATATGTGATTTTATACTATATATTATATCATAATAGGAGTCACAGGTGAGAGCTAGGCTCTGTCAAAAGCACGGAGAAAAGTCCTTTATCAGCAGCTCTGAGTCCTTGACAATAATTTCTAGTGAAAGATTTGTATAATAGGAGAGCATGTTTTCTCTTCGTGTTTCTATGTTATCTGAACTAACCATCAGAACCATAAAAAATTAATTTATTACATTGTGTTCAAATAGTGTAGTGGCTTTGTAAAAAATTCCTTTTTTTCTGCCTTATAAAATTGTAGAAATAAAAGTGTCATTGTATTATTTATGAGAATATCTATTTTACTTTTAGGTTTTGACAGCGTGAATACTTTAAAGGTTTTGAGTTTTAGTCAGTCTCTCCCTCATGGCTTCTGTAGTATCCACTTTCTATCCAAAGACAAAAAAGTTACTTCTTTTTGCCTCCTCCTCCTACTACTTGAAAATAGATTCTCCTTTCATCTAATACATCCAGACCACAGTTTCTCTTCCCTCTGCTTGCTCTTCCCATCTTCCCTCTTCCTCCCTTCTCCCCCAGATCTACTCCCCCCCCCCGTCTTCCTTCTGAAAAGAGCAGACCTCCAAAGACAACAGCCAAACACAACAAAACACAGTACAATAAGAAAAGGCAAAAGTCCTCACACAGAGCCCAGACAAGGCAACCCAACAACAAGAAGAGAATCCCAAGAGTAGGCATAGGACTCAGACATGCCTGCTGAGTTCGGGGACCCACGGAAACACTATGCCAACAGCCACAAGCTATATGCAGAGGACCTGGTATAGATCTCTGCAGTGTGAGCCCATATGGACCCTGCTTAGTTGATTCAGTGGTTTGTGTTCTGGTGTGCTCCATCCCTTCTGACTCCTATAATCTTTCCTACTTGCTTCAGTGGAATTCCTTGAGCTCTAAGGTGAGGGACTCAAATGAGACTCTCTGCAGAATGTTTGGCGATGGGTCTCTGCATCCTCTCCCATCTGTTGCCAGAGGGAAGCTTCTCCAATTTAAAAAATGGGGTAAAGACCTAAACAGAGAATTCTCAATAGAGGAATCTCAAATGGCTGAGAAACATTTAAAGAAATGTTCAACATCCTTAGCCATTACGGAAATACAAATCATAATTATTTTGAGATTCCATCTTATACCTGTCAGAATGGTTAAGATCAAAAATACAAGTGACAGCTCATGCTGGTGAGGATATGGAGCAAGGGCTACAATCCTCTGTTGCTTGTGGAAGTACAAACTTGTACAGCCACTGTGTAAACCAATATAGCACTTCCTCAGAAAATTAGAAATTCACCTACCTCAAGACCCAGCTATATCACTCTTGGGCATATACCCAAAGGACACTCCATCCTACCACAAGAACACTTGCTCAACTATGTTCATAGCAGCTTTATTCATAATAGCCAGAATACGAAAACAACATAGATGCCCCTCAACGGAAGAATGGGTAAAGAAAATGTAGTACATATACACAATAGAACATTATTCAGCTGTTAAGAAAATGACACTATGAAATTTGCAGGCAAATAGAACTAGGAAAAATCATCATGAGTGAAGTAACCCAGACACAGAAAGACAATATAGTATGTATTCACTTGTAATCATATCATCAGATTGTCTCTGAGCCGCCAGCTCTTGAATAATGACACAGAGACTTATTATTATTTATTAAAGCTTAGGCCTTATAGCTTAGGCTTGTTCCCAACTAGCTTGTATAGCTTAAGTGACCCCATCTATACTAGTTTGTCATGTGGCCTGTTACCTGCAACTCACTTCTGGTGAGTCCTGCTTTCTTTGTGTCTGTGTATTCAGCTCTCTGCTGTACAAAAACCAGCATTTGAATAATACAAAGACAACCATACAGAATGCATAAGAAATCATACCAACATATGTGTATATTAGCCATTAAGTAAACGATAACCAAACTATACTATGTAGACCCAGAGAGGCTAGGTAAAGAGGAAGGCTCTCGGGGAACACATAAATCTTCCAGGGAAGGAGGAATAGAATAGATTTTGTGAATGGACTGGGGGTGGGTGGGAATGGGAGCGGGAAGGATAAGGTAGGAATAGAGGGAGAGGGGGCAGGGAGAGACTGCTGGAACTGGGGAATATTTTCCAGAGAGTGTAGGAATGTAGTGCAGGGGAAACTTCCTGCTATCTGTAAGGATGATCCTAGTGAGGGCTCCTAGTAATGGAGGTGGTTACAGAGTCTGAACTTGCAGTCACTTGTAGCCAAGCAAGGCTCTTAGTGATGAGCCTGGGTTGCATCCGCTGAGTTGTTGGTTGAGGGGATCTAATGGGGATCCCCAAGCAACCTAGGCTAATGCTAGCACAGAGGGTTTCTTTCCACAACAACCACAAAGCTCCTTGAGCATAAAGAGGCGGAGCTGGTGCCTGCAGAGCCTTTACCTCTATGTTCTAGTTTCTTTGGTGTAGGAAGGTACCCTGCAGGCTACTGAAAGTGAAACTTGGATACCAACCCAGTCACAAAACCTTTGACCTACAATCTGTCCTGCCTACAAGATATACCAGGGCAGTGGTGGTACAGAACTTGGAGTAACCAACCAATATCTGATTTAACTTGAGATCTATTCCACAAGATGGATCCCATGCCTGACATTGTTTGGATAGCCACAAACTGGAGACTGGGTAGCCCAGAGATCTAGGGTAGAACCAAGCACAACTGGTCTTTAAAAACATTAATAAAATGATTGTTAATAATATTCAGTTATAGTCACAATCAGTGCCTTGTCCAGTTGTTGCTTTCTTGGTTTCTCTTTGGAAGCAGAAACATTCAATATGTAATGACATTGTAATGATATATCAAAAATACTTAAGCTTTTTCCAATATGGTTATGACTGCTATGAAATATTTGATGATTGAAATATCTTAATATTCTGTACAGCCAAGAAAAAGATAATGTAGGCTTGCCCAGTCTTTCTTTGTCATTTTCTTTTTTAAACTCATTGTTGCTTTTCCTCTGGTTCTGAGTTCATTTCTATTTGGTTTATCAAGACAGGGCTTCTCTGTGTAGTCCCGGATGTCTGGAACTTGCTCTGTAGATGGAGGTGTCCTTGAACTGAGAGATCCACCTGCCTCTGTCTCACAAGGGTTGGGATTAAAGGTGTATGCCTCTATACCCCACTCGCAGTTAATTTTATGTAGTGCTTCATAGTTGGTCTTGGAAAGTTGCTACATGTGTTCTAATGTAGGGACAGAATATCTTTAAAATATTTATATTCAAATGCAAAAGTAATGTAGTCACATAATATGGATATCTCTCTCTCTCTCTCTCTCTCTCTTTCTCTCTCTCTATGATTACTTCCATAACTGGAAAAATCAGAAAACTTTAAAAAAGAAGTTGAAAGCATGCCTTTCCACTACTTTCAGATAGTCTTTGTTAGTATCTTGGCTTCAAGTCCGTTAATTCATACATGGACTCCAAGTTGGACCATCATGTCTGTGGGTTCCATATTTGCTGGTTCAACCAATGATGGATTAAAAATATTGAAAAAAATTATGCCTGTATTGAACATGTACAGATACTTTTTCTGTCATTAGTCCCTAAACAATACAGTATAATATTTATTTGCTTGAATATATATATATATATAATAGTATCATACCAATAATATAATTTAGTATAGAAATGGTCAAAGGCACGAGAAAGTGTGCATATATGACATGTACATCTGATGCTATTCTGAAAGAGAATCAAGCATCCACAGATTTTGGCATGGGTAGGGTTCCTGAAACAAATCCCCATAGTTTTTGAGTGAGAACCATAGCTTCTTTTATTCATAGAAATATACAAATGCATATGATTTTATATGAGAGGTAGTTGGAACACTTCACTTGTTCCAAAATCTTTGTCAAAAAGCACAAGAAGCACTGGATAATCACAGTGTACCTGCAGAAATATGGAGAGTGAACCATGGTTGCCTTAAGACATTGCATTTTGTGGGTAACATGCTATATAGCAACTGAACCTCATATTAGTTACAAGCATTCTCAGACTCTCAAAATCTTTATAAATGTAAATTCAGTGGCTTTAGATATTTCATGTAGTGGACTGAATATGTTTGGCCCATGGGAAGTGGCACTATTAGGAGATGTGTCCTTGTTGGGGGAAGTGTGTCACTGTGAGGGTGGACTTTGACGTCCTGTGCTTAAGCTCTGTCCAGTAGAAAGGGACTATCCTCCTGGCTACCTGCAGAAGCCAATCTCTCCTGATTTCCTTTGGATCAAGCTGTAGAGTTCTTGGCTCCTCTAGCACCATGTCTGCCTGCATGCTGCCATGCTTTTTGCCATGATGATAATGGACTAACCCTCTGAAACTGTAAGCTAGTCCCAATTAAATATTGTCCATTATAAGAGTTGCTTATGGTGTCTGTTCACAGCAATGAAACTCTAAAACAGGTAGATACACTAAAGTTTGTCATTTTTTATTGTTAGACACTAAAGAGGTTATTATTTCCTATCATAAATACCACGAAATAATATTTTATGCATAACTATGAGGCTAGAATTAGAATCCCCCACTCCAGTCTTGTAGCCCAGGATTGCCTTGGCCTTGAACTCTGGATCTTCTGTTTGCCTCCCAAGTATTAGGATTACAGCATATTAAAATGGTAATTTGGCATTTTGGGGTAAAAAAGAAAAAAATAATGTTAACCTTTGTAAGCCCATTTGTGAAGGTTTCTAAATTCTTTTCTCTTTTTATTTGTTCCAAATGAAAACCACTTATTTTTATTTATGTGCATGTGTGTGTCGCACATGCGTCTCTGAGGAGTCCCGCAGAGAGCATCAGATTCCCTGGTGCTGGATTTATAGGCCGTGGTGATCTGCTAGAGGAGAGTGTTGGGAACCAAACATAGGTTCTCAGAAAGTAGCAAGTACTTTGAGCCACCTCTTCAACTCCTCTAAATTGTTTTCTAAATATGTGTCTAATTAGCTTAGCTTTATACTGCTAGAGTAAGATTAGCTCATTAGCTCTGAAAACAAGCATTGTAGAAACAAAGGAGTAAATATAAGTCAACAATACAACTAATATACATACAATATATTAATTAAGATATAGCTCCAAAATATATATCTATATCTATATATCTATATCTATCATATATATATATATATATATATATATATATATATTACATTATACATTTGAAAAAATTCACCTTATTTGATGATTTTTTTGGCATATTCATTTACAAGTTTGCACAACTATTGCCACTACTCAGTCTTAGAAAATTTTTATTGCTATCCCAAAGAAACCTTGGATCACTACACTTTGCACCTCCCTCCTATTTCCTATTATTGCTAAGTTGCATGTGTGCCTATTATACGGATTGCACATAGGTGGGCCCGTACATTATGTAGCTTCCTGTGTTTTGTTGTTTTTACCTAGCAACACGTGGTGGTTTGAATAGGTATGGCTCCCCATAGACTCATGTGCTTGCATGCTTGGCCCATGAAGAGTGGCACTGTTAGGAGGTGTGGCCTTGTTGGAGGAAGTGTGTCACTGTGGGGACGGCTTTGAGGTCTCCTATGTTCAAACTATGCCCAGTGTAGGACCCAATCCCCTTCTGCTGTCTGAGGATCAGGATGTAGAACACTTGGGTCCTCTTGCACTGTGTCTACCTAGAAGCTGCCATGCTTCCCACCATGATGGTAATGGACTGAACCTTTGAAACTGTAAACTAACCCCAATTAAATATTTTTCTTTATAAGAGTTGCCTTGATCATTGTGTCTCTTCACAGCAATAAAGCCTTAACTAAGACACACCATGTGCCAACATTCATTTATTGCATAGTATATCAGCACTTTGTGCCTTTGGTCTGAAAACCAAGAACTTTTAATTTAGTAGACAGAATTGTATTCCATTTTACACTGCAATTTTTCTTAGTGAGGTTAACAATTTAAATATTTAATAACTTTAAATATTTAAAACTTTCTAGTTTGTCATTCTTTATCATTAACTGGGTAAAGGTACTTGCTGCCAAGTCTGAGTTCAATCCCTAGTACTGACATGTAGAAAGAGAGAACCAACTCCTGCAGTTTTCCTGATGTTCATATGTGTGCCATGGCATACATGACCATTCCCCAACCCCACTAAAATGAACAAATCTAACAAAAATGTACTGTTAATATCTTTTTCAGAGGTCTCTGTGAGTGTTTTGCTTTTAAGGGTGAACTTTTTTTCTGCATTTCTGAAAAGCAGTTTTATTAAGAGTTATTGTTTGCCTTTTAATTTTGTTTTTATTTATATAGCCTGAAATTTTATGAATTCCCTGAGATTTTCATACTAACTTGAAAATTTGTGTTCATTTGTATGTATGTTGGCTTGCTTTTGTTATTTCTTCTGTTGTTGTTGACTTGTTCTTGCAACACAGCATTTTAAATTACAAAGGAGACAATTGAATTTAATTCCTAAAATAGCCTGGCTCCTTTCATGGTTTTTCCCTTTTTTGCTTGTGGGGGTTTCTTTCAAGAACTCACTCTGTATAAATTGTGTTTTGAGCTGTATGCTGAAGTTTTCTTTGTAGTCCTGTCATGATCTGTGTTTGCGAACATTTGATTTATAGAAGCATTTTCCATTGCTGGGTTACAGAGTTCATATATATTTATGTAATTTTGTTATATGGTTCAATTCTTTTATGCCCTCCTTTTTTCTTTATTGAATTGGGCTGTCATAGATTGATAGTGGTGTGTTAAAATATCTCATGATCAAATAACTGTCCTTTCTACTTCCATTTTTAAAGGTTTTTACTTTATGAAGTTTGATGTCATATCATTTCAGTGCCAAAAAATTCTTGCCATTGTTTCATTCATTCCTTCAGTCATTCATTTACATTTATAAGTTTTAGAAGAAATAAAAGAGAGGTCAGGTTATTCTTGTAGAACTCACAGAGTTGTGGGTAAATAACACAAGGAGATGCCAAGAGTGGCAGGGGGTCGAGGGAAGCCTAAAGTAGGATGATGGAAGTGTGGGTACCTTCTATGGTGGTTTGAATAAAAATGGCCACCATAGTAGACTTGTATTTGAATGTTTGGCCCATGGAGGGTGGCACTATCAGGAGGTGTGGCCTTGTTGGAGAAAGTGTATAATTATATAATTTCCTTCTTCCTTTCTCTCCTTCCAAACCCTCCTATATGCCCTTCCTTGTTCTCTTTCAAATTCATGGCCTATTTTTTTTTCATTAGTTGTCATTATAAACATATGTATTTATAAATGCACAAATACAACTTTCTCAGTCTCTATAATGGTGTTTTTATATGTTTTCAGGCCTGACCATTGGTATTCAATATCCAACTGGTATGCTCTTCCCAGGATACTATTTCTCCCACTATCAGCAATCCTTAGTTGCATGTAATTCTTTGGTAAGGGCTGTTCCCTGCTGAGTTTTTCTCCCTGTACATTAGCATGTCTACAGCTATTCTTATTCAGCTATGGTTAGATATTCCTATTGGTAAGATTTTAATTGGTGTAGCTTTTGACATTCCTTGGAGTTACCTTCTTACAGCAAATTCCCCAAACCTTCAATCTTTTGTCTCTCTCTTCCACAAAGATCCCAGAGTCTTAAGTATGGAAGTTGAATTGTAGGTGTATTCCTTGGGAATCAGTTCTGCCTTTGTTGGCAAGCCTATGCTCCACCCAACAGTAATCTAGCAACAGCTGCCTGGCTTGCTATAAAAGGGACTGTTTGGCTCATCCTCACTCCCTGCCCCTTTTCTCTCTCAGACTTACTGATCCCCTTCCCCTTCTTTCCCCTTCTTCCTCCCCCCTCTCTCTCCATGTGTTCTGGCCAGCCTTTCCTCCTCTCCTCTCCTCCCCTCCCCTCCCCTCCCCTCCCCTTCCCTCCCCTTCTCTCTCTCTCTCTCTCTCTCTCTCTCTCTCTCTCTCTTCCCCCCCTTCTCTGTCCCCTCTCTTTCTCTGCTTCTACTGCCTTCTCAACCTTCCATCTCATGCCCCCAAATAAACCCTATTCTATACTAGGCTGGTACTTATGGGGAGGGGAGAGATGCCTCAGCATGGGTCCACTAAGGTATCCCCTCCCACTACACCATACTGTGCTCTACAAAACATATTCCTGGTTTCTTTATAAGACACAACACAGTTATGTATTTGATTAGTTGTGCTTTTCTGTAATGGTTGTTCCTTGATGAGGTATATAAATACCAAATATATATTGCTGGTTTAGTAAAGTGTCAGTTGTAGGTTCTTCAAGATACATGACTTTGTGACTTTGCTAACCCCTGTTAGTTGGCTAGATTTCTAATACTGTGTATGATTCTTTTCTGGTTGCACAGGCCTTAAGCTCAATTAGAGAGTGTCACTACAGCACCCTTAGGGTTATCATGCCATGTTGGCCATTGTTGTAGTTCATAGGTATCACAGCTGGGTAGGATGTTGGTTGCTTTCTTTCTTTGGAAGGTTTCCTGGCACCTTCTGGTGCCAGTCCTCATGGAGGAGGCCTTCTGGTCACTTCTACTCAGGGGTCTCTGTACATTGTTTCTGAAGGTCACGGTGTCTTTAGCAACAGGAAATTAGTTTCCATCTCTGGAGGTGGGGTGGAAATCAAGGATAATAGCAAGAGTCTATAATGTTTTGGAAATCTCTTGAAAAATCCTGACCAAAAGCTCAAAAGAAGGCTCTCCTGCTTGGTATTGGGGTTTTTGTTAGATAGCCTTTAGCTCTTGGAGGGGACATTGTCAACCCAGGTTAGAAATTTTCATTTAAACTATATATTCATATGTATACACATTTATGTATATTATAGGAATCTTTTCAGATATCCTTACTGTCAATTTACCCTCCTGTCTTCTGTACTTATATCTCTCACACCTCCTGAATTAAAGCATCCCAGTTTTCCCCATTTGTCCCATCAGATCACTGGTACCTGACTATTCCTCTCTCTATCCCTCTTCAACCTCCACCCTAACAATGGCCTCTGTTTACTTTATTTTTGCAGTTGTTCCAATCCTCTACTCACATCTGAAGATTTGGAACTATGGGCCTCCATTAAGAGAGAAGATGTGACATCTGTCTTTCTTGGTCTGAGCTACCTTACTCAATCTGTTCTACTTCTATCATTTACTCACAAAGTTTATGATTAATTTTTCTTTACAACTGAATAGTATTCCATACCACATTTTCATTATCCATTCACTGGGTGAAAGAAATTTAGGTTGTTTCCGTTTCCTAGCAGCAATGAATGTGGGTGAGCATGTTTCTGTAGAGTAGGATGTGGAATCCTTTGGGCATATGCCCAGAGTGGCTGAACTCGGCAATCTCTCCAACAGTGAATGAGGGCTCCCTTTTCCCACATCCATCTGGCGCTTGTCAGATGTTTTGTTGATTTTTGTCACTTTTACTGGAGTAAGATGAAATCTCAGAGTAGTTTTGATTTGCATTTCCCCAGTTGCTAGGAATGATGGACATTTTTTGACGTTTTTTTCAGTCATTTTTTTTCCTTTTTCTTTTGAGAATTCTCTGTTCAGGTCCCAGGCCTATTTTTTTTTTTTGAATGTGTCATTTTCTTTATTCTCTTTTTTTGAGTTCTTTTATATTTCAGATATTAATACACTATTAGATATATAGGTGGCAAAGATTCTGCTCCATTCTGGGGGCTTCTTCACCTAACTGATCATTCCTTTAACTATGCAGATGCCTCTTTCGTTTTATGAAGTCCCATTTGTCAATTATTGGCCTTAATTTTCTGGTAAATGGGGTCCTATTCAGAAAGTCCTTTCTTAAACCTGTAGCATGTACAGCACTGCTTGAGTTTTCTTCTAGTAGTTTCAGGTTTCACATTTAAATTTTTGATCCATTTGGAGTTAGTTTTTATGCAAGTGATAGATACAGGTCTAATTTCATTCTTCTGCATGTGGACACACAGTTTTCCCATGACCAATATTTTTTGAAGATACTTTCTTTTCCCCAGGGTATATTCTAATCTTTATCAAATATTCAATGGTTGAAGTTACATATACTTATAGTGGGGATGTTGTTCCATTAGTTTAAATGACTGTTTTGTGGCAGTACTGTTAGTAGTGTATTACTTTTATTATTGTGGCTCCGTAATATATCTTGGTATCTGGAACGGTAATCCCTCTAGCATGCTTTCCTTCCCCTCTCCAAATTGTTTTTACTATCTGGGATTTTTGTGTTTTTATATGAAATTTATTATAATCTCAATATCTATCTAACTATCATCTATCTATCATCTACATCTATCTATCTATCTATCTATCTATCTATCTATCTATCTATCTATC
>JADRCH010000066.1:283354-310258 GCA_019843965.1 Rhynchomys soricoides | reverse complement strand
ATCTATCTATCTATCTATCTATCTATCTATCTATCTATCTATCTATCATCTACATCTATCTATCTATCTATCTATCTATCTATCTATCTATCTATCTATCTATCTATCTCTCTATCCATCCATCCATCTATCTAATCTATCATCTATCAATCTATCTATCTATCTATCTATCTATCTATCTATCTATCTATCTTTCTATTTTTCTATCTGTCATCTATCTATCTATCTATCTTTCTATCTATCTATCTATCTATCTATCTATCTGAAGAATGAGATTGGGGTTGTTTGGGGTTGTACTGATAGATTTTGATAGAATGGTCATCTTCCTAACTTTAATTTTTCTACTCCATGAGCACTGGATGTCTTTGTATTTTCTGGTGTCTTTTATCTCTTTCTTTGGAGGTTTAAAGTTTCCATTGTAGAGGTTCCTCAGTTCCTTAGTTAGGTTTATTCCTAGGTATTATATTTTCTTTGAGGCTATTGTCCATGAAAATGTGTCCATGGTTGTTTTCTTTGTATATTTGTTGTTGGTATATAGAAAAGCTATTTATTTGTGTAACTTGATTCTGTATCTTGCCACATTGTTAGATTTGTTCATTGTTTCTAGAAGTTTTATAATAGAATTTCTGGGATCTCAAGTGTCTAATTTTGTGTCATCTGCAAATGGGAATAGTTTGCTATTTGTAATTCCTATAATTTTCTTTTCTTGACTTATTGTTCCAGCTAGTGCTTCAAGCACAATATTGAGAAGGGTTAGGGATAGTAGACATCCCTGTCTCATTCCCGACTTCAATGTATTTACCTTATGTTTTTCTTCATTTAGGAAGATGTTTTCTGTCAGTTTTATTATATAAAATTTTGTCCTATAGAGATATGCTCTTCCAGTTTTTTAATTCTCTATGACTTTTACCATGAAGGCCCATCGTAGTTTTTCAAAGGCTTTTTCTCCATCTATTAAAATAATCACACTTTTTTAAAACTTTAAGTCAACTTAATGTTGTTTGTTAAATTTATTGACTTGCATATGTTGATTTATCCTTGAATTTAATGGGTAAAGACAACTTGGTCATTGTCTTAGTCAGAGTTTGTATTCCTGCACAAAGCATCATGATCAAGAAGCAAGTTGGGGAGGAAAGGGTTTATTTAGTTTACACTTCCACATTGCTGTTCATCACCAAAAGAAGTCAGGAGTGGAACTCAAGCAGGTCAGGAAGCAGGAGCCAAAACAGAAGACATGGAGGGCTGTTACTTACTGGCTTGCTTCCCCTGGCGTGCTCAGTTTGCTTTCTTATAGAACCCAGGACTACCAGCTCAGGGATGGCACCACCTACAATGGGCTAGGCCCTTCCACCTTGATCACTAATTGAGAATATGTCTTACATATGGATCACATGGAGGCATTTCCTCAAGGCAGGCAGCTGCTTTCTCTGTGATAACTCCAGCTTGTGTCAAGTTGACACACAAAACCAGACAGTACAGTCATGGTGGATAATCTTTTTTATTTTAAATTAAAATTTGAGATTGTACTATAATTACAAGATTTGTCACTTTCCTTTACCCCCAAAACTGTTCTCTATATTTTCCCCTGCTTTCTTTCAAATTCATCGCCTCTTTCTCACTAATTTTATTGAATGCAATATGTATATGTACATGCATATATATCCCTAAATATAACCTGCTCAGCCTGTATGATGTTTCTTGCATGTGTGTTTTCAGGGCTGACATTTTGGTATTGGGTAACCAATTGGTTTGCTCTTCCCTGGGGAAGTCTATTTCTCCCATTGTCAGCCTTCCTTAGTTACCTGTTGATTTTTGTGTGGGATTGAAGCCTCATGAACTTTTTCTTGTCCAGTTAGGTATGTTGTCCTTGGTGACATCCTTGTTCAGCTCATATCTGGTCAGCCATATTGGTGAGACTTTATTGAGGTGTGTCTGTATTATGTCTAAAAGTATCTTATTGAGAAATTTAAATCTTTGTTCATCAGGGATATTGGCTTGGTTCCTCCTCCTGTTCCTCCTCCTCTTCCTCCTCTTCCTCCTCCTCTTCTGTTGTTGTTGTTTCTTTGACTTATTTTGGTATTAGCGTGATAATGGAGTCATAGATGGAAGTTAGAAGTGCTCCTTATTGTTTAAAAAAATATTTAAAGGATTGTCTGTAATCTTTGAAAGTCTGGTAGAATTCTGCTGTCTATCCCTCTGTCTGTGGACTTTTGAGTTGGAGGGCTTTCATTTCTTTTATCTACTCATTTTTAGGAGTCTGTTTAGGTTGCTGACTTCTTCATTGTTTAATTTTGATGGTTTGCATGACTCTAGAAATCCATCCATTTATTTAAGGTTTTCCAGTGTATCAGAATACAGGTTTTGAAAGTATTCTCTTATGGTAGTCTGAATTCCCTTTGGGTCTGTTGTAAAGTTTCTCTCTCGACTTCTGATTCTGTTTTTGGTCCCTCTTTCTTTTGGTTAGTTGGGCCAAGGGTTGTTAATCTTATCTTCTCAAAGAACCAGCTTTTAGATCTGTTGATAATTTATATTGTTTTCTTTGTTTCTACTTCACTGATTTTTTTTTTCTGATTTTTATTTCTTGCAGTCAACTGTATTTGGATTTTCCCCCACATATTTGAGTTTTATTATTAAGTCATCCCCACCGACTTTTTAAAATGTAGGTACTTAAAGCTATAAATATCCCTTGTGGGACCACTTCCTACATGTCCTGGAGGTTTTCTTGTGTTGTGTTTTTTTCTCTTCACTTACTTCCAGGAAAGTTTTTATTTCTTTTCTGATTTCTTCTTTGATCCACTCACTATTCAGTAATGAGATATTTAATCTTCATGAGCTTGTCTATTTACTAGAGATTTGTTTGCTGTCAATTTTAATTTTCATTGCACTGTGGTCAGATAGGATACAAGGAGTTATTTCAATCACTTTGAATTTGTAAAACTTTGTTCTGTGTTTCAGGATGTGGTCTATTTTACAGAAGCTTCCATGTACTACTGAGTAGAATGTGTATTTTTTGGTGGTCAGGTGGAAAATTCTGTAGATATCTGTTAAGCCCATTTGATATATGATGTCAATTAATTCTGATATTCCTCTGTTTATTTTTGTCCAGATGACTTGTCTATTGAAGTAAGTGGGGTATTGAAATTACCTATGATTACTAGATTGATATTAATATGTCTCTTTTAACTCTACTTTTAAAAAAAAATGAAATTGGGTGGGCCAGAGTTTAGTGCATACATGTTTAGATAGTAATGTCTTCTTGGTTATCTGTTCCATTGTTTAGAATGGAGTTTTCCTCTTTATCTCTTCTGATTAGTTTTCAGTTTCCATTGGAAATCAGCTGTTGTTCTGATAAGTTTTCCCTTATATCTGAGTTGTGGATTTTTTTTCAGCTCTCAATGTCTCTTATTTGTTCTGTAAACTTAGTGCTTTAGTTATGACAGGCTATTGGGGGTTTCCTTTCTTATTTTTCTAGTGCTTCATATTTATATGGTTATACATATTATATATGCATATATACACTCATATATGCAGTTTTATACTTGCATTTTCTTGGGTATCTCCCAGATGTTCTTTCTCTTTAATTAATTTCACTGAGCTGTTTCTTTGTGTCTTTAAACTCTTTGAATTCTTTGATGAAGTTTATGAGTGTTCTTTTAAATTGTGTGTCCTGGGGTTCATCTAGATAATTCTCATTGACAGACATTTCAATAGAACTGGCTGGTTTCTGAGGGGAGATACTGGCTAGATCTTTCATATTATTTGTATTTTTGTGATGAGATCTCAGTGTGTGAACTTATTTTGTTAGTTTTGAGTCTGTTACAGATAGAGCAGGTTGGGACAGAAAAGAGAGAGGATTTGTGAACAGGTTTGGCTTGGAAGTTGGAAATGTCTTAGACAGACAGAGTTGGACAAGGTTCCTGACTGGTGTGCAGAATGTGTCTTCTGTTCTGAGTCTGGAGTGTGGGTATAGCTCTGGCTGTGTGGAGGCTGTTGACAGGGGCCTATGGATTGGTGGCAGACAGGATGGGCAATGGCAAAAGCCTAGAGCTTTATTCCCCAGGAATGTGTGGCTAGGCCTGGCCAGGGCATTGAATGTGGGACCTGTGTTAGAGCTGGTGGGTGGAGGAAGGTAGGTAGAGGGGAAGATCAGGAAGACTCATGGCACTAGACCTTGGAGAAGGATGAGCAGGAGCTGGCTATGTGGAGAAGTTGGAATAGTGTGGGCACCAACTGTAAAGAGATAATTGCCTTATATTTCTTTCAATAATTCCCTTGAGCAAGAGTAGCCCGAAAAACAATAAAATCAGATTCTAGCTGATTTCTTCGTAGGGATAGTTTCTGAGGTCACTATTTGGTTTTCATTCTGTCATTAGGAGGGCTTCCTGGTGCTTTCTTAGTCCCTAATTTTCTCCTGAACATCACTGGTCTCAGTCTTGGTTATATCACTGTTAAAACTATGAACTTGACCAAATCCTTTTTGCTGTGACCTTTGCTTTACCTCATGGAGAAACTTCTTCATGGTTCACTGATGATGAAGTTAGTTCCTTCAGGGATAAAGTGTATTTGTTTAATCACTTGATGCTTCTCCCAGACAGAGTCAGAGTTGGGGCTTTGGAACTAAAGGTGTGAAGTATGTTGAGTTTCTCTGTGAGTAACTGCCTGCTTAAAGGTACTGAGGGGCAGGTTCCAATGGCTGGAACTTCTTTCATTTTCCATGGAAGTTATGTCCAAGACAAGAATTATAAGTTAAGTGACCCAGTATTTTCAGTGTGCTGTGCCCAAGTATTGAAGACTCAACTCCAAGAATATGTTGTTTTTCAATACATTTTAGAATTTTTCAGATGTTATCATCAAGAAATGTTTCTGCTCATTTGTCTCTCCCTCTTTTCTACTACTGATAACAAATCACGATGAAATGTTTTTAAAACACTTTTCATACACATATAATTTTACATAGTAATAAGACAGATAATACTTGTTTATTTTTACATAAAGAATTTGATCTTGGCTGAGTATTTGATGTAACAAGGTGTAGACTATCTTCAACATTTTCCAGAGTAGATCAATATTTTGATTTTATAATTCTTATTGCTGAGAACATAGATAAGTAGAACAAATGTCAGAAGTATCTTTAGGGCCATTTCATTTCCCTCTTCTCGGTGATCCCTTTATGTACATGCCTGTGTGCTCAATAGCATTCCACAGTAGAAAGAAGGGAGCCATCACCTTTCACCCATTCTGCCATAGATCTTAGTCTTAATAATGGGAATCTGGTGGCAAGTTGAGAAACACTGACTTTCTCTTAATTGTCTAGAATAAAGCCCTCCAAGGGGGTGCTGGGGGAAGGGAGAGATGAAGTTTATAACAATTTCAAATATGCAAAAACACAGGGAGATTTAACTTTTTTTTGCTGTGTTGGCTTCAGAATTATTTTTCCATAGAGAAATAAAATGTCACACAGAGATTTAGAGACTTCTTTGCATTTTTACAGGATACATTTAAAGTATGTGTCAAAGTATGTGAGGAAGAATAATACCAGAGATTTTTGGCTTCCAAGATTCCTGTAGAACCAATACAAATCAGTTCAATTAAAATATTTAATCATCAACAACATAAATAGTTAGAACCATGGCTCTAGCTAACCTGACCAATCCAGACTCTTTATTACATTTACCTTATGAATACATTGAGCTCCATGTGTTGGCCATCCATACTCTCACTCTGTTCCTTAGGCACCTATGTAGGCAATGAGGACTATCTTAGGGAAGGGTGCTCCTGTGTTTTTGGTTCTCTGAAGACATAATATTTGAAGGAATTCTGGCAGTTGAAATAGACTCCCCAATTTTAACTGGTTAGTGGTTTGATATCTTAGGGTATCAAAGGTCAATCATGTAATAGTATTTAAATAACCTAGCACAGTTATCTGTTATTCTCCTTCCATTACTAAAAGCAGTACCTTGGGTGATCAAGCTACAAAGGAACAAGACTTATTTTTTGGTTAATTGACCCTCTGTTTTCTATCCATGATCAGTTGACCCTGCTGCATTACTCCTATGCTGAGACAGGATATATTGGCAGAAATGCATGACAGACAATTGTCTATCTCATTGCCTGGTAAGAGAAAGATAGGCTGAGGAAGGGTTCAGAGTCCTGTGACCATCTTTGGTCACATTTCCAATGATTTAAAGAGCTCTCATTAGGCAACATTTCCTAAAGCTTCTACTTCCTCCCAGCAGTGGCTCTTTGGAGAACAGGATATCTACATCTGGGCATTTGAGGGACACCTAAGTTCTTAGCTATAGAATTCTAAGAAATGCAGCAGATGTAGCCAGGATGTTCTGATCTGTATATTTTTCTGTGGTTAGCTGATCCTGTGGACATGCACCTTCACCTCAGGTTCTACAAAATATTTACTTTAAAAGCTGATGAGTTTTGTGTAGAAATTTTACTTTGATAGAAACTTTACCCAGGCAACTTTCAGAGTGGAGCCTTTCACCTGCATAGTGTCCTTACAGGAGAGGTTGGTTATGAACCTTGATGAAAGATCTTGCATTCAAATCACAACTTCCTTCTTAACCTTTCCTCAAGAGATCCAGGGGAATTTACTAGGAATATAGCTTTCCATGAAAAATGAAATTAGCCAGATCATTCAGAGACTATAGAATGAAGCAGATGCTCTAGGCGATAGGAATTCAGCAGGTAAATGTTCTGATTGTGTCTGATGCAAACAGGAAAAAAAAATTTCTTTTAGACATCCAGTGTAAACTCAAATCCACCTTGCTATCTCCTCTGCTTGTGAATGTGTGAGTAGAACAAACACTGGAAAACTCTTTGTGCTTGTCCTCATGACTAGTGAATGGGACCTAGGTTGAAAGTATTAAGTGGAGGTCTCTGGAGATTCCTTGTTCTATCCACAGTAAACCACTGGCAACACTGTCACATTGGAGGGAATTTCATACATAGAGATAGTAATGAGACAATTGGATAATGACACTTGAATTTGATTTTAGCTTGTTCAGAATATAGAGTCTAGGAGGGAAATGATGGTTCATCACATCATCATTAAAGTGTACTCCAGTGGCGTTTACTTCCTCACAGGTATTTAACATCTGTTAATTAGCATTTGATTCTTAGTACTAGCTATAAAGCTGTGGATCTCACAGATGGCATTCTACATCACAAACAGAGAACAAACAAAAATTGTTTCTTTTTTCTTTTGGAAGAGAAAGTATATCTCTACTAACATGTTTCATACCATTAATGCTATGACTCTGTGCCACAGTTGAGTTTTGGGGACATTGAGAATCTTATTCTTCCAATAAAAATTCCATAAATGCTAACTGCATTGGCACCATCATTCTTTTAATAGTACTTGATGGTCAGGAAGTGGTCACTGATCTGTTTTAAATATTCTTATAAAAACACTAGGAGACAGTTCCCACTAAATGCATCAAGCTGCCTCATTATAGCCATTTCTGGAGCTACATTGTTTTGTGGAAATTTCCTTTCTAATATAAAGACTAAGTAGTTATACCACATAGGCAAACATTAAGGACAAATCAGCACTCTATCCTCTCTCTCTCTCTCTCTCTCTCTCTCTCTCTATGTATCTATCTATCTATTTGTGTATCTGTCTATCCGTCTTTCATCTACCATTTATCTATCTACCTATCATCTATATCAATCATCTATTATCTGTCTATCTGTCTGTCTGTTATCTATCTATCTATCTATCATCTATCACCTATCTTATCTGTCTGCCTATCTATCTACCTATCATCTATCTATCTATCTATCTATCATCTATCATTTTTTTGGCCACTCATCCATCAATGAGTGAATTAATCAATAATCCATCTGTGTGTATGGCTATTTGTCTTTTATGTATCTCTATGTATCTGTGTATCTAATTATCTTTCATCTATCTGTTGCTCATTACCACACTGCACTTACTCTTCTACTCTAACACATTTTTGATGATCTAACACGTTGCCAACTTTCAATCAGTAGAGTTGGAGCTAGGAATATACTGCATAGCATCTAGGCTTCATTCCAGATATCTTTGCCACTCCACTTTTATGAGTTATCAGATTCAGTGGTGCTGAAAATATCCTTGTAAGAGTTGTAAAGTGAGCAGAGCCAGTTGCCAGACTAGGATTTTAATGTAAAGCTATGTCATTTTTGGTGTCTGTTCTCTATTTGAAAAGATGCTTTTGATTGCTATGCTTGTTTGGGGTAAGACATCATATTTGAAACAGCAATTGATACCATGGCATATCCAGCACATATCTACCTGTAAAGTGGGCTATAGTTATTTATTTAAAATCCAATTGCTCTAAAGAAACCTCACATAAAGAGTTCTCTTTAGATGAAAGCACAACCTACTTCTGTTCAGTGTGAAACAAATGTCTTGAGATAAAGTTAGGTGTGTGCTTTCTCTTGCTTTTGTCTTATGAGTTTATGACATATCTTGCTTTCCAAAATCTTCAGTGATACTCTATTGTTTCTAAAAACTTTATGGCGTTTGTTTCTCTTTGACATATTATAGAATCTCTTTCTATATTTTCTCCCAAAAGCTTTAAGGTTTCCTTTTTTTTTTTGTATTTAAGTTTTTATATGGAATTAAGTTTTGTGTATTGTGTCTAGTTATACTTGCCTGTGCATTGAGAATGTCCTTAGAATCCTTGCAAACAGTTTATTGTTTGCCTTTTGAAATTTATTTTGTTGTCTGGAAGTTTCATCCCTGTGTGTAGCTCTCTGATTTTCTGTCTTCCACACACACACTCTCATCTCCCTGCCATTGCAACCAATGTCACCTCATTCCAACCAGTCCTTTTCCCAGAATCAGGGATTTAGTTTGTTTTGTGACTCATTTAACTTACCCAGGGCCATCTGTGTGATCACTGGGTTTTAACTATCTGTTGGGGCTTGGTAGGGTTGCTGCGAGTACACCCTGGAGGCAATGATTCCCCCTCACCTGGAGTCTATCAGTAGCAAACAGTTCAGCAGGGAGGGGTAGGGTCACCTTAGCCCTTCCTACATCCAGACTGTTGACAGGGCCTGTTCTTATGCAGACTAAGTGCAAGTATCTACACCTGCTTGCTGCTCAGATTGCAATGGTCTTTCTCCCTTCTCCCCATCTTGACTCTAACATTCTTGGTATCCCCCTTCTGCAATGCTCTTTGAGACTTAGATGGTCTCATATATCTATATCTAATCTATATTTATATCTATCTATATCTTTCATACACACACACACACACACACACACACATACATATATATATATAATCTTCTTTAGGGCTGGCTCCTCTCCCATCGCTATTCCCAGTAGCTTGTACGGCCACAAGTCTGTTCACCATTGTTTACTAGAAAGAGAGGTTTCTCTGATTAAGGCTGAGATTAGCATTTTTCTCTGTGTATAAACATACATGTTTGGACAGCAGCTTAATACCATGGCGATTTAATGAAACAGCACTACACTATCCCCATTTTTAGCCTATTGTCTTCCAACATGAGTTTTAGAGCAGGTTTACAGTACCAGGCATGGTTTCCCTCATATGGCAGGGCAAATCCAACCAGAGAGCCATCGGTTCCTCCCATAACAGCTGTGCTGACTTTGCATAAACAGCCTATTCCTTGAAGTAGATTTAGAGCAGTTTAATGTCCATAGCAAAATTAAAAAGGAGGCACAATGCTTTTCCATATGTTCATTTCCCCCAACACATATACAGCCTGCACCTTTATCAACATTCCCCGACGGTAAGGTGCATGTGTTATAATTAGTCAGCCCTCATCCACACACCATTCTCATCAGGAGTCCACAGTGCTCACGTGTGGGTTTTGTGTAGCCAGCCTATGAATGTGGACAAGTAGGCAGATTCTGTTCCTCTGTGTGCTCACCTGCATTGGTGGTGTTACTGTGGACTTGGGTGATTTTTCATGGCTGTGTGGTGGCATTTCATAATATTTTGTATCCCTCAGATTGTACATAATATTGAGCATCTTTGCATATATTTTTTGCCATATCTATTTTTCTTGATGAGACAACTCTTCACATTGTTTGCTTATTTTAAATTATTATTAAATTATTCATTTCTGTTTAGTCTTAGGAGGGTTTGGCAAAGGGCATATTTTAGATAATATATCATTCCAGATGTGGCTTGTAGAAATATTTTTCTTCTCACATATGGCTCTTGTTCTAAGTCTCCAGACATTGTCTTTCTAAGAGTGGAATAGTCTGTTTTAACAATTGGAGTTAGAGTTGAAGGCTATGGTATAGAGCAAATATTCTGTATACTTCACCTGCTAAAGATCAGTACACAGTGTAAAAGCAGTGCCTGGAGGCCTCCTGTGAGAAAGAGCTAAGGAAGGAAGAAGGGTAAGCAAGGCAGACTTCTACTTATCTCTTGCAGGAGTGCATCTTATCATTTAGTGTATGGTGGATCATTGGTACATAAGGTTGAGGACAGAAGGGCAGGGCCTGAAAGAGAAGGCATCAGTAAGTTCAAGTCCAGTGCTCACCACACAACCTTGCACGTTGCTTCCCCTTTAGAGCCACAGATTCTTTATCTCTAAGGAAAGCTCACTTTTATCTACTCTTTGCTGTGAGGATCACAGGACAAGGAGCTCACAATGGTCTCCAGCACCGTGCCTGGCTGTGGCACAGCAGCCCCAACAGCCCAGTGGTCTCCAACACTTGGCAGCAGCAACGCTCACTTTACGTTTGCCCTTAGTTCTCTCCTCTGTTGAGGGATTTGAAGCTAAGACGCAAATAGACATTTAAAAAGTTTTATCAGTAATTCAGCATGAAATTTAAATACACACAATGAATCTCAGTGACCCTGTATATTACACTTAGGTATCTTTATAAAAGAAAAATTCTATCATTTATCAAGTGTATTAGATAAGGAGTAGAGCAAAAGGCCTGTACAAAATCAGCCAGTGAGGATGCAGAACCCGGTTTTAATAAAGTGAGATTCCATATGACTTGAAAGTGAAAATGAGGCAAAGGTCGTGAAATGAATTAGGAAAGCAATCAAAACGGCTTAGCACAGCAACACTGTCATTCTTTACCTTAATGAATCTCCTAAAGAGTAAATAAAAGGAGAGAAATGAAAGTAATTATTGACTGTGTACCTAGCTATCAGAGCTGCTGGTGTCTCTAAGGAACACAGTTCACAAAGCTGAGCTGCAGGTGAATTACATATATACCACACAGCTCTCTGAGAGCTGGTATGCCTTATATCATGTTTACATTGGCAGTGTACAGATACTGAGTTTAATGAACATGCTATGTAGAACATGCTAGCCCCTGTCACACTCTGCTGAATTTAGACACCGGATTTCCTAGGAGTTAGAAATGCTACCAAGAACATGGCTTGAAGTATCAGAGGCTTGAGTAGGCATCCATTTCTGTCATTACTTGTTGAATAGGGAGGGTGTTAATTTTTTTTTTTTTTTTTGCTTGCCACTGGACTGCAAAAATGATGGAGACACATGAGGGAAAATATTTTTAAAAACGGATTACAAACAAGGAGAAAGAATAATTCAAAATGTCACAGTGGTGAGAAACATAATGAGTGATATTTCCATAATTATTTTATTAGAGGGTGGGCTTGCTGGGGCAGATTTTATTAGAGCCAATCCTGTAGAACAGACTTTATTTTTACAGTTCTGTGAATGGAGCCTAGGACCTCACTTACCCTAGGCAAGTGCTCTCTCAGTGAGTTATCTCTCCAGCTCCTGTAGAGAACTCTTAGACCTGGGAATTTCTGTTCACCTGAACGAGGAGAAAAGATTATGTGGATTATCTTTGTCATTTCAATTGACACAACAATCTAAAGAGCAGAGCAGCCAGAGAACCTGCAAAGCTGAGGGAGGTGTGATAGTAGAAGTCTGGGTGCAAGATACCATTTAACAGTGGAAAGCCCAAGAACTGGAAGATGAAAAAGCCTGTGAGGGACATTTTACTAGGGCCTCAACCAGACACTGTTCAAGGTCTGTTCAAGTTTATAGACCCTGGGCACAGATACTATGGATGTTAGAGATAGCTGAGGTAAACAATTTTTGTTTTCAAGACAGTTTCATATAGTGCAGCCTAGCCTTCAACTCTGTAGCTGAGAAGACTTTGAACTTTCTGACCCATTTCTCCTTCACCTATGCCTCCTAAGTGTTGGGATTACCCTGGTGTGACTCACCATGCCTAGTTTTATGCAGAGGTCAGGATCGACCCAAGGCTTTGTGAATGCATTTTACTGAACTACATCCCCAGCACTGTGTTGGATGCTGGAGGGCTGTTGCTGCAAGCTTCTCAGAAAGCCCAAACTATGGATACTTGACTGATTTTTCAACTTGTATTATAAAGAAAGTGGGGTGTTAAATTTCCTCACAGACTTGGTTAGCACTGACATGAATCCTGAATGTAATGTGTACATGTGCAGGTACAGAGTCCAGAAAAGTATATCTAATATTTTTCTCTGTTCTACCTTATTTCTTTGAGTAGGGGTCTGCCAGTAACTTGTAGGTAGGTTGGAAGTAGTTGTAAATAGGTTGCCATTCAGCTTGAGATTTTAGCTTGGCTGGTGACCAGTGAGCTTCAGGGATCCTCTTGTTTCTTGTTTCTGCCCTTCACTGCATGTATGCCTGGCTTCTTTACCTGGTTAATAGCTGTTTAAACTCAGGTTCTCATGAGTCCTCATGGATCTATTTCCACAGTCCTCAAACATAGTGTCTTTTTCCAGATCAAGTGGATGATGATGATGATGATGATGATGATGATGATGATGATGATGAAGAATTGATGCTGAGCTAGGCCAGGGAGAATGAGATTGATGTATTCTCTCCATAAGTGTGGTAGAAATGATAGATGTTCAGCTCCAGGCCTTCAAGTTTTCAGATACAACTGATATTTACAGAACCTTTTGCTGTCTGCCATTTAGGCTGTGTTCAGACAGAAGAATCTGCCCGAAGAACAGCCATCCCCAGACTTAAGACATTTTGATTACAGAATTAAATCAGCCTGCAATCCAACAGGAGCGCTATGTCTAAATCAATCCTAAAATGACCTTCCCCTACAAAAAAAGAAACATTTCAAAAAAGGTCAATTTAGCTGTATATTATGATGAAGCTCTGAAATATTTGTCTTCTAAAGTCTTTGCTGAAAAAATAGTTTTGCAGGAACAACCACTAGAAAAACATGCCCTTCCAATTGCTTCCTCAGGAGTTAGAACCATTAAACCATGGTGAGATGTGGCCTAAGATTCCTTAAGACTGCTCTGTGCTTCAAAACAATCTTCACATTATGTCTCCTTTGGCCCCTAAGGTCAAGGTAGAGCTATGTCTAGTTGGTACCCAATCACTAAAATTTAAGGTAAAATTATTGGGTTTATGCTTCTGTATTTTCTCCTATATTCTACCTTAGTGGAAGGGATTTTATGATGATGGACAGAAGAAAAGAGAAAATGCCATAGCCCACATGGTACAAAAGCAAATCTGTTCTTGTTAATATAATTACATCTAACTGACTATGATGGCACTTACCCGTGAACTCATCATTCAATAGGCAAAGAGAGGCACAAAGATCAGAAGTTCAAGTCTAGCCTCGGTTATATAGTGAAACTGTCTCAAAAAAGGGATATTATATCCAGATATTTAAAATAACAAGAATTGGGTAATGTAAAGCATCTAAATGTAGTTTTAAATCATTATATCTCAAAACTGTCTCATTAAGTCATATTTTGCAATTCAAAATTGCTGAGAAACTAAAAGAAAATATGAAATTCTGACCAGTAGCAATGAAATACATATATTTTCACGAACCTAGATTTGTTATTATATTCTCTTGGTGGGGGCAAAGATTAGTTTAGTGGAAAGTTGGAAATATCCAGGTTTGACTCCAAATGGCTCTATTAACTGTTATATAGAGTTGTAATGCATATATATATATATATATATATATATATATATATATATACTGTAAAATAGCATTTTGGAGGTGTCCATTCACTCCTTTGGAAAATGGGGAGCAAGCAGGTCAGGATGAGAGGGAATTTGGAAGCAGTTGAACTAGTGCTGGAACATGGTAGATGTTCTCTGCATTTCTTTCCTTTTCTATCTTGTAGATGGGTTTAAGAGTAGGCAGGGGTCGTGGACAATGGGGGTGGAGCAGGAAGCCCCGAGAGCCATTTCTAATCTTCGTGTTGTTTCTGACAACTGGTCGCACTTGCCTTGTGACCACCACACTGTTTTGTGTTGGTCTTCTATTTGATTGGGTTTTTACCATGTCCAGGACTCATATGTGTTCTCTGTGGGCAAATCGAAGGGATATGAGCATGGCATGGTTGGGAAGGCATGTGTTTGCCTCACTTCTCCTGTTCTGTTCTCCTCACTTCCCTCAGGGCACTGTCACCTTCAGTCTTAATGTCCCAGTCGTTGGTATAGACTCTGCTCAACAGTGCCTGTGCTTAGCTTACTTGCTCTGAGAGCTGATGTGGGCTAAAGGGAACAGTAGATGAAGACACTTAGGATGGTTTCTTAGCGTTAATCGTTTGCGGGTTTTACTCGTTTTGTCTGCCTGTCCTCTGGGATGGCGTTTACTCCACGGGGTCTGTCTCCTTTTTTGCACACTCTCTTTGAACAAGATGTTCCATGATTGTCTGTGAAGAATATCAAATGCAGCAGATGAGGGATATTAAACTTGGTATTTAGATTATAAAAGCAGCATTGAAAGTGAACTTTGCTAGACAAGAAACAGCGGGACTGCATACATCAAATTCCCGATCAATAAAGTAGTGGCAAGTTTATCATTGGTTATATTTATTTGGCCATGATTTTCATACTTTTAAAGGTGTTAATACCAGCTTGTGTACACAAATATAAGACATCAGAAACTGAGAGAAAGAAACCCTGCCGAGAGACAGAGAGAGAGAGAGAGAGAGAGAGAGAAATTCGTGCACAATCACATTTTCCTTCTTGTTCTCCAAACAACTCAGTTTGCTTCTAACGAGAACGTCAGAGAAAATTTCTCACCAAGGAAGAGTGACCTTTAAAAGGAAATACCTGACAGCCAGATAAACTGCACACCATTTACAGAGGGATTCAGTGGAATTTACTCCATCTATTTTCCTGGCCTCTAGAGGAAATTATTCATCCTGGAAAGGCACGGTTGATTGAAGGAGGAAGCTCAGATCAGAAGAGACAATACTTTGAACTGTGTTTATGGAGAAGTGTCTAGACCTTTGGATTCTGATCTATACCTGGAGACAGTTGGGTTAGATAGCTTTAAAGGACACTTTTGGGTCAAACAGGGTGAACTTCTCTGTGCTAAGATATAGTCCATGTGTGCATTCAGTAGACATCCTGACTCTTAGATGTCTTGAGGAACTCCGGCCCGCTGTTTTTTGGGTCCTCTCTCTCTACACCAATACCTGCCTTCACTTTTCTTCTTCTTATGTTATAGCTCCATACTGTACAGACTGTACACACTGATTCTCCAGACAGTATAGACATTTCATCTGGCAGAGATGTGATGGGAGGCAAGTAAGGTCATGGGTTAGAGGTACTGAGAGATCTGCCAAGATCTTCAAAATGTAAAGTTGTACAAATGAAGGAGCTAAGAGTAGATGGAGAATATTCTGATGTTTATAGTTTTAGAAGTAAGTGTAGAGCAACCTACTCATCTGTGACAAAGGGATCAGGCTGCACAGAAAAGTAGTTTGTGGCCACAACACCAGGCAACAGATAGTAGAAGGCTAGGATTCTGAATTCATGAGCTTTTGATTAGCCAATATTAAAATGTAGAAACAGAGATGAAGGAACATGGAAGAAAGGCAGTGACTTACTGTGCCAATCACCTGAACAGAGGCTGATGTTATTTGTCCTTATAGATTACAACTGGATAGCAGTCATTTTATACCAGGAGCCCACAGTCTAAAGCAGGCTGTATTTAATAAGCAACCAGAAACACAAATCCAAATTTATGTTTAAATTTTATAATTTATTTTTTTTTGCATGTATGTGTGTGAGCAGGTGTGCACTTGTATATGTACACATGTACAGGCATGTGCACATATGTCCATGGAGAGCAGAAGAGGTTGTCTGATCCTAGAAACTAGAGTTATGAGCAGTTGTGATCCATCCTATGTGGGTGCTGGGAACTTAACACTGGTCCTCAGAAAGAGCAGCAAGGGCCTTTAACTTCTGAGCAATCTTTCCATCATCTGTCTCTTCTTTCAGATCATGGGAGACTATTTTTGTAAAGACTGCTCACTAAGTTAGCTTGCATTTCTTACAGCGCATGATTTTGTAGTAATAATGTAGTTTATCATTTTGCCTCACTCTTAGTGACGCTTATCTGCCACTCATATACCAACTGTACCAATGTATATTTTCAATCCAACCACTGATAGGTTTAAGCTTATTTCTTATAGAAGCAACTTTTTAGTGAGATGCTCGAGACTGTCTTAGTTTATAAGACCCTGAAGAAACTTCATCAGCTTAGTAAAATGTATAATGGTGCAGGCAGATACATCTTAAGGGTGATGTGAATTTTCAAATGTGTGCATGGGTAATCGGCATTGGTGTTTATTATACCCAAGGAGTCTTTGTGGCAGGGAGGTTGTGAGTGGGACCTGGTAGTGTGACAATTAGCAGGTGAATCCTCACAGAAACCAGAGGAAATGGGATATAGTAAAAAGGATATATATCTTTTATAGTTTATACTAATGCCTATTCTAAAATGCTTACAAGATGCTAAACTAAATGCCTAAAGGAAAAGAAGAAAACATCTGAATTCTCATTGCTGGTTTCGTATGCTGCACCTGCAGACTGTTTACACCATATTTAAGCAACATATAAACAGAAATGAAATCTTAACGGCTTTGAAACTAGATTTTTCCACCCGTTTTAATACCATGAAGATACATTCACATAACCAAAGACAACATATTGAATTTCATACTGAAAAGAGATTTCTTGGAATCCTTGGTACCACTATATTAAAAAACAAAACAAAACAAAAAAAAACTCAATGGAAAAAAATTTCTTAAATTCTTTTATTTCTGTCAGGTTTCTGTTTCATGCAAAGAAAGGATTTTATGGTGATGATTTTATTATGTGGTGCTATAAGACCAATTTTTGTGGATAATGGTTTGGATAATTTTTTTTTGGACTCCTCATTTGGGATTCTAAGCCCATAGCATTGCCTCTGAGAAATACTTACATTTATAATCTACAAACAAGAAACCTCTAGCCAAGAAGCTTCGTCTTTATTGATATGCTTCATACTATGAGAATAAAGGATTTTAAAGCATGAAGAAATGGCATCACATAAAATAGTTTAATAAGGTTAGTTTGAGTGTGGTATATAGGACATATTGATTAGGTTGCCTAATCTAGACACATTTTAAAACTATTTCTTTAGAGCTCAGGGATGTAGTTTAATGGTGAACTATTTGTTTAGTCCAAGCCTTAGCCCTAAAACCCATCCTTCTTGCTTGAAGGAACTATGAATGAGTCGAACTAGTGCTATAAGTGCACAAAACTTTCCTGTATTCAGGATGCTGTTATTGAGAGAATCAATCTTGTATTTTATTGAAAGATTCAGGTATCAGAACTGGAGAGACGACTCAGTTGGTCAGATGTCTGCCATGAAAGCATGAAGGCCTTAGCTTGATCTCCAACATCCAGGTGAAAAGACACATGTTGATATGTGTTTGGAGTCCCAGCACTGGGAAGCAGAAACAGGCAGATGTCTATCCAGTCAGTCTAGCCAACCTGGTGAGCACCAGGTTCTAGCGAGGGACTCTGTCTGAGAGCAAAGCCAAGGTATGCACCCTTCAGTTGGTTGCGTGAGCAGTGGCACTTGAAACTATGACTGAGTTCTATCTCTGGATCTCTAAGGTGGAAAGGGGAAGCAGGCTGTCACAGATTGTCCCCCAGCCTCCACTTTGTGCCTGGTTTATTCATGCCTACAGACAAGTACACAAAATGAATGCATAATGAAATGTAATAAGAGAAACCAAAGTGGACGGATCCTGAGGTACCACGCATTAGATTTCTCCCTAGCGTCCATAATACTCCTTCACATACATGATAAACACCAATGTTAACATCCAAAAGAAGAAAAGCAGTATAGCTACTATATAACACGGAAATAATCATATTTTATTTGAAATGTGAAAAATGTATTAGAATTCTGGGTAAGAAAGTAATAGTAAATAGTGACATAAGATTTAAAGTAGTTTTTATCCTAGTAGGTCCATTCATAATTGGTCTTTTTAACTAAGAATATCTATTCTACACAATGCATCTGCCAGTTGAAATTACTTCAGTTGTTGTATATACAAAGATACATAATTTAGTTTTAGGAAAATGACCTTATTATTGCTATAGATTTTTAAATCGTTGTTAGACTCTTGTGGCTGTTGTAGTTACATTGTAGAATTTTAGTTTTGGTTATAGAGTCAGCTTATTTAGTAATCCTTCCCTTTTAAACATTACGAAAAAATTGAGAAACAAAGTAAGGATAAACAAAAGAAGAAACTTCATCACAAATAGAAGCTAAATTGGAAGGGAGAAACATATGGGCTTGGGAATCTTATTTTGAAAGAAAAATAGGTAGAGGTAAGCCAGGTGTGGCCATTTATTCTTTCAACAGCAAATAATCAGTTAAGTTCTACTGCCATTAGTGTGCAATATTCCCTATCAGAGGCTTCTCAGTGAGGTTTTGATGTGGGTGAATTAATGTACCATGCTTGAATGTGTATAGAGATTATCTCTTTCTATATGCAAATGTATTTAGAAAATAGGCATCCAATTACTCTTAAGGTGGTAGGTGGTTCCTGAGTGTCATTATGGAGTCATTCTGGATGCAACTGGTTGTCCAACTGACCATTTTCTGTACTCTTTGGACTAACTCTCATCTGTTAATAATGGTCATGACACCTAGAACATGGCTCTAAATCTCAGTCCTTGGTTGTAGAATTTGATTTTGACATGTGGATCGGCTGCCAGGTTCCATAGATTTTCTTTAGGTTCCATTTTTTTTAAAAGCTCTAATGACTCCCTTGTTGTTAAGCAACTCATCATTTTTTCTGAGATACTGATATTGTTTATCTGTGAGTATGGACTTCTGGTTGTGTGTGTGTGTGTGTGTTATTTGTGATATGTGATGCTGAACTTGACTCTGTTTTTCTTCTTATCCTTCCATTGCTGATGAGAGACAATAAACTTCTCTTGTTGTCTTTCTTCACTTAACTTAGTTATCCTAACTTTGGTGCTAACTGCAAATATTTTGGGTTTGAAACAACTATGATAGTTGTTTTAAAAGTAGGTTGCAAACTTCTACAAAAATTATGTGTCACATTTTATATTGTTTTAAACTCAAGAAATAAATTATACTTACCATTATATATAACATGTCTGCTTAAACAATTGGTTTACTCCTCCCTGTGGAAACATTTTTTCCCCTCTCTTAGCATTCCTTAGTTGCCTGCAGTTCTTAATGTAGGGTTAAGTTCTTGTGAGCTTTCCTCTGCCCATGTTCATGTCTATCAATAGCATCCTTGTTCAGATCATGTTTACCCTGTCATGTTTGTGTGACTTTATGGTTGTAGGTTCTGACATTTGTAGGGGACACAATCTTGCAGCAAACTCTCTATTCTTCAGGCTCTTACAATCTTACCAACCCTTCTTCTGTAGTTTTCCCCAAGACTTTAGTACAGGAGTTGCATTTTATAGGTATCAGTTGGAACAGGGTTCTCTAACTCATGCATTTGATCAGGTGTGGTTTTCAGTAATGGTTTCCTTCTGTTACAGAGAGAAGTTTACTTGATGTGGACTATAAGGTATAAAGACAAAAGGGCTACACAGAGAAACCCTGTCTCGAAAAACCAAAAAATGAAAAGAAAAAAAAAATAACCATCTTTTAACACATATGCATACAAGTAACATTATATAGGCTGAGCAGTTTGTATTATTTATTGAGTAACACACACACATGTACACATATACATTCATACATACATATTACATACAAATATATACATTTAAAGAAAACACACAGAACAACATTTAAAGAAAGAGTCCATGAAAAAAAAATGAGTAAGACAAAACAAACAACCCCAACACATAATATCTATGACCTTCTTCTGTTACCTGATAACAATAAATTTTTGAACAGTCTCCAAATGACACTGGGCTGAGAGAATTTTGAGTAAATGGCATTTTGAATGCATGGAGAAAAGCTAAAGCTAAGAGATCTATAGTTACTTGTCAATCAGCATGGAGAGAGGCACCCTTGTTAATTTGCAGAGGTTATTGTCATCAAGTTATACAGGTTCTAATGCCAAGGAGGAGGCAAGAAGAGATGAGAAAAGAAAGGAGGTGGTACTGGAGGCTTAGTGAAGGCAGTCTGCATTGTTGGAGAGCCTTTAGTCTTCTACTCATCATTAAATATCATTTAATTTAATCCTCATAATTAAGAGACAGCATTTATCTTTTAACCTAATCATGAAGAAATTACAGATTAGTGAGGATTGTTAATTTTTCTGTAGGTCATTCTCATATGGTTCTGAGAGTTGGGATTCCTATCTTCATTTGTTTGGCTATTCAGAAGTGAAACTTTTTCATTGTCCATTGGTTATGAAGACACATTGGTGGTCTGTTCTGGAATGTCTGTACCCTCAAATACTCTAGATTCTGCCAGTTAATTCGGCAGCAGCTCTCTAGCTTATTTCCCTTTTATTCCTAGATGTAAATGCCACTATTGTACCCTTTGGGACCTTCCTAGGCTGGGCATCACCATTGTTCATAGGCTTTATGGTTCAGCAGAATTTTTCATTACTTTTCTCCCTTGGCAGCTTGAGTTGTACCTTAGATACTATTAGAACTAGTCTCCAGGGAAGAAGCTTGCAGGTAAATGCCAGGGCCATTCCTCCAAGTCCAGTGTTCAAAGTTTGTGGTGTCTTCAGCAGTAGGGTCTTAGACTCAAGTTGCAGGAAGCAACCAAGGGCCATGGCAACAGGGTCTATTGTTTTGGGAGTCTTTCTTCTCTCTCATGAACTAGCTATTCCCAGGAAGCACGTATCTGGTCTGTTTCTTTCAGCATCTAGGACATAGCCTTGCAAACATGCCAAATTCTGAGTCAATGGAAGCCTTAAGTAGCCAGACCTTAAGTAGCCGTATTTGACTATCATCCAAATATCAATGAGATGTATACCAAGAATGGTAATTGATTATTCACTTTTCTATTTTTTAAATCAGATTAGTTCATAGGTAAGGGAGGGGGAGGAAGGATTTGTTTTTGACTCTAAATTGTATTCCTTTCTCTGTTTACATGCTAAAATAAAACTAAACATACAATGGACTAAAGACAAACAGAAGACAGTAAATAGTAGGCATGACATTGAAAAGAGAAAGAAAACCATTCAAAACAGCTTAGCATTCTAATTGATGTTCATGACTGCAACTCTTGACCCATTGAGAAACACTGGATTATTCCCAACAGACTTCCTTTACCTAAACTAGGAAAGAATGTGGCTATTTTAAAAAGATTTATTTTTTGATAGGAGAAATATTGTACATATATTTGGGTAGTCTCAAAAAATGCCACCAATGATACTTGAATATAAAAAGGCAAAATGGTTGTAGACAATGGCCTCTTAAGAGTACAGCATTTTGGGATGTAATGTATGAGCGAATGATAGTAATAAAAGAGACTATGGCCACCGCCTCCCCTGAAAGCACACTCAACAGCGGTAAACTTCAACCCAAACCCTGTGCTCCATTTCCTGCCCCACAACTCTGCCTGCTTTCTTGGAGGCCTGCTGGCATCAGGGACAACAGGGTAAGATCCTGCCCCAAGATCTTGCCCACCATATCCCCTTAAAACATACCCAGCAGCCTTAAACTGCACCTGCCCCCTAAACTCAATTTCTTAGGCCTCAACTCTGCTTTCTTTCCTAGAAGCCTGCCATTACCAGGGACCACAGGCCATGCTGGTTCTAGGGATTCCAGAAGCAAGGTTAGTATCCCAAACCCCAGAGGCCAGACAGGCCAGAAACATCTCAGGGGAGACACCCTTCTAGACCTGAAGACAAGTTAGTCACTAGAAACCCAGGCCACTCTGGCCTGAAGACACAAGGGAAACAGAAACCAAGGGAAAAAAAACACCTATCCAAACACCTCACCAAACATCAAAGATAAACTCACGAATCAGAATTTAGACCCATAATATCCATAAGACCCTGATGGCTAAAGGCCAGCATAGAATACAATAAACAGCAGCCAGGGCAATATGGTACCACCAGAGCCTATCTATTTGACTATGATGAGCCCTGGATATCCTAACACAACCAAAGCATAATTAAATTACCTTAAATCCAATTTTATGAAGATGATAGAGGCTTTTAATGAGGAAATGAATACATCTCCTAAAGAAATACAAGCATATAAAATTAAACAACTGAAGGAAATGAATAAAAGTATTCAAGACTTGAAAATGAAAATAAAAGCAACAAAGAAACACAATCCGAGGGAATCCTGTAGGTGAAAAACCTAGATAGGGGACCAGGAACTACAGTCACAAGCATCACCAACAGAATGCAAGAGATGGAAAAGAGACTATCTGGTGTAGAAGATACCATAGAAGAAATGTGGTACATCAGTCAAATAAAATATTAGTCTAAAAAGTTCCTGACACAAAACATCCTGGAAACCTGGAACACTATGAAAAGACCAAACCCAAGAATAATATAAGTAGAAGAAGGAGAAGATAGATTCCCAGCTCAAATGCCCAGAAAGTATTTTCAACAAAATCATAGAAGAAAATTTCCCTAACCTAAAGAAAGAGATGCCTAAAAACATACAAGAAGCACATAGAGCACCCAATAAATTGGCCAAGAAAAGAAACTCTTCTTTCAATATAATAATCAAAACACTAAATGTATAAAACAACAATAACAACAACAACAGCAACAGAATATTAAAAGCTGCAAAGGAAAATGCCCAAGTAACATATAAAGACAGATCTATCAGGATTACACCTGACTTCTCAACAGAGACTCTAAAAGCCAGAAGGGCCTTGGTAGATGACTTGTACTCTCTAAAAGACCACAGATGCTAACCCAGACTACTCTACCCAGTAAAAATTTCAATCACCATAGAAGGAGAAAACAAGATTCTTTTTCATGACAAAACCAAATTTAAACAATATCTACCCATAAATCTAGCCCTACAGAAAATATTAGAAGGAAATTCAAGGAGGTTAGCTACACCCAAGAAAACACAGAAAAAAAAAATAGTTCCACCCCAGCAAAATCAAAAGAGAGAAAGCACGCGCACACACACACACACACACACACACACACACACACACACACACTACCACCACCAACATCAAAATAACAGGAATCAACAATCTTTGGTCATTAATCTCTCTCAGCATCAATGGATTTAATTCCCTAACAAAAAGACAGACTAACAGAATGGCTGTCAAAACAGGATCCATTATTCTGCTGCATACAAGAAACATACCTAAGTATCAGAGATAGACATTGCTTCAGAGTAAAGGGTTGGGAAAAGATTTTCCAAGCAAAGAGACCCAAGAAGCAAGCTGGAATAGCCATTCTAATATCTAATAAAATAGACTTTCAATCAAAATTAATCATAAGAGACATGGAAGGACTCTTCATACTCATCAAAGGAAAAATCCACAAAGATGATGTCTCAATTCGTAATATATATATGCCCCAAATTCAGGAGCATAGATTTTATATTTGTAAAAGAGTCATTACTATAGCTTAAATCAAACATCAAACCCAACACATTAATAGCAGATTTCGACATCCCACTCATTGATGTACAGGTCATCCACACACAAACTAACCAGAGAAATAATGAAACTAACAGAGGTACTAATCAAATGGATCTAACAGATATATACAGAATATTTAATCCAAACACAAGAGAGTATACCATCTTCTTTATACTCATGGAACCGTCTCCAAAATTGACTATATAATTGGGCACAAAGCAAGTCTCAACAGATACAAGAAAATTGAAATAACCCTCCCTGTATCTTTCAGAACGTCAAAATCAATGGAAACAACAAAAGCCTACAAACTCATGGAAAGTGAACAGCTCCCTACTCAACAACTACTGGGTCAAGAAAAGAAATAAAGAAATTAAAGACTTTCTAGAATTCAATGAAAATGAAGGCATAATATACCTAATCTTATGGGACACAGTGGAAGCATTTCTAAGAGGGAAGTTCATAGCACAAAGTGCCTCCATAAAGAAATTGGTGAGATATCACACTAACAACTTAACAGCACCCCTGAAAGCTTTAGAACAAAAGGAAGCAAAGACACCCAATATGAGAAGACAACAGGAAATAATAAAAATTCAGGTCAGAAATTAATAAATTAGAAACAAGAGAACAATTAAAAGAATCAGTGAAACCAAGAGCTTTCTTGTTTGGGAAAATCAACAAGATAGACAAACCCTTAACCAAACTAAGTATAAGGCAGAAAGAAAATATCCAATTTAACAAAATAAGAAATGAAAAGGAGGACATAACAATAGTCACCAAGGAAATTCAAAGAATTATTTTTTCTTACTTCTAAAATCTGTACTCTACAAAGTTGAAAAATATAAAAGAAACGGTCAATTTTCTTGATAAAAACCACTTATAAAATTTACATCAGGATTGGGTAAACAATTTAAATAGACCTATACCCCAAATGAAATAGAAGCAGTTATTAAAAGTCTCCCAGTCAAAAAAAGCCCAGGGCCAGATGGTTTTATCATAGAATTCTACCAGACTTTCAAAGAAGAGCTAATACCAATACTTCTCAAAGTATTCCATAAAGTAGAGATAGAAGGAATACTGCCAATCTCATTTTATGAAACCACAATAACCCTAAAACCTAAACCACAAAGATTCAACAAGGAAAGAATATCAGAGCATTTTCCCTTATGAACATTGATGCAGAAATACTCAATAAAATACATACAAATCAAGTCAAAGAATAGACCAGAAATAAGGCTTTATTCCAGAGATGCAGGGATGGTTAACATACAAAAATCCATCAACATAGTCAACCATATAAACAAACTGAAAGAAAAAAAACCCCCACATGATTATATCATTCAATGCTTTTGTGACAACATCCAACATACCCTCATGATAAAAGTATTAGAGAGATCAGGGATACAAGTCACATACCTAAACACAATTAAGACAATATACATCAAGACAATAGCCAACATCAAATTAAATGGAGAGAAACTTAAAACAATCCTATTAAAGTCAGGGACAAGACAAGGCTGCCCACTTTCTCCATATCTATTCAATACAGTACTTGAAGTCTTAGCTAGAGCAATAAGACAACTACAGGAGAGCAAGGTGATACAAACTGGAAAGGAAAAAGTCAAAGTATTGATATTTGCAGTTGATATGGTAATTTACATAAGTGACCCCAAAAATTCTACCAGAGAACTCTTACAGTTGATAAACACCATCAGCAAAGTTCCTGGATTCAAAATTAACTAAAAAAAAAAAATCAGTAGCTTCCCTATATACACACACAATAAACGGTATGAGAGAAATTAAGAAAACAATACTCTTTACAATAGACACAAATAATATAAAATTATCTTGGCATAACTCTAACCAAGCAAGTGTAAGGTTTGTGAGACAAGAACTGCAGGCCTTTGAAGAAATAAATTGAAGAAGATGGAAAAATCTCCCATGCTCATGGATAGGTATGATTAACATAGCAAAACCAACCATTTTATCAAAAGCAATCTACAGATCTAAAGTGATTCCCTTATAATTTCAATGCAATTCTTTACATTGTCATTCAGTTTACAGAATTGTCATTCAAGACAATTCTTCTTGAAAGAAGAATTCTCAACTTCATATGGATAAACAAATACCACAATGTAGCTAAAACAATCCTGTTCAATAAAATATTTTCTGGAGGTACCTCCATCCCTGATTTCAAGCTGTACTACAGAGCAAGAGTAATAAAAACCACAAGGTATTGGCGTAAACCCAGACAGGTTGATCAATGGAATCAGCTTGAAGACTCACAAGTAAGCCTGCACACATATGGACACTTGATTTTTGACAAAGAAGCTAAAAGTGTACAATGGGAAAAAAAGCATCTTCAAAAAATGTTTCTGGTCTAACTGGATGTAAATGGATCAATATCTATCACCCTGTACAAAACTCAACTTGAAATGAATCAAAGATGTCAACCTAAAACTACATATACTGAACCTAATAGAAGAGAAAGTAGGGAATATCCTTGAATGCATTGGCACAGGAGACAACTTCCTGAACACAACACCTAAAGCTCAGGCACTAAGACTAACAATTAATAACTGGGACCTTCTAGAACTGAAATGCAAAGGACACTGAGTTTTTAAGGTAAAGGACACTGTCAATAGGATAAAACATCAGCCTACAGATTGGGAAAAGAAATCTTCACCAACACTACATCTGACAGAGGTCTGAAGCTCAAAATATATAAAGAACTCAAGAAATTAGACACCAACAAACCAAATAACCCAATTAAAAATGAGGTACAGAGCTAAACAGAGAATTCTCAATAGAAGAATCTCCAGTGGCCAAGAAACATTTAAAGAATTGTTCAACATTCTTAGTCATCAATAAAATGCAAACCAAAATGAATTCTGAGATTCTTAAAGCTTACACCAATGAGAATGGCTAAGATAAAACCCAAGGGACAACACATGCTGGAAAGGATGTGGATGAAGGGGAACACTTCTCCTTTGCCACGAACTGGTACAACCACTTTGGAAATGGATTTGGCGATTTCTCAGAAAATTGGGAATGCCTCAAGATCCAGTTATACCACTCCTGGGTGCTACTAT
>JADRCH010000066.1:35854-278354 GCA_019843965.1 Rhynchomys soricoides | reverse complement strand
ATTCCAATTTGTCTAGGTCCCACATGGCACAGATGCAGGGGCTGGAAGGCTAATGGGTTGAGGGAAAGCAACTCTGTAGAACACTGTTTGCATTTGCAGGACTTCCATTCCCAGTCCATAGAGTTCTAGTAGGCTTATTATTCACACTTCCAGAGATTAGCTCAAGTTAGGAGAAAACTCACATTTTGAACTGAGAAAATAAAAAAAGATTAAAACAAACAAAAAGAAAGAAAGAAAGAAACAAAAAGGTGAATTGAGAATACAGTCGAAAGGAGTCTCTGAAACGTGTTCTCCCATGTTTAGACACTGAGGTGCACAGATGTGGTAGAAGGAAGCCAGATCATATATCAAGCCGGCAGCCAAACTTGGAAGTATCATCTGCATGTTACTGCTTTTTTCAGTCATGCAAAATACAAGAGTTACATCATCATGGATGATTTCACCAAGGTGCTAGAAAGCTGCGGAGGCCAGGGAGTCCATAGCAGAGTAGGATTCCTGTATGCAGCTTTTAGTTGGATGTTCAAGAAGTTGTACATGAAGCCCAAGCTGTACTTGTTAGAGATGCCATGGCCATGGGATATCTGATGAGAGAAGCTTTTGTTTGGTATGGAGTAGAGTTGAACCAAGAGTGAGGCTATGTATAGATATCAGAACTAGATGGGTGGGTACCCAGACCCATTTGAGTCTAGATGGAGCCACTAAGAGCCCCACAAAGCTGCAGGGTTTGATGTTTGCCATGCTGAGTTTTGGTTTTGGTTTAACCTGATCTCTCTTTGGTATATTCCTTTCCTTACTTTTGGAAATGGAATGTTTAATCTGTTCCCATAAGTATGAACTCACTTTTTTAACACGATGGGGACACTAATTCAAGAGCTGGTTTTAAATATCAGAAGAGATTTTTGACTTTTGAGAAACATTATTATTATTATTATTATTATTATTATTATTATTATTATTATTATTTGGTTTTTCGAGATAGGGTTTCTCTGTGCAGCCCTGGCTGTCCTGGAACTCACTCTGTAGACCAGGCTGGCCTTGAACTTAGAAATCCGCCTGCCTCTGCCTCCCGAGTGCTGGGATTTAAGGCCTGTGCCACCACTGCCTGGCAACATTTAAACTATTGAGATTATGGGGATTTTTGCAGTTGGAAAGAATGTATTTTGCATTTTGAGATTCCTATGAACTTAATAGGTTGGGGGTAAAGTGTGGTACAGAGTGATGTATGCTAGTGTCAAGTTGACAGGGGATGGCCTTGTGATGGTTAGCTTTGACTTATGACTCAATTGAATTAAATACTACTAGGGTATTAGTAAGACCTTTAAAAAGCAAGTTTCCAGAAAGGCTTAAATATCTTTTTGTTTTTTGTTTTCAGTATGCATGTGAATGTGTTTATATGGGGGAGGGTTGCACATACACATGGAGTACAGAAGAGGGTGCTGGATCCTCTTGATCTGGAGCAATAGGCAGTTGTGAGCCACCTGACACAGGTTCTAGGAGTTGGACTTGGGTCCCTTGAAAAAAAAGCAAATACTTAGAGCCACTGAGCTGTATCCTTCAGAGAGACTTAAATGTGGAGACACACCCTAAATGTGAACAGCACCATCTTATGACTGAAGTCCCTGACTGAGTGAAAAAAAAAAATAAAAAGGCTGCTGAGCACCACCCACTCCTCACTGAGCTTCCAGGTCTCTGCTTCCTAGCAGGTGTCCAGAGAAAACTGCTCCCACTGCCTTGTCTTCCTAATCATGATCAATTGTATTCCTGCAAACTGGGAGCCAAAATAAACCCTTCCTCTCTTAAATAACTTAAAACAATCCAGACATTCTATCATAGCCACAAGCAAAGTAACTAATACAATTAAGAAGTATTCTTGCATGAAGAATGGTGTGGTAATTTGTTTGAGAAAATAAGACATTGCAACAGAATAAAGAATTATTAACTAACTCAGCAGGCTTTAAGGATACAAATATATAAAATATATTCTTCCAGCTGACTGTGCCACCCCTGTGATCATAAAACTCAGAAGATAAGGCAGAGGGATCTTGGGTTTGAGGCCAGCCAAAGTTATATGGCCAGACTGTCTCAAAATCAATCAATCAACCAACCAATCAATCAATCAAACAAATGTGGTAATAGGTATCTTTTTGTTCAAGGTGCCATAGCATGTTAGTAGAAACATATTATTCTGTTCAACATGCTATTGAACAGAATAAGTTTTATTGGAGTGGAAAGATCATAAATGTTGGGTCAAAACTTAGTCAAATAATATATTACAAAGTAAAACATTTGTCCAGGAATTTGTATTAAAATACAACATTCTAGCTATAAACTAAGGCCACTCCTGTCTTTCATGGAGAAGTTTCACACTAAATTTTTAAAACATGCTGAAATATAATTTCTATTATTAAATATATTTACTATTCAGCAGAATATAAGCAATACTAAATTTTCATTTTAGGACTAAACCTTACCCCCTTTCTCAGAAATAAATGAAATGGGAGAGAATAGAACCTTGGAAAATTAAATCCAGTAATGGCTGGAACAATTTTCTCCAACCCCAGCAATGACTTGTTATCTTCTAAATAGAGCTTGTCATCTTGGGACAAAATTCAATTTTGAGAATAAGTGAAATTTCATCTCAATTTTCAATTGTTTAGTGTGTCTGAAAGCCCAACATTGATGTTAAATTTTTTTCATACTTATTTTGTATCAGATAATAGAGAATTGTGCCTCCCATACCCCATGAAGATGGTAAGATTGATGAGTTGTTTACACAAGCAATAAGAATTCAGCCAGATGCCATTAAGTGTCTTGACTTTGGCTTCACACAGTTTTAGACTTATTCATTTCAGAATGACACTCACAAAGAAAACTAGTGGAGCTTATGTCTCTAACACTAATTATATCTGGTGGTTATAGAAAACTTTATTTTCCCCAAAAGTGATTCTGTATGATGGCTAATTAATATACTTTATGACTCTTGATTATTTCTATGAATTTCCAGAAATTCTCACAGCCCTTTTATATTAGAAGCAATATTTAACTTTCAGTGTAAGGCATGAGAAACATTTAAAGTCTGGGGTAGGGGATAAGAACACTGTAAACAGAAAAGTTAAACACAACAAAGTGGTAACTTTGTTTCTCCAACATGTCTTACTCATTAATGCTTGGCTATAAAGAAGCAAAGACATTCTAACCCATTGAGAATTCCAATTATAAAAACATAAGTGAATTTAATTTGTTTTTGCCTGTTACCATTTTTTAAAAAAATATTTGTGTATTCACTTTACAACCAACCAACATCAGCACTTCTTCTCCTCCCAGTATCCCTTCATGCTAGTCCTTCCCCCATTCCACCATCACCTTCTCTATTGGGAAGGGGATGCCTCTCTTTGGGTGTCAGCCCCCCAATTTCCCCCTAAACATCAAGTCCCTGTGGTCTAGGTGCATCCTTTGCCCCTGAGGCCAGACAAGGTGGTCCATTTAGGGGCAGAGGATTCACAGTCAGGTGGCAACAGGCTCAGGGACAACTCTGTCTATCCATTTCTATTTTGGCATTTTAATTTGCATATAGTACAGTGCTCAAACCTTGAGCATAATCATCAGCTAAACCAGAATGAGGCAGAAAGCATCATATCACCTCCAAATTTCCTGTGTGGCCTTTCTAATCAATATAACTCTCTCTTAAGAGGTAACTACGATTCTGATAACTCTTATGATAAATGTATTTTATTTGTTCTTGACCTTTTATTAGTGGATAGGTTAATTCTGTAGTTCTTACTCTTTTACTGTGCCCATATTATCAGTACAAATTTTATGATTCACAGTGTAATAGGCTTAGTGCATTGAGATTGTTATGTTCTCTCTCTAGTACTAGGCATTCAGTCCATTGCTTCTGGTAGCTCTTAGATCTCATCAGAGAAGTTTCCTTGTACAGTGGATGTGATAAATGCAGAGACACAACCAGTCAATGTACAAAAGTAAGTGTCTCTAGAATGCTCATCTAAGAGCCACAGAAGATTAGGAGCAGAAATACTGTAATAGCTAAGGATTGGGGAGACCAGGATGAAACTTTGTCTTATAAACATGACAAGACCAGTGCATACAGACTCAGAGCAGCTGTGGTTACATGCACACGATCAAGCCAGTCAACATTCTAGCATTGAGGTCAAGGGCCCATGAGTGCCCATTCTTAGTTGAGAAGTCACTGACAGTTGATTACTTCTGGGGATGGGAGAATCAGTTTTCTCTAAACTGGCATATAGTAACAATTCTGGAATTTTGGTTTCTTTAAAAAACATATAAATATAAGAATATGTTTTTGTTTTAATCCCAGGTATGGGATATGGGAGAGCTTCAGACTCTGCAGCAGCTGACTATGATTTGCCTCAGGTCCTAGCAGAGGCGTGGTTTTGCCAGCTGCAAATAGTTTCTCTGATTGTGTGATGTTCGGAATTCTGGAAACTTTCCAGAGGGTGTATAAATGCTAGAGCCATGATAGGTGGGGTGGATGGTTGTTGGTTGTTCAGGAAGTTGGATGAAGTAGTCGTGGTCAAAGAAGAAACAAGAAGAAAGAAATTAGATTCAGAGAATTAGAAATTAGATTCAGGACACAGATCTCCCCTATACTCTTCTTTCTTTACTATCTAGTGATAGGGGGTGAGACTGGGGGGATACAAAGACCAGCTACACTGGTAGGTTGAGCATGTTCAAGTGGGAATCCTCATACCCATGAGTAATGATGGCAGCACCAATTGGACTTGGTGAGTTGTAAAGATAGAGGATATGAAGTTGGGGTAGGGAAGTGAATCCAGGAAGAGCCAGAGGTGAGTATGATCAAAATACTGAATGCATGTTTACAATCCTCAAAGAATTGGTAAAAGTAGTATATTTAGTAACATAAAAAATGGATCACTTCTGCTGCCATTACTGACTAAAATGTAACAGGAAGTAAACAGTTGTTTGAGAGCCTAGCAGATTGACAGCTGTTAGGGCATTGAATAAGCCACAAGGTAGGCAGAAGGGTTTGCTATACCTTGAAGAATGAAGTCAAGGGTGATTGTATGAGCCTATATCACTGGACTAAAGTGAACATTAGGGATCTATTTCTAGAAGCGATGGTCAGTTTCAAGCCTGTGTTGTAGGAAAAGGATCAGAATTTGGATTACATACAGTAGTAAGATTGTGTTATGTCTTAGAATTAAGGCTCTAACCCAAGATTAGTCTTACCTGTCATGCTGGGTACCAATTTTCACACAGAGGTGATGGAAATCCTATTCCAGGAGAGGGCACACAAAAAAGAAAGGCCTGCTCCTCCATAGAGCCTACAGAATCAAACCTGTCTCAAGGGTATGACAGATTGACCCTCGTAAACAGATCATGCCTTAAATTGGCTCTTCTCCCATTTCCTGACCAGATGAATTCTGGAAATTGCTTCATATGGCTGCATTGACTTTCTTTCTTTATCAGCCAGAATAAATTGCTAAGTGGAGACAGGGATAAAGCAGGCTGGATGCTTACTCACTCGATCCTGTTTAAATTCTCATACTAACGTTGTGACTTCAGATAACTTATCCCTCAAGTCCCAGTTTCGCCCTCCCCCCACCCCCACCAATGCCCCCCCCCCAATGGCTAAAGAGATGTGATGGTATTTATTACATGTGATGAAATGATCAATTTTCACTGTGGACTAAATTTAGAATCACCATAGAAACATGTCTTTAGGTGTGTCTATGAGAGTGTTTCCAGAAAGGTTTAACTGAGGAGGGAAGATCCACTCTGAGTGTGGTAAAAATCACACATAGTCTGAATAAAGATAATGAGCCAAGCACCAGCATTAATCTCTTCCTGTTTCCTGTCTGAAGATGCAGTATAATCACCTGCTTCAAGCTCCTGCCACCAGAACTTCCTGCCTTGATGGACTGTAACCTCCAACTGTGAGCCAAATAAATCTTTCCCTTGCTTAGGCTGCTTTTGCCACAGCAATGGGGTAAACAGCTAATGCAGAGAATTAAGTGAGAAAATCAGTGAGTGTGAGTATGGCTGCTCCCTGCTACTCACTTATCCATGGGGTAGAAAAGAAAAAGGAAAGGAACCCCTTTAAGCTATTGGCTTTTAAAAATCAGCTGTTATGTTCTCTGTTCATGAATGTGTGTGGATCTCACCATCCTGGGTATTTCTTAAACCTTTAAATTTTTTACTGAGAACATCACACATGTAAAGAATCTATTTCGATCAAATCATGTCCCCTCATTTCCTCCCATGCCTTCCCACTAATTCTTTTCCCTTTCAACTTCATGTGTTATCTTTTATTGTTTGATTTTAATTTTTAGTCTTCTGAGTTTGCTTAGTATTGCTTGTAGGTAGGATTGCCTACTAGAGCATGGGTAACCTCTTAGATCGCATCCCTAAAGATAACTGACTCCTTCTCTCAGCATCCATCATTTACCAATAGCTTCTCAGCTAGCAGTGGGTCTTCACGAGTCATCCATTATCATCCTGGGATTTTGGCTGGCCTAGTTCTGTGTAGGTTTGTGTACAAACCCAGTGGCTCCTAGTTCATGTGTGCAATGATCCTGCCATGTCCAGCAAATAATATCTTAACTGCAGATATCTACTTACCCTTTTATGTGATGTTTCCTGAGCCTTGTGGGGAGGGAATATGATATTCATCCTATATCTTTAAAAAATAATAGACAATCTCCTTTCCATTTCTCTGGATGCTAGCCTACTGAGGGCAGTGATTGTTTCTTTCTCATCAGTGACCGACATGATGCACATAGCGGACATGAAGAAAATGCTTGCCATGTGCATCAACAAAACATGTCATTTGGTAATTATATGTTACATATCATTAGGGGGTATTTCTTGCATAACATTCATACTCAAGTTTATTTTTTAGAGAAGGTATGAATTTCAGCAAATCCTTCAAATCCACTTGTTGAGCTCTCTTAGACCTCTTAAACTGTCTTGACAAGACCAACACAAGACTGCCATTTATGAAACAATACTCTGTTGGAAGGCTCTGCAGCGACACTGTGAAAATAACTGTAACTTAGTAACGGAGGAGCATTTGCCTCAGCAGAGTCCTTCTGAGAAGGATAACTTTTAGGGGCAGCTCACACCACAGGAGCCTCATGAGACCAGTTGGATGCAGGCCAAGAGACCAACCATCAATTTCCTATGATGCTCTAAATATTTTTGTAATATACATAAAGCTGATCTTGAACATGAGGTCCAACATTTGAAAAGTGAGTTTGGAAAAATACAAGCCACTCCTATCTGCCAGAGCTGCAGCTACCAATTCTGTTAATATGATTAAATGATAAATTAATCTTCGGACAAAGAACAAAAAAGCCTCTGTGTTTACCCCCACTACTGAGGAAGGCACACTGACAGCTGCAGGCCATCCCTGTGACTATTTTTTGTTTTATTTTATTTTGAGATGCTGGACATTAATTAAGTTCAGGGATATATATATATATATATATATATATATATATATATAGAGAGAGAGAGAGAGAGAGAGAGAGAGAGAGAGATTCACTAAGTTGACCATACTGGACTTTAACTCACCATGTAACTCAGAATGGCCTTGAATTTTCCATCCTCTTGAATCAGCCTCCAGGTAGCTAGAATTACAGTTGCAAGCATCACGACTAGACCCATAAAGTTGGTAGTCTCCAGCATCTCCCAGCCCTTCCTGATAAGCTTCCTCATGAAGAAACACACAGATGGTTTTTGAATACATCAATAGTCTGACTCCTAAAAGGATTCCCTAACAGAAACTTTTTTCTTAATTAAAATTTATTTTATTTTTTATTTTTTGAGATTATAATTTAAGTATAACATTTCTCCTTTATATTTCCTCCCTTCAAACCATCCTATTCTCTCTATTATCTATTCTCTGTTCAAATTTATGACTTCTTTTTTCTAGTTGTTAACTGCATGTATATCTGTATTTGTATATACATATATATAAATCTTCATGCACATATGTAAACACATATATAACCTGTTCGGTCTGTATATTGTTATTTGTGTGCATGTTTTCAGGGCTGGCCATGTGCCACTGATGGTGCTGCACAGTTGCTGTGCCCTTTCCTGAGTGGGATCGTCTCTCCCATCCACAGCTTTCCTCAGCTGCCTACAGATCCTGGTCTAGAGTGGAGACCTTGTGAGTTTTCTCCATCCAGTTTGGCATGTCCATTGGTGTTGTCTATATGCACCTTATATTTGGGAATTCATGTTGGTGAGACTTTATGTAGCTTTCTGATATTACTAGGAGACACCATCTCACAACCCATAAATTTTAGTTTAAACAGATCACTATAACAAGAGACAGATAAGAGAGAGGAAATTAAGCAGACATTTTCTGACATGCACCTTCTGTTTTTATGCAGGGGACACTCAGATGACTAGTTCTCAAAGAAGTGATTGAATTCTGGCATCTACAACAAAGAATGGCAGAAATGGAGGACAAAGAAAAGAGCTGAGTCTCCCAGGGCAGCAACATGTGAGGAGACTCTCTCAGTTAGGGTTTCCATTGCTGTAAAGAGACACCATGACCAAGGCAACTATTATGAATGACAACATTTAATTGGGGGATGGTTTATTGGTTCTGAGGTTCAGTTCATTATCATCATGGTGGGAATCATGGCAGTATCCAGTCAGGCATGGTGCTGGAGGAGCTCAGAGTTCTACATCTTATTCTGAAGGCAAACAGAAGACTGGCTTCCAGGCAGCTACAAGAAGAGTCTCAAAGCCCACCCCCACAGTGACATACTTCTTCCAACAAGGCCACACCTCCTAATAGTGCCACTCCTTGGACCAAGCTCACTCAACCTTACCAGTTCTTTTGTCTGGTGGCATGGTCCACTTGCCCCACAGTTTATAGCTTGTCTTAACTTTCTAGTCACTATTGGTTTCCTGACTGCAGATGTGATGTGACCAGCCACTTCCTCCTCTTTTCCCACCATGATGGATTTCATCCTCTCAAACTAAGCCAGAATGAACACCCATTTCCTCTAGTTACTTCCTTCCAGGTATTTTGTCTCAAGAGCAGGAAGAGAGATTCAAACAACAGTTGAAATAGAAGAGTACTGCTGGATTGTTTAGGTGTCCAGGATAGATAGCAGAGGATGTGGTGAATCTTCATACACCTATGTAAACAATGATGGGGAAGAATTTATATCATCCTCCAAAACCACAGTGGCTTCTGCATCTATGCAATTATTTTCTCATGGAATCAAATAACTTCCAGGCATTTTGTCTATGATTCTGGTTAATCAGAGTCAGTGGAACAAGCTAATTATATAGGCAAATTAAATAAAGTGCAGGCCTAATGATTAAGAATCATTAGAGGCTCCAACTTAGCTTGACGGCTGCCTCCCATGTGATCTTGCCCCCCAGCCGACCTCAGGTGAGAAGCTCTGTTGGGAGTTTGATTTGTGCTTACTTGGGAATTGGCACATCTGCTACAGGTCCCTGCCAACAGTTTTGTTTTGTTTTGTTTGGTTTTGGAGGGGTCAATAAAGAGCCAACAGCCAATGGCTGGGCAGGGTGAAAGAGGCAGGACTTTTAGGGAGGGCTGCCCAGAAGGAAACAGGGCAGCAAAGGTAAAATACAGATTTAGAAAGTGTTAACTCTGGAATACTGGATGGGAGTGTGTGCTAGCCATGTGGAGGTTTGGAAGTGCCCAATCATTGAGCTAGTCAAGGTATACATCACAATATAAAGTTTGCACCCAGGTGTGTGTGTGTGTGTGTGTGTGTGTGTGTGTGTGTGTGTGTGTGCATGCACATGCGCGCGCCTTTTCATTTGAAAATCCAGAGAACTCTGGGGGTAGGGTGGGGTGGGGTGGGGAGAAGTGCACACTAGACTTTCACCAGGAGCTCAATGTGCATTAATTGTTTACCACTACAAAGCTTAACCCATCTGCTCCTCATCTTCCTTCACCTGCAAAACAGGCTGGAAAACAGGACACAGTCTGAAACCTAGTAGCAAAGTTTGAATACAGTAAGTCAAAAGCATTTGGAGCACAGAGAAAAATCAATAAACATTAGCTATTATGTTTTAAGGGATTTTCTAGAAGTAAAAATGTTTTTACTATGTTATTTAGGGAGATAAATCTATAGTTGAATTCATCTGTGACACAGAATCAGCTTTAAAAGACAGTAAGATGTGGCATAAAATAAAATCAAATATTTTTAAAATGTGAAAACAGTTTAATGAATTTCAGCCCAGAAAGTATTGAACCAATATATTTGATCTATAAACATTTATCACCCATCCAGGTGTATGAGAGAAAACAAATTAAGTCCTTGCTCAGGCAATTACAATCTAGCTGGAGAAGGCTGGCAAGTTCTGAGAGTGAGAAATAGAATATTAAGCACGAAGATGAGAGGAAACTTGCAAGAGGCGATTGGTGAGAGATGAGAGCCAGTGAAATGGGCTGAAACATCCTTGAGTGTGGCTCTGAGCCTGGAGGGTGTGCCCAGAAAGAAAAGACCTGGAGAAGGGTGGCCATTTTGGTGCCCATAAACCAGGGCTCTTGAAAGCCAGCAACATAGGTGTCAACTTTCATGGTCATAAAAATGCAGAGGCTTTTTCAGAGATTCACAGGTTCACCTGGAATCCAAGATTCTGTACCCTTAATCAGATGTCAGGTGACGCCACAGTAAATGCCTCCAGCTTCCGTATTCAGGAGACGTCGGTCATCTGGAAGGGACCAGCTTGTATCCTGGAGTAATAGGCAGAGGGGCCAGTTTTGGAGCCTGCAAGGGGGCTCCTTCAAGTATAGAGAAGAACTTAAACCGAGAGAGTGAAGTGGGAACAGGAAGAAAGGTGTAACCTCTGCAAAGGAGAAACAGAATGTAGGCAAACACACAGGCAAAGGGAGAGGCATCAATTATCATGTGACTAGGAGAGTGTGATTCCATGGGCACATATGAGATTAGCAGAGGGAGGGGCTTGTGAGGAAATACTGAATGATGATGCTGTGCTTGGAGTAATTTTCCCAGGAAAGGGGTGGGATTAGTACTTAAGATTTCATCCATATTAAGTACACAAAAATGGTGGTCGAAGTATACAGAAATAATTTTTGTTATTTTCTAGAGACCTGCGGAAGGAGCTCTTGTGTATAGCATAGTCAGGGATATTTTCACATTGTGAGGTGGGAGAGAAAAACACAGAAGGCAGAACCTGGGACTACAGAGTCCTGCCCGCTAATGGGAAGTATGCTAGAAACCCTGTCGCCCTGCAAAAGCAATAGGAGCACAGAAGCTTAATGGGACAAGTCACCAATAACATTCATTTAGATGTTTTTCTTTGTGCATATGCAAATTTGTGGATATGCATGCATGTTGTATGCAAGTGCGTGTCAAGGTCAGAGGCCAACCTTGAGTGTCTCTATCACTCTCCAGCCTACTTCATGAAGCAGGTTTTTTAACTGAATTTAGATCTTACCAGTCTTGCTGGGATGGCTGACTAGGGAGCTCTCAGGATCCTCCTTCTACTCTACTAGGTGCTAGAATTCCAGACCTATGTTGTAACACCTGGTGTTTTATGTGTGTGCTGGGGCTGAGGACTCAGCTCCTTATACTCGCATGGCAAGTACTTTACTAACTGAACGATTTCCTCTGCCCCATTTTGAGTTATTTTGAGATAGAGTTCACTACACTGCCTGAACAGACCTTCAACTTATAAAACTTTTGCCTCAGTCTCCTGAATACTAGGATTCCCATGGTGTACCACCATTCCTGGCTTCATTTCTAGTTCTTTTCATATGAAAAAGATCATATAGCCATAGGAGAAAATTCTGGGGAAAAAATCCACACAGAAAGAAAACCATAAAATTGATGATAGAACCCCTCTCTGTTTTGTCCATATGCACATACATATTCATTTATTCACTTATGTCTTTTTTCTTTGCCAATATACTTTTTTTTTTTGACAAATCGGGATAATGATGTTTACATGCTTTCTTATTCAACTTTAAAATATGTTCCGAATACTTCCCCCTGACATTAACAATCTATTATCATATATATATGAACAAATCCAGGTTACCCATAGAAGTCAGAAAAGTATTTGGAAAGATATGGTGCCAAATAAAAATCTTCCAGGCTGGGGGGGGGGGGAGGACTCAAGAAGGAATTGCACAAAAGAGGTTTGTGGAAGGATTGAGATGAGGCCAGGAGGGAAGGGAAGGGTAAGAAGGGGGCAACATCAGGGTGCATCCTTGGGAGGCTGCAGGCTTTTGTTCAGATGGAGAAAGTTGCATGTGGAACTGAAAAAATAGGAAATACAGACTAGAGAGAGCTGGATACTGTTCATCTTTGCAAGAAACAAAGTCATCTTAAAAAGTTAGGCATGACTATGTGTCTGTGTGTATGTACAGTTTCATGAAAAACAGAAGACAGGGCAGGATTCCTTGGGGCTGGACAGGCTGTGAGCCTCTCACATGGGTGCTGGAAACTACAGTTGACTCTTCACTACTGAGCTATCTCTCTGTCCTGTAAAGCCATTTTTTTTTTTTTTTTTTAAAGAAATGAGGAAAAGCAAGTTAATTTGAGAAGAAATCTGATTCTGGCTTTGGGCTATTATAACAGTGTCTACCATACACTGCCATATAAACTAGAGGTTGGTAATGGAAACAGTTCCATAGATGTTGCCAAGAGTTAGCTGGTGTGTGGATATCATTTCACATTAACCATTTGAATCTACTTGTTTTTGTTTTGTAAGTTTGGAGTGCTTTTAGAAAGTTCCAGGTGTGGTGACACATGCCATGAATCTCAGCACTTAGGAGGCAGAGGCAGCTGGATCATTGAGTTCAAGGCCAGTCTGGTCTATGGAGGAAGTTCCAGGGCAGCCAGAGCTACACAGTGAGACCTTGTCCTGAAAAACTGAAAAATTGAGAGAGATGCTTCATTAATTGATGCTTATGAAGAAAGCTATTCCCCAAAGTAATTATTCTTACTTTAAAAATGATTATTTATTTTATTTTTAAAATTATAGTATAATTATATCATTCATCTTCCTTTCTCCCTCTAAATTTTCTTACATGCCATCCTTTCTTTTTAGAATTCAAAGCATATTTTTTTGTTAATTGTTGTTATATGCATATATGTATATATAAATATTTATAAATATTCCTTGGTGTACAAATACAACCTTATCAGCTTGGCTGTTACCTGTAGGTATGACTGCAAAGCTATTTGGTATTAGATAGCCACTTTGTGTGCTCCTCCCTGGAGAAGACTATTTGTCCCACTCCCAGCATTCCTTACTTGCCTCTTGTTAGTTTTGTAGGGTTGAGGCTTTATGAGTCACCCCGATCCCTGACCCTGACACTTTGGTGTGCCTATTGTTGTCCTGGTTAGTGCATGTTTAGGCAGTCATGTTGGTGAGATTTGCTGAGTATAGCTTCTGGCGTTACTAGGAGACACACTCTTTTAGCAAACTTCCTGTTCCTCTGGCTCTTGAAATCTCTTTCACCCCCTCTTCTGCAATGACCCATTTTTTTTACTTTCTTAGTTTCTATGCTTACTCCAGGTTATGTACTTGAAGTAAAAATTATTATTAAAAGTTCCTGCCCAGGGTTTCTTTCCCACCTTAGACCATTTATGTTCCTGGATGGAAGACTCACATAGCATTTATATTTTTAAATAGCCTTAGTTAGCACAGTAGCTGGGCAGCTGCCTACCTTTCATGCTGTTAGAATCTACTTTCCTATTGATAACCCCAAGTTATCATTTGCTATTTAATATGTTCCATCTGGGCTAATCCTAACTACAATTGGGCAACCTTCTGGGCCATGTTCTCTTGGTCCTTAACCCATAGCGGTTCTCCTTCTCCCTCCTACACATTCTTCTTCTTCCATGGTGGCTTCTTCCTGCCCCTCCTTCCTTGTGGTTCTCTCTTCCCAAACCGCAAAACCTCAACCCACCCATGTCTCTTCTGTCAAGCTATTGGCTGCATCTTTATTCACCAATGAGAATCAACTTGGGGGCAGGGTTCCAGGGAATACATGCAGACTCCAGGTTTTGGGTACCCACACTTAGCATTACAATAGAGAGTAAAAGACAAAACTTCAGCATGTACTCACATCTGAAGATTTGGAGCTAGGAATCTCAGATGAGAGAGAATGTGTGACATTTGTTTTTCTGAGTCTGGGTTACCTTGCTCAATATGATCTTTTCTAGTTGCATTCATTTACCTACAAAGCTCATGATTTCATTTTTCTATATTGCTGAATAGAATCCCATAGTGTGTATGTACCACACTTTCATTAACCACTCATTGGTTGTAGGAAATTTAGGTTGCTTCCATTTCCTAGCTGTTGTGACTAGAGCAGTAACAAACACGACTGAGTAAGTATTTGCAGTGTTGGATGCCCAGTCTTTCAGGCATATGCCACAGGGTGGTATAGCTGGGTCATATGATAGGTTTATTGTTAGCTTTTGGAGAATTCTCAAAATTGATTTCCATAGTGGCTGCACCAGTTTGCAAAACAACCAACAGTGAATTGAAGGTTCCCTTTCTTCACATCCTACTTCACTTGTCAATTATTTTGTTGAGGTTTGCAGTTCTTACTGGAGTAAGGTGAAATCTTAAAGTTCTTTTGATTTGAATTTCCTAATTGCTAAGGATAATGAACTTTAAAAAAATATATATTCCTTAGTCACTTTCCTCCTCCTTCTCTTCTTCCTCCTCCTTCTACTCTCCCTCCCCCCCTCCTCCTTCTGCTCCTCCTCCCCCTAGAACTGTCTGTTAAATACCCAGGCTCATTTTAAAAAATGGGTTGTTTGCTTTTTTGCTTTTTTGTTTTTTTGTTTTTGGAGTCCTTTATATACATTGGATATTAATTTTCTGTTAGATCTCACCTATTCTGTGGGCTTCCTCTTTATCTAACATTGTTTCTTTAGCTGTGCAGAAGCTTCTTAGTTGAACTTGACAATTGTTGGCCTTAATTCTTGGGCAGATGAAGTTCTATTCAGAAAGTCCTTTCATATACCTACACACCATGTATGGTACCACCTGTTTTCTTCTGGAAGTTTTAGGTTTCACATTTTGGTCTTCGATCCATTTAGACTTAGTTTCTGTGCAAGGTCATAGATGCTGGCTATTTTCATTCTTCTGCATCAGGACATCCAGTTCTTCCAACACCATTTGTTGAAGATGCTTTTGTTTCTCCAGTGCATGTTTTTGTCATTTTTGTGAAATATTAACTGGCTGAAGTTACAAGTATTCATCTTTGTTTTATAAAATTTCTTTCTGATGGCCTAAATGTTAGCTTTTGTGCCAATATCATATTATTTTGATTATTGTGTCTCTCTAATAGTTCTTGAAATCTGGAGTTCTTCAGCATTATTTTTTGATTGGTTTGGATACCTGGCTTTTTTTTTTTTTTTTTTTTTTGATTCATATAAATCATTCTTTTCTACTTCTGTGAAGAGTGAGTTGGGAGTTTTGACTGGGATTACCTTGAATGTTTTTGGTAGAATGTCCATTTTCACAATATTAATTCTACCAATCCATGAGTACAGGTGTTTGTTTTCTAATGTCTTTCTTTATTGTTCTCTTCAGAAGTTTAAAGTTTTCATTGTAAAGGTCCTTTACCCCTTTAGTTAGGTTTGATATTTTATCTTCTTTGAATGCTATTGTCAATGGGAATGTGTGCATGGTCTCTTTTCCTGTATGTATGCTGGAGATGTATAGAAAAATCTATTGATTTGTATAAGTTGATTCTGTATCCTGCCTCATTGCAATATATTGATTATACATATATGTATACACACATACATATGTATATATAATCATGTCACTTGCAAATAGGGACAGTTTGACTTCTTCTTTCCCTAATTATGTCCCTTTAATTTCTTCTCTTGCCTTATTGCTTCAGCATGATATTGAAAAGAGTGGGGATCAAGGACAGCTCTGTCCCACTCCTGACTTCTGTGGGACTCCTTCAAGCTTTTCTCCAATTACAATGATGTCGGCTGTGGGTTTCTCATATTGATTTCATTATGTTGAGCTTTGTGCCTACATTCTCTAGGAATTTTATTATAAAAAGGGCATGCTGGATATTTGTCTGCTGATATGGTCATGATTTTTGTCTTTAGGTCCATTTATGTGGTTTATTGCATTTATCATCCTGCATACACCGAACCATCTTTGCATTTCAGGAATAAAGTCAACTTGGTCATGGTATATAATCTTTTTGATTTATGGCTGTGTTCTGTTTGAAAGTATCTTATCGAGCAGTTTTAAGTGTATGTTAATCAGGGACATTGGCCTATAGTTTTCTTTTTTGTTTTGTCTTTACTTGATTTTGGTATTAGAGTAATACTGGCTTCTTTTTTCTTTTTTCTTTTGATTAGTATAAGAAGGATTGATGGCACATTTTCTTTGAATTATGCTACAAATCAGTTATTATTATATTAATTATTACTCTTCTACCTTCTTATTTGTTATGGGTCTGTATAGGGTGTTGGATTCTTCTTGGTTTAATTTTGGTGGCTTGGTTGAATCTGGAAATCAATCGCCCCCCTTTAAAGTTTTTTTAAACTTAATGTTAGTGCAGGTTTTTAAAACAGGCTTTTATAGTGTTATGTCATAATGTTTTACTGTTTGATTCTGTTTCTGTTATTTTTTGTCTTCTCTTTTTTTCTTTTGGTTAGTTGGGTCAATGGCCTGTTAATGTTACTTTCCTAAAGAACAAGATTCTCTGTATTGATTTCTTTGTTTCTACTTTGTTAATTTGTGTGTCTGATTTTTATTACTTCTTGGTGTTGACTGGGTTTGGATTTGGTTTGTTCTCTCTCTCTCTCTTTCCAAAAAATTTTGAGTTGCATCATTAGGTAACAGATTTGTGCCCTTTTTGCTTTATAATTCTGGCACTTGGAGCTATGAACTCCTTCGTAGGACGGTTTTCAAATATGTTCAGCTGCTGTGTTGTGCTTTCCCTTTCATTTGGTTCCATAACCAAATGATTTTATTTCTTTCTTGATATCTTCTTTGACTCGTTCATCATTCAGCAATGACTTGTTTAATCTCCTCGTGTTTGTGTGCTTACTAATGACTTGTTTGCTGTCAGCTTTAAGTTGTATTACATCATGGTCAGATAGGATACATGGATTTATTTCAGTCTTTTTGCCTTTGTAAGGATTTGTTTTGTGCCTCAGGATGTGGTCTACATTAGACAAGCCTTTGTGTGCTGCTGTATAGAATTTTTGGTGTTTTTGGGTGCAGTATTCTGTAGATATTTGTCATAATAGTAAAGTATTCCTGGAACAGTCTCTCAGAACCATCAGCTGCCACTTGACTACTGACCTTGTACACAACAGACTCTAGTTATGTTCTAGGCACAGCATCCAAAGAACCCTATAGGTTTGAGAAAATTATTAATCTTTACTTGTTGCTGTGCTAAATGAAATGGGTTTGTGTACAGGGCCCCTATTATTGTTTTGGATTCACTTATTCCTGCAAAAACATATTGAAATTTAGCTGTCAGTGTAGTATTACTAAGAAATAGTGAGGCTTGAGAGAACTTGGGTCATAGGTCCCAACTTTTGTGGAACAGTTGCTGTGGTTCTTTGAGACTGAGTTAGCTATCATAAGAGGAAGGTTGTGAGGCTCTGTCCCTTTTACTTTACTTTCCTCTGCACATTTTCCACCATGGGTTTAAAAGCACAAAACTATCACCAGAAACAAATCACACTAGTATTCAATCGTAGACTTCCCTGACTGTGAGTCCCAACAAATCTTTTTTATTTTTTTAAATCATCCGATTTCAAGTATTCTGTTCCATCAACCAAAAATGGACAATTCTGTTCAACATCCAGAATTTCATATTTATATCTTAATTTTTTCCACTTTTTGCACACTATTGGGTATTAGTCATTTTGTAACCAGCATGTATGACATTCTGGGTTTTTAATGCTTCCAAAGGAATTCCTGCTGAGCTAGCCAGTTGGTAATTTATATTCTAAATTGGTGACTCGAGGTCATTTTTAGATATTTTTTTTTTTGTAATTTTACTTATTTATTAATTTATTTTTTTGATATTTAATTTATTTACATTTCAAATATTTTCCCCTTTCCAGTATCCTTTTTAGAAACCCCCTATTCAATCCCCCCTCCCCCTGCCTCTATGAGAATGCTCCCCTACTCTCCCCATTCCCGTCTTCCCTCCCTAGCATTCACCTACACAAGGACCTCTCCTCCCACTGATGCCCAACAAGGCCCTCCTCTGCCACATATGTGGCCAGCACCATGGGTCCCTCCATGTGTATTCTTTGGTTGGTGGTCCAGTCTCCAGGAGCTCCAGGGTGTGTGGGGGTCTAGCCAGTTGACACTATTACTCCCTTCATGGGGCTGCAACCCCCCTCAGCCCTTTTAGTCCCTTCTCCAACTCCTCCATCTGAAAATCCACATTCAGTCCAATGGTTGGCTGCGAACATCCACCTCTGTATTTGTCAGGTTCTGCCTGAGCCTCTCTGGAGACAGCTTATCACCCTTCCATCAGTGAGCACTTCCCAGCATCCACAATAATGTCTGGGTTTGGTGGCTATATATGGGATGTATCCCCAGATGGGGCAGTCTCTGGATGGGCTTTCCTTCAGTCTCTACTCCACATTTTGTCTCCATATTTCCTCCTGTGAGTATTTTGTCCACCCTTCTAAAAATCAGTGAAGCATCCACATTATGGTCTTCCTTCTTCTTAGGCATCATATGGTCTGTGAATTGAATCTTGGGTATTCTGAACTTTTGAACTAATATCCACTTAACAGTGACTACATATCGTGTTTATATTTTGTGGCTGAGTTACCTCACTCAGGATGATATTTTCAAGTTCCATTCATTTGCCTGAGAATTTAATGAAGTCATTGTTTTTAATAGCTGAGTAGTATTCCATTGTGTAAATGTACCACATTTTCTGTATCCATTCCTCTGTTGAGGGACATCTGGGTTGTTTCCAGTTTCTGGCTATTATAAATATGGCTGCTATGAACATAGCAGAGCATGTGTCCTTATTACATGTTGGAGCATCTTCTGGGTATATGCCCAGGAGTGGTATAGCTGGGTCCTCAGGTAGTACTATGTCCAATTTTCTGAGGATCCACCAAACTGATTTCCAGAGTGGTTGTACCAGCCTTGCAATCCCACCAGCAATGGAGAACTGTTTCTCTTTCTCCACATCTTCATCTGCATCTGCTGTCACCTGAGTTTTTGATCTTAGCCAGTCTGACTGGTGTGAGGTGGAATCTCAGGGTTGTTTTGATCTGCATTTCCCTGATGACTAAGGATGTTGAACATTTCTTTAGGTGCTTCTCAGCCATTCAAGTTTCCTCAGTTGAGAATTCTCTGTTTAGCTTTGTTCCCCATTTTTAATAGGGTTATTTGGTTCTCTGGAGTCTAGCTTCTTGAGTTCTTTGGATATATTCGATATTAGCCCTCTATCGGGTGTAGGATGTTAAGGATCTTTTCCCAATCTGTTGGTTGCAGTTTTGTCCTATTGACAGTGCCCTTTGCCTTACAGAAGCTTTGCAATTTCATGAGGTCCCATTTGTTGATTCTTGATCTTAGAGCATAAGCCATTGGTGTTCTGTTCAGGAACTTTTCCCCTGTGCCCATGTGTTTGAGACTTTTCCCCAGTTTCTCTTCTATTAGGTTCTGTGTAACTGGTTTTATGTGGAGGTTCTTGATCCATTTGGACTTGAGCTTTGTACAGGGAAATAGGAATGGATCAGTTTGCATTCTTCTACATGTAGACCGTCAGTTGAGCCAGCACCATTTGCTGAAAATGCTATCTTTTTTACCAGTGGATGTTTTTAGCTCCTTTGTCAAAGATCAAGTGACCATTGGTGTGTGGGTTCATTTCTGGGTCTTCAATTCTATTCCATTGATCTACCTGCCTGTCATTGTACCAATACCATGCAGTTTTTATCACTATTGCTCTGTAGTACAGTGCGGGACAGTGGAAGGCAGTCTGGTTTCTGGTAGAGCTGAGGTTTGAACTCTGCCGGTCCAATAGGTTCTTTCCAGCAGAGGGCAGCCTACAAGGGACAGCAGGTGTTTGCTAGGCTCCTAGAAAACCACTCCTGACACGTGCCTATATCTCTCCCTAGGTCTGTGACATTTGGTCACTTAAAAAACGAGTCGCTCCTCAAGCCTCTCCTCAGGTAGAGGCGTGGTCATACTCCCAAGTCCCACTACAGGAAGAGGTATGGTCACATAGTCTCAAGACATCCCCATGTTAATGAGACACCTAGAGGCTTAGTCATGCCCCTTCCCATTTACTGTTTCAACCTCACCCCTCCCTGAGAATGTGTGTGGGGGTATGGTCTCACCCATGCCACTCCCTACATGACAATAAATGCTCTAGAACTATGGACTGTCTCTATTCATCTTGATCCTCTGTGGAACAATAGAACCAGTCTTCACCTAAAGAGCTACGTGCATAGCCTCCCACTGAAGCCGTCTCAGCTTTCCCAGTTACAGCAGTCATCCACACAAGCCAAAGCAGCTAGCCGGCCCCCAAGCCACACCTGTCCCGTGAGCTCTTTTCCTTCTTGTGAGCTCTTTTCCTTCTCGGCCCCACACATGGGCCTCTCATTTTGTTTCCAGTTCCACCGCAGCATCCAGCATGGTCTGTGATGCCCAGAGTATGGGAACCCCACAGAGCTGGCTGAGAAGTGTCCCTTGTGCTATCATGGCCGACCCCCCCAAACCCTGGGCTGTGTCCACACAGAGGCTTCCCACAGCCTAACACAGGCCCAGCAGCCTATGAGGGCACACGTGGTCAATGTCCCTTGTGTCCTGTCTCTCTCAGGGCTGAGAGCTCCTGGGGCACAGGACTTCTCTCCACTGAACAGGTTGATCCAACAGTACAGCTTGAGGTCAGGGATGCTGATTCCCCCAGAAGTTCTTTTATTGTTGAGAATAGTTTTTGCTATCCTGGGTTTTTTTGTTACTCCAAATGAATTTGAGAATTGCTCTTTCTAACTCTATGAAGAATTGACTTGGAATTTTCAAGGGGATTGCACTGAATCTGTAGACTGCTTTCAGCATTATGGCCATTTTTACTATATTAATCCTGCCAATCCATGAACATGGGAGATCTTTTCATCTTCTGAGTTCTTCGATTTCTTTCTTGTCATACAGAACTTTCAATTGTTTGGTTAGAGTCACACCAAGATACTTTATATTGTTTGTGACAAATGTGAAGGGTGTCGTTTTCCTAATTTCTTTCTCAGTCTGTTTATCCTTTGAGTATAGGAAAGCTATTGATTTGTTTGAGTTCATTTTATATCCCGCCACTTTGCTGAAGGTGTTTATCAGCTGTAGCAGATCTCTGGTGGAGTTTTTTAGATCACTTAAGTATATGATCATATCATCTGCAAATAGTGATATTTTGATTTCTTCCTTTCCAATTTGTATCCCTTTGACCTCCATTTTTTGTCTATTTGCTCTAGCTAGAACTTCAAGTACTATATTGAATAGATAGGGAGAGAGTAGGCAGCCTTGTCTAGTCCCTGATTTTAGTGGGATTGCTTCAAGTTTCTCTCCATTTAGTTTGATGTTGGCTGGTTTGCTGTATGTTGCTTTTACTATGTTTGGGTATGGGCCTTGAATTCCTGATCTTTCCAAGATTTTTATCATGAAGGGATGTTGAATTTTGTCAAATGCTTTTTCAGCATCTAATGAAATGATTATGTGTTTTTTTTCTTTGAGCTTGTTTATGTAGTGGATTACATTGATGGATTTCTGGGTATTGAACTATCCTTGCATTCCTGGGATGAAGCCTACTTGATAATGGTAAATGATCATTTTGATGTGTTCTTGGATTCAGTTTGTAAGAATTTTATTGAGTATTTGTGCATTGATACTCGTAATGGAAATTGGTGTGAAGTTTTCTTTCTTTGTTGGGTCTTTGTGAGGTTTTGGTATGAGTGTAACTGTGGCTTCATATAATGAACTGGGTAGTGTTCCTTCTGTTTCTATTTTGTGGACTAGTTTGAAGAGTATTGGTAATTAAGTCTTCTTTGAAGATCTGATGGAATTCTGCGCTAAACCCATCTGGTCCTGGCCTTTTTTGGTTGGGAGACTTTTAATGACTGCTTTTATTTCTTTATGAGTTATGGGACTGTTTAGATGGTTTATCTGATCCTGACTTAACTTTGGTATTTGGTATCTGTCTAGAAAATTGTCCAATTCATCCAGAATTCCTAATTTTGTTGTGTAGTAGGATCTGATGAGATTTTGAATTTCCTCAGAATCTGTTGTTATATCTCCCTTTTCCTTTCTGATTTTGTTAATTTGGATACAGTCTCTGTGACCTCTGGTTAGTCTGGCTAAGGGTTTATCTATCTTGTTGATTTTCTCAAAGAACCAGCTCCTGGTTTTGTTGATTCTTTGTATAGTTCTTTTTGTTTCTACTTGGTTGATTTCAGCCCTGAGTTTGATTATTTCCTGCCTTCTACTCCTCTTGGGTGTATTAGCTTCTTTTTGTTCTAGAGCTTTCAGGTGTGTTGTTAAGTTGCTTGTGTATGCTCTCTCCAGTTTCTTTTTGGAGGCACTCAGAGCTATGAGTTTTCCTCTTAACACTGCTTTCATTGTGTTCCATAAGTTTAGGTAGGTTGTGCCTTCATTTTCATTAAATTCCAGAAAGTCTTTAATTTCTTTCTTTATTTCTTCCTTGACCAAGTTATCATTAAGTAGAGCATTGTTAAATCCATTTGGTCCATAACTTCTCTTAGTTTCATTGTGTCTCTCTTTTGTTTTTGTTTCCATGATGAGAATGGGGTGTTGAAGTCTCCCACTATTATTGTGTGAGGTGCAATGTGTGCTTTGAGATTTAGTAAAGTTTTTTTTTAATGAATGTGGGTGCCCTTGAATTTGGAGCATAGATGTTTTGAACTGAGAGTTCTTCTTGGTAGATTTTTCCTTTGATGGGTATGAATTGTTCTTCCTTATCTTTTTTGATGACTTTTGGTTGAAAGTCGATTTTATCCACTATTAGAATGGCTACTCCAGCTTGTTTCTTGTGACCATTTGCTTGGAAAATTGTTTTCCAGCCCTTTACTCTGAGGTAGTGTTTGTCTTTGACACTGAGGTGCATTTTCTGTATGCAGCAAAATGCTGGGGCCTGTTTATGCATCCAGTCTGTTAGTCTATGTCTTCTTATTGGGAAATTGAATCCATTGATATTAAGAGATTTTAAGGAATAGTGATTGTTACTTCCTGTTATTTTTGATGTTATTTTTATGTTTGTGTGGCTATCTTCTTTTGGGTTTGTTGAAAGAAGATTACTTTCTTTCTTTTTCTAGGGTATAGTTTCCCTCTGTGTATTTGTGTTTTCCATCTATTATCCTTTTTAGGGCTGGATTTGTGGAAAGATATTGTTTAAATTTGGTTTTGTCATTGAATATCTTGGTTTCATTATTTATGGTAATTGAGAATTTTGCTGGGTATAGTAGAATGGGCTCGCAGTTGTGTTCTCTTAGTGTCTGTATGACATCTGCCCAGGATCGTCTAGTTTTCATAGTCTCTGGTGAGAAGTCTGGTGTAATTCTGATAGGTCTGCCTTTATATGTTACTTGCCCTTTTTCCTTACTGCTTTTAATATTCTTTCCTTGTTTTGTGCATCTGGTGTTTTGACTATTACGGACAGAAGGAATTTCTTTTCTGGTCCAATCTATTTGGAGTTCTGTAGGCTTCTTGTATATTCGTGTTCATCTCTTTCTTTAGGTTAGGGAAGTTTTCTCCTATAATTTTGTTTAAGATATTTACTGGCCCTTTAATTTGGGAATCTTCACTCTCTTCTATACCTATTATCCTTAGGTTTGGTCTTCTCATTGTGTCCTGGATTTCTTGGATGTTTTGAGTTAGGAGCTTTTTGCATTTACATTTTCTTTGACTGTGTCAATGTTTTCTATGATATCTTCTGCACCTGAGATTCTCTCTTCTATCTCTTGTATTCTGTTGGTGATGCTTGCATCTATGACTCCTGTTCTCTTTACAAGGTTTTCTAACTCCAGGGTTGTCTCCCTTTGTGATTTCTTTATTGTTTCTATTTCCATTTTTAGATCTTGGATGGTTTGGTTCATTTCCTTCATCTGTTTGATTGTGTTTTCCTGTAATTCTTTAAAGGATTTTTTGTTTCCTCTTTAAGGGTCTCTAGCTGTTTACTTGTGTTCTCTTGTATTTCTTTAAGGGAGTTATTTATTTCCTTCTTAAAGTCTTCTATCATCATCATGAGATGTGATTTTGAATCTGACTCTTGCTTTTCTGGTGTGTTAGGTTATCCAGGTCTAGCTGTGGTGGGAGAACTTGGTTCTGATGATGCCAGGTAACCTAGGTTTCTGTTGTTTATGTTCTTTCCCTTGCCATTTGCCATCTGGTTATCTCTTGTGTTAGCTGGTCTTGCTTTCTCTGACTATGGCTTATCCCTCCTGCAAGCCTCTCTGTTAGTACTCCTGGGAGACCAGCTCTCTCTGAGAGGAATTTGGGTTTGGAGAGCTGTGGTACAGGGTCAGCTCTGTGGTGCAGATAGAAACCAGTTGGATCCTGTCTCCAGCTGTTCCTTGGTTCCTGTGTCCTGGTGGTTTGTCCAGGTTCCCTCTTGGGCCAGGAATTTGAACAGAAGTGGTGGTCTTGCCTGTGCTTTAAGGTCTGTCAGCACTTCTGGGAGACTCGCTTTCTCCTGGCACTATTTGGATATGAAGTCCTGTGGCACAGGATCAGCTCCCAGCCCAAATTTGAAAACTGGAAGGCTATTCCTCAGTCCCTGTGTCCTGAGGGTTCTGGGCGGGTCCCTCTGAGCAGAGATGCTGTTCTTACCCCTCCTCACAGGCTTGTCTGCACTCCTGGGAGGCTAGCTCTCTCCTGGTGCTATTTGGGTATTGAGATCTGTGGCACAGGCTCAGGTCCCCTGCCACAGATGGAAACTGGAAGGCTCCTGTCCCAGGTAGCTCCTTGGTTCCTTTGTCAGGAGGGTTTTGGGTGCGTCCCTCTGATCAGAGTTGCTGGTCTTACCCCTCCACTCACAGGTTTGTCCACACTCCTGGGAGGCTAGCTCTCTCCCGGTGCTATTTGCATATCTTACATCTTAATTTTTACAGTCATCTATGGAGTTAATTAATAATTGTGTATTACCTACCAACGCTACTGTGGATATAATGGGAAATGACCCCCGGAGTGAACTCTGAAGTGGTTTCATAGACAGTATTGCTGCTGGGAGTGCTGGTGTCTTGGAAAGCTGAACAATGGCTAAGAAATCTTTCAGGAATGCAAAGTTATTTAGTGGGTGAACATGCTTCCTTTTCTGTCATAATCCTCACCAGATGCTACTGAATAGAACTGGAAAAGATCACGTAGTCCCCAGTAATCCTAGGAAGTGGTCACACTGAACTCAAGGAAATTAAGGAAGCCAGAGAAACTATTAAAGTCACAGCAGTAAGGTAGGGGAAGGTCGAAGTGACATTTCCAATTTAGAACTTCTATTTATAGTCACTGGAACTTTTCAAGACTGTTCAGCAATGGACTGACAGGTTCTGTCTATATTTTCAGCTTCAAAATAAATTTGTCTGAAAAAAAAAACTCCATCAGAATATTCATTCATTCAAGCCTATGTAGTATGCCAAGAAAAAACCAGGTGATAGTTTTTGTAAAAGAACTCCAAAGATCCCATCTACACATACTAAGGCTACATGAATAGATATATGAGCCAACTATGTATAACACCTTATAGCAGAATTCAATTCAAACAAAGACTTTAATGGAACTTTAGTGAGATATTCTGGTATAGAATGAATTTTGGAATATAAAGTTTTCCTGGGCCAAATGTTATTTCTGTTATTAGTATGAACACAGCTATGTCCAGAATTCCAGAAAGATTTTTTTTTGGAGAAATAGGCATCAAATTATTAGAGTTTTGTTTTCTAACATTTCTCTATCTCTGTATCTACTTACCCAGCTATGTATCAATCTATTGATCTACCTATATATGTATTGATGTGTCAATGTATTTATCAATCATCTTATCATGTATCTATCATCTATCCATCTAACATCTATCTATCTATATCTCTTAATCATCTATCTATCTATCATCTATCTATATCTTGATCATCTCTCTATTGTCTATTATTAACTAATCTGTCAATCTATCATCTATCATTTTCTATGTATCTACCTATGTATGTATATATGCATGTATGCATGTATTTATATATCTCTTAATCCTCTATCTATCCACTATTATCTATCTACCCATGTATCATTTATAAACTATTATCTATAATCTATTACATCCAATCTATTGATCTATCATCTATCACCATTTATCATTTTCTATGTATCTACCTATGTATATATGCATGCATGTATGTATTCTATATCTCTATCATTTATCTGTCTATCCATCTATCTATCATCATCTATCAATGTGTCTACCTATGTATGTATATATATATATGCATATGTATGTATGTATGTGTCTGTCTGTCTATGTTTGTACATGTATATGGGTGTGCACATGCCAAGGCACATGTATGGAATTTAAAGGACCATCTACAAAGGTCTGTTTATTCCTTATATCATGTGGTTCCTGAGAGCTGAGCTCAGGTTGTCAGGCCTGGCATCAAGCACCTTTACTCATTAAGCCACCTCACTGGTCCGAGTTGTTTTCTACTGTATCAGTGTACTGAGGAAATTTACATAATCAATCAGCAAGACATACTGAGAACATTTCCATCTATGGGGAGACAGGAGACCAGCTGCACATCTTCCCTGAATACCTCATAAATACTTTATAGCACACTGTATCAGCTGGCTTTGGGTTTCACACTAGTTGTTCTGAATGTGATTTACAGTTGTGCCAGAAAATTTAAAACACATCTGCCAAAACAAAGTGCTATTATCATGTTAAAAAGGAGAGCCCTCAGAAAAGAATATTTTAACGTTTTGGGAGAGGAGGGTAACAGGGAATGCCCTTCTATGGAATTTTCTTAGAGGAAATTGAAACAACATAGAATGATTTGTTTTGATGTTATTATTGGGCACAATTGCTAGAAACTCCCATGTTGAAAAATAAATGAAAACAACTAATTTTATTCATTTTGTAAGTATAACCAAAAAAAAAAAAAAAAAAAAAATCCCTCCGGAGGGATGGGGCCTCAACTTGTCAGTTGTCAAGAAGTGGAAGTACAGATTGACTAATAGAATTGCCCATTTTTGCCTTGGGAACATGGGCTTTCTTATTATTACTTTCTTCTAATTCTTTGATATCTGCAAACTTCAGAAATGCTTACCCCTGAGTACTGTGAAGTACAAGGAAACCTCACAAATTCCTATTGTACCTTAAAATTCTCATTTGATGTTTTAAGCTAAAAAAAGTCCCACGGAGGCAAAAATTCCAAGATGTATGCTCCTCAGGATTGAATCATTTAGCAGTCCACAAATTAAATTATTGAACAGTAATGTAGGCAGGGATCCCACAGAGCCTGATGTGTCCCCTTCACTAATTTAGTTTGTTTCATCCAGTTAGATGTAACAAATCAGGAAACAGATACAATAGGAAAAGACTGCCAAACTGGCCTTGAGGGGTCTACCATGAAAGCATGTCTTTGATTTGTTTTCCTCTGTGACTCTGAAGGCCTCAATGCTCCTTGGTGAACCTTTTCCAAAGGAGGACGACTTAGATCCTGTCTTTATGTTTTGTCCTTGCAAAGCTGAACCGAGAGCTGTTTGCTGAAGTATCCCAAGAAGGATATTTTGTTTAGGAACAAAAAATTTTAAACAGTTCTGCTGTTCGTGGGACAAATCAGTTGCCAGATGGGATGAAGATGTCTGTATTTTCCTGAACTTGTCACAGGCTGAGGGTGAACTGTAGCTACTATGCCTGATGCTTGCAAAAGGTGGACATCCAGTAAAACCTGAGTTTTAGGCCTCTGGAATTTTCACTTTAGATGCTTTTATAATGGGCAATGAGTACATCTCTTGGCAGCCTCTAGTAGGGCCTCTAAAGCCTCTAGTAGGGCCAGAGATTTTTTGTTGTTGTTGTTTTGTTTTGATTTTTTTTTTCTGAGTGAGGCAAGGGAGCCTCTTCTCTTTATAGAGGGCCCCATAGATATGGGCCATGGCAAATGCATACAGACTGTCTTAGTTTGGGTTTTGTTGCTGTGAAAAGACACTATGATCAAGGCAACTCTTCTAAAAGCAAACATTTAATTGGGGATGACTTACAGGTTCAGAGGTTTAGTCCATTATCATTGTGGTGTGAAGCATGGCATTGTGCAGACAGACATGGTGCTGGAGGAGGCTGGGATTCTAAATTTTGATCTGAAAGCAGCCAGGAGAAGGCTATCTTCTGCACTGGGTGGAGCCTGAATATAGGAGGCCTCCAAGTCTACCTATACAGTGACACACTTCCTCTAAAAAGGCCACACCTCCTCCAATAAGGCCACACATTCTAATTGTGCCACTCTCTATGACCAAGCATTCAAACACACGGATCTATGGTGGCCAAACCTATTTAAATCACCACTCTGCCCGATGATGTACATGGTGAAGGCTTTGCCCTTCCCTCCAGTGAGGCACTTGGGGTTCCCCTTTGTGTTAAAGTCCATCAGCTGAGAGTCTGAGTCAATACCATGCTATCCAAGGTGATAACTGTGGCCCCAGCATACCTGATTTTGTCTTTAACAGAACTGTTCCCATCAGTGTACAGGATCTCTTCTGTTTCTCATAGTGGAACTTCTGTTAGATCAGGTCTGACAACTGGACTGCATCAGTCACTTCTAGGCAATAGTGAAGGGGCTCTGCTGGGTTATCATCTGGCAGCAGACTGGCTGGGCTAATGGTTTCAGTTCTATAGACTCTGATACCTGGCTGGTCCAGGAGAAGTGCCTAATCATTATTTGGGCATTGAACATCTACTTCTCTAGGGTTCCTTTCGGGAGGCCCTTTACAGGATGCATGGTGGTTAGGGACAGTTCCTGGTCCAAAGTCAGTTTGCCAGTTTCTTTTAGTAGCATGGCCATACCAGCAACTGCCTGCAAACAAGCCAACCACCTGGGAGAAACAGGATCAAGTTTTTTGGACAGATAGGCCACTGGATTCTTTTAAGGTCCCAGTATCTGGGAGGACTCCCTTTATAGGATGGGACATCCCCCACCCCTTTTTCTTTTTCTTTTTCTTTCTTGGTATCTCTGGTTTCCCACTGGATCTCTTGTTTCAGTCTCCCTGAGTGCTGTCACTACTGCTTTGGTCAATCTACTGTTTTATGGAGTCACAGTTATGTTAAACCTTTTGAATAATCTTCAGCAATTGGAACCTATTTATATCCTCAAATGGGTTTAACTTTTGGAGTTTGTTTTCTCTTTAATATCTGGGGCTGACTGTATATAACAAAGAGCATTATTGCTTGCTTGCTGGTTTTCTGGTATGTCCAGCACCTAGTAAGCCTTGCAGCTGCACTCCAAGAACTAGGCAGGCGATTCTCAGGGCTTTTGCATTACCTCACTCACCTTAGGCAGAATGGTAGGTTTGGCAGTAGCTGCCTTCAGTCATCCTATGAAAGGCCTGATGTAAATTGTCCAGAGCCTCCTTAACTTGGTCAGTCCTAGCAAGATTGGACAGAAGGGGAAAAAAATCCTCTATCTGGGCAGCATTGTCCAACAATGATCTGCTGCCCAGACTCAGGTGTAAAGAGGATGCTGGTAGTCACCCCAAGCTGGCTGGAGAGTAAGTCTCTAAGTAAGTCTCTAAGAGACTAATGAAGTTGGGTTTTGAGTTTTTCAATTATACCAGTAATTCAGATCCTTGGTTGAAAAAGAGACATAAACTATAAATGGGAAGGAAAGAAACTTCTAGGTTTTTGGCTCTCCTGAAGAACCACTGTTAGGGGGATGATAGAAAATGCTTCTGCCCCAGAGCATATCCTCCTGATGGCCCCCTAGCCAGAGTAACTCGTGTGTGTGTATGTGTGTGTGTGTGTGTGTGTGTGTATGTGTAGGGAAATAGTGGTGAGGTAAGCAGGAAGGGGAAGTCAATTCTTTCCAATAGGGCTGAAGAGGGAGGTTTTGGATTTCTCTGGGTGACCTGGCTATGCCAAAAGATCTAGATACCTTATAAGAGGTCTTAAGTCGGGGTAGAGGAGCTTGGGTCTCACATCAGAGAAAACCACTGGACAATATAGGGAAACTGGTTGGGGTGGATAAGGTCTCTATTCACTAGGTCTTAAGTGGCTCCAACTGTCACTGGGAAACCTGACTCCAAAAGAGAGCTAATCAGTTTTATAGACGGTACAGAGTTTTTTGGGCAAGAAACAGACATCATATCTGTCCTCAGGGGCTAAACCTTCTTGAGCTGCCCTGCCCCCTCCAACCATCATAGCTCAGGAACCTGCAGAGGCACAGTGCTGGTGAGTATACCAGTGGAGCCCATGAGCCTGTGAGACTTTGTCCATGATCTTTGCAGCAGCAGTAGCAGCAGCAGCAGCAGCACAAGAGTCTGAGAACTGCTCACTCCCCCTCCCATTTTAGATCTGTTTCTCTACCCAACAGAACAGACAGCACAGAGAGACACACAATAAAGACAACCAGGTTGGCTGCTACACAGAGTTAAACCAGGGATCCAGCAACATCTCATGTAGACCCCAGAACCCGGAATTAGAGTTGCATCTAGCCTTTCCTAAGTGTCCAATGTACAAGATGCCATAAAAAGACCCACTTCCAGAGGGGACAAATTTAGGTGATTTTTTTTGTTTTTGTTTTCTGGAGTGTTTTTCATTTAAGGTGGAGCTATCTGGAGCCTTTGGGTCAACAGGAGCAGAGGCTGGAGATGTTCCTGGGGCTCTGGAATGTTTCAGGGTTTGTATCCCTTAGGAACTGTGCTACTGGACTAGGGGATCTGAGGCCCCCTGTTTCTCTTGGGAATTTTGCTGGCATCTCCAGAATGTTGAGAGGTAATTCTATCAGAGAAGATGAATAGGAAGAACACTCTTAAAGATGGATAGGAAGTCTATATTGCTGACCAAAGACTGCATGGGAAACTCACCCAAATCACACAGCCCTGATCCATCCTCCCCATCCTTTGTCTTTTATACACAAAAAACACCTCCTGGTAGACATATTTTGGTTGGTAAGAACAGTTATTGGGAAACGAAAATTTAGAAGCCAAAAGCAATTTAGTGACTTTCTGGATCCTGGAAATATGTGCTATGTCTTTGATGAATTAGGTGTTTATTATCATTTTGGCAGGTGTTGGGATACATGTGCTTGATTTTAAGGTCAGAATCGTGCCTCCAACATGGTGTTAACTTGTGCTAAGGTCTAGGGGCCTGTTACACCTCCATGAAGTGGGAGGAAAATATTATTTATTTTTCTAGTAAAGAAATTTAACCCCTCCCCCTTTTAAGTGTTGAAGCCCAAACCTAGAGCCTTCTACTTGGCACACAAGTGCTCTACACTGAGTTGTGTATCTCCAGCTGCAATCTCCTTTTTTGCCAGAGTCTAGATCCAGCCGGGTTCTGGGCCGCAGGATGGATGTGTGGTGTCGGCAAAAATGAGGAGTCTGACTACTGTTTGTCTTTCAAACAGATGGCCCCAAATAGCTTGAGTCATCTTTATTTATACAAGTTCTGAAGCATCCAAGCATGAGCAGTTTCAGTTCTTTTCTCTTTAACGATGTTCCAAGAATCATTACCACTTACCCAATTTGGTTTCTTTTCCTCTTCCCTACTCCCATGTTGTCATCAAATGACCTTTACCCCACATATAAACACTAATTAACCTTTACTTCATATCTGAGCATAAATTTTATATTGCAAGGCAAATGATTATATCTGGCCAGGCATCGCCAATTCATACTGTGCCTAAGCTGGTAGCAGACCTGCGGTTTCAGAAACAATTAATCTTTAACAGTATGTTGCTTTTATATTTTTATAGTCTCAGAGAGTGTGATACCCTACCTAGAATAATATTTTGCAGGTGTAAGTCTTATTTCTATGACCTGGACATCATTTTCATGTAAGTGGTGGTTGTGGCCCTATTCTTTAGACATTTTGGAAATGGTAATGATTAATACCTAACTCTTAACTGTTGGGACCAAGTTTCTGTTCTTTCTAGCAGTTTCTGCTTGTTCTTTTACCTCCAAGGGGAATGAGAGATTTAGATTCCTTTGTTGATTTTTCTGGCAGTGGAGGGATGTCTGATCCTTTGTGTCCTTTATATCCTTTTACGATATATAGGTTCTTAATGTCAGCTTTTAAGAAACTATCTCCTCTACCCTCATAGAGGCAGGGGAAGGGGGATGAGATAGGGGGTTTCCAAAGGGGAAAACATTTGAAATATAAATAAAGCAAATAGAGAGAGAGAGAGAGAGAGAGAGAGAGAGAGAGAGAGAGACTATCTCCTAAGTTCTTGGAACACAGTTATCTCTTTTTAAAGAATAGTTAAGTAAGCAAGAATTATTAACCTTAGTTGCTCCTGCTTGCCCAGGATGACTGTAGAAGCAGCCAGGGACAGCCAGGAGAACTGGTTTCTGTGTTTCAAGAAAAAAAATCCAGGTTGATCATGAATTCAGCCATAGTTTTGACTAACAAAGTGAAACCGAAAATTGCCATAAAAGAAAACACAGGGAAAGCCAGTAGGGCCTGAAGCATGTGTGCTCCTTAGGATCGGCGCAGGGATCTGCATTATTGTTTTCACAGGTCCTTGCCAAGTGGACAGGGATCTCCAAGGGCCTTACCACAAGGATTTTTATTGGTAAAACACTTATGCGCCATTCCCAGAGATTTCAGCTACTTTGTTTTGAAGGAACCTTTTCTGTTCTATGCTGACCACATTTCTCATCAAGGATGAACAATCTGGGGCCAGGCAATTTCCTTCTGGTATTGCAGACTATGTCCTAGATACTCATGACCTTTGATTTTCCTACCCATATGCCTTCATTGCTGCCTCTGGAGCCACCGACCTTCCTGTGGTATGCCTAATGTGTACTCCCCCTACTTTCCCCTGGGGCTTCAGCTAAGAGCCTATGGACAGAGGTTGAACCTGAAAGCTGCTGTGGTTGTGTGCATGCAACAGAGAAGCTAGCAAGTACTTTGAAATATCGTAAGTGAGTTCATCAGGGAGCAGGAAAGGGTGTATTTCCCCCACATCATCATGTGCTATCATGGAATATGAGAATTCAAAACTCAACCCTGACAATCTAAATTTCCCTGAAGAAATCCATCTGTGTTAAAGATCTTCTAAACTGCCTGTGATAGTTAATTTCAATTATCAACTTGATCTGCTCTAGATTCACCTTTGAGGTGAGCTCCTGGGCATTCCTGTGGAGAATTGTTTTTATTAGTTAAGTTGAGATGAAAAGACCTACCCACATTGATTGGTGCCATCGCCTGGGTTAGGATTCTGAACTGTACAAAAAAAGGAGAAAAGTGAACTGAATGTAAGCTCTCACTCACAACAAAGTAATACCACCTCCCTAAAACTAAGAATGATGTTAGTATAATATCTGTGGAAGAGAGTTCCCACTTTGCAGTAGCCTGTTAACATAATGTCTTCACCAATGTGTTTGGAAAATCCATAGATTTATTTCTCTTGTTCTTTGAGTATAAATGTTCATGTACTATCTTTCATTGAGCATGTTACTCAAGACAGTGATAATTCAAGTCCCTAGGTCTTAGACACTTATATTAGACTCAGAATAAATGATCTCATATTGCCTTTGCAGCCAAAGATATGCTTTCCATCAATCCTACATCTTGTGTTTGCTACCTCAGGACAATGAAAACCATTTTATCAAAAGTTTTGTTAGGGTTACTAGTAATAAAGTCATAAAAGATTGCATACCTGATTGTAGCACTACGTTAAAAACCAGTCAACTAGTCATCTCTGATATACAAAATGTTTTCCTGAATTGATGCCATGGGGGTCCAGAAGAAATCTTGATAAGTCTGTTGGGTGACTTTAACTTTGTCCACTAGGGTAATGGTTGTGCTATTGTAGGGAAGAAAATGAAAACAAAAAAAGACATCATTTTATACATACATACATACATACATACATATATGTGTAAAAATTCTCATTATAAAATGTTTTATTTGTTATAATGATAACTTTCAGATATTTAGATGTATGAAAATGGGCCTCTATTTGTACCCGCCTTAGGCTCCACAAACAGTACTTATGGCCCTGCTCTTAGCAACAATTTATTTTCTTGAGCTCCCAGTCATTAAGGGATTGCAGAGAAGACAGATGGGTCCACTAGTAGCCTTCTAGGCATCAAAGAGAGATGGATGTAATTGGCTAGACCTCTAGCCCTGAAGCCTATCAGTAACATTTAGTCATCAGCTAGCCTTCCCTGTATAATAGAGCTTTCCTCTGAGAAGATTGTACAAAACATGATTTTAATGTGTCTTCAAAATTGGTCTAATCAATAGGTACTTGCTGAATTTTCACTGAAAATGAGAAAGGAAGAAGGGGTCTAGAATGAGGAGTATGGAGTGCCACTTGTCACTCCAACAGACTTTAAGTGATTTAAAAAGAAATGTATTTGAGCAATTTTTCAAGAGACACAAGATTTTTTTTAAAAATAAAAACATGATTTAGTCATTCTTAGTTAAAGTATCTTAAAAATTCCAAGTGCTTAATACTTCAATAAACTCACATATTGAAGTACACATACATGATCTATTTTTCCAATTTCAGTGACTTTATTCTTAGCAATGTGCATATTTCCTTTCCTAACAATAGAACTTCGCTGAATTTTACCCATGATAAGTTTCAGATGTCCTATCAATATTTTAAGTTGAAACTAACAAAAAAGCACACTGGCTTAAAAGGACTGAGTAGAAAACACAATTCATGTCTGAGATTTGCTTCTATTAGTGAGATGTTTTATTATCATATAGAAACAAACTGTGATCATTTGCAAGATTTAATGACATTTAAAGTCTTAAATATAAGTAAAATTAAAAAGATTTTAGTGCAGTAACATTGGGGCCCATATGGTTCAGAGGATGGGTTTAAAAATGGTAATGTAGAATTCTCTCAGAAGATCTTGACCAGAGTCCAAGAATAGCCCCTTAGCTTCTCTCTGACATTCCATTTATGACCATAAAAAGTGCAATCTATTTTATAAGATCCACTGGAAGACAAGTGTTTAAAAAGAATTTCTAAGATATATGTTATATCTTACAATTGTTAATCCTTAATCATGCTGCCCATTTTGTGGAAGAGAAAAAAAGAATTCCTAAGAAGTGCTACCAGTGTGACTGAATGGTGCTTGGCTTGTGTCATAAACACACGCAGGATGCAAAGACTTTGTTCTGGGAGACAGGACAGCTTGCTCAGGATCAGGGACTTTGTAAATCTACACGATTGACTCTGAACTCTTTATGTTCAAGCAATAGCACTTGGTAATTTATGTTTTTCTTGGGGCATATTCAAGAGATATGTCCCTTCTCTGTTCCTTTTGTTTCTTCTCATGTGTGCAGATCCACAAAAAAGCTTCTCAAAGTTGACTTGAATCTTGAAGGCTGAATACCTTATAGATTAGAGTATGAGGGGGTTTCAAGGAAAGTCATTTTCTAATTCAGAGACTCCTGAGCGGGTATAATTATCTTAAATGTTATTTATAGAACATTCCATTCAATATTCTATTTAATATGTATTTTCCAGCTCCTGAGTGGGTGTGTTGTGTTCAATGGACCCCCAGCCATCTATTGCTCTTCATCTGTGTGAGAGAGGGGACAGAAAGTGGGATAGGATAGGATGTGAAATTGAGAGACAGGTATGAGCTCCATCCAGAGGAGATTCATGAGACATGGAGATGGATCCTGTTGGGGAGAGGGAGCTATTGTGGATTCCCTCTAATTCTTAGGGAAAGTGTAATTGCATACCATTCATTTAAAAAAGTATTACCAGAACTATGTCAACTAAGTTTCGATTATCATTTCTTCCCAAAGAAATCAACTAGACTTAATCTATTTATTCTAGAATATAACCTGCAACTTAAAGATAGTCATGATTGTGTCCAGTGTAGTCCTCCAGACCAGTTCCTACTGTGTAGAATGGACTTAATACCCGTCCTCTGGTATCATAGTCTATTTTGCAATCAACTCATTAACTTCCACATTTTTCAGTCCATTTGAACTCATATCTGCATAAGTGGATCATTTTGGTATTCCCAAAGAAGTAAGAAGTCATCATTCACTGGCAGTGGGTCTGGACATTGAAAATTAATGTGAGTAGCTGGGTTCAGCTACATAGGGCAGCTGTAGTATATATAAGAGCCTTAGACATTGAATGTTCAAGTGCCTAATGGCCATGTAGTACTTCCACCCTTCTCCATGGGGGAGGGATTACATTCCAAGATCTTTACTGAGTGTCTAAAACCAGGTAGTATTAGATTCTAAACGTAATAAGCACTGTCTCTCTGAAAACCAAGATGTTCAATAAATGAGTCATAGGCAGGAAGCATATCCAGCATGGATATACTAAACTAAAGGTTGATTGACATCCAAGGTAGGTCAGAGCAAATATAGCAATGTGTCAGCAGGTTTCATCACACCACACAGAAGATTATGTAGTTTAAAATGTAAAAGTTATTTATAGACTATTTCATTTAATATGTATTTTCAAGTTCTTGTTGATTTATCTATACTTCTAGTGGGATTTCTTCTTCTCTATATTCTCATGGCTGAAATTTCTTTTCCTTTTCTGTGTCTAGAGGCCCTTTTTAAAAATGTCTTCTATATGCTGTCTTAGTAGTTGTGCTGACTAATTTATGTCATCTTGACACAAGCTAAAATCATCTGAGAGGCAGGAACTCCAATTGAGAAAATGCCTCTATAAGATGAAGCTGTAAGCAAGCCTGAAGGCCACTTTTTGAATTAGTGATTGATGTGGGATGGCCCAGCCCATTGTGGGTGTTGCCACTCACAGGCTGATGATTCTGCATTCAATAAGAAAACAGACTGAACAGGCCACAGAAAACAAGTCAGTAAGCAGCCATCTTATACGGTCTTTGCATCAGCTTTCAGGTTCCTGCTTGATTTGAGTTTCTGCCTTGACTTCCTGCAATAGAATGTAAGTTTGGGTATATAAACCAAAAAAACCATTTTCTTTACAGTTTCTTTTGGTTATGCCATTTCATCAGAGCAATAGAAACACTAACTATGACAGAAATTGGAACCAAGAGAGTAGGGTAGTGTTGTGACAGATCTGACCCCATTGTTTTGGGGAGGATTGTGAAAGGCCCTTGGAACTTTGGACAATAAAAGCCATTGAGTGTGCAAAGCTTGATAAGCTGTTTTGTTGGAACTTGGAAGACAACAGAAGAGAAATGCAGATCATGGAGGCCTGTCTTGTGGAGTTCCAGAAGGATGTTTGGAAATCACTTAAAGACTCTATTGAGGCCATTGGATATTTTGAGTTAAGAATCTGTGGTACTCTTCAGCTACAGCTGAAGCATTAGTTGTGAGTAACAAGTGACCAGAACCACTAAAATGAAACCTTTGCTTTGCTGAGATAATTTGTGCTAGTCATCTAGAGCTGAGAAATTAGCTGATTATGATGGGACCATCATCCAGAGGTCAGGCATGGCCCCTGGTTGATGGAATGGGGCCACCCATGCATCTCAAAAATTTTAATCCAGAATTGCTCCTGCCTAAAGGAAATATGGGGACAAAGAGTAGAGCAGTGACTGCAGAAAAGGCCATCCAGAGACTGCCCCACCTGGAGATCCATTCCATATGCAGCCACTAAACTCAGGCACTATTGCTGATGCCAAGAAGTGCTTGCTGACAGGAGACTGATATAGCTGTTTCCTGAGAGGTTCTGCCAGAGCCTGACCAATACAGATGCACATACTTGCAGCCAACCATTGGAATGAGCAAAGGGACCCCAATGGAGGAGTCAAGGGAAGGACTGAAGGAGCTGAAGGAGTTTGCAACTCCACAGGAAGAACAACAATATCAACCAGCCAGGCTTCCCAGAGCTCCCAGGGACTAAACCACCAACCAAAGAGTATACATGGAGGGATTCATGACTCCAGCTGCGTATGTAGCAGAGGATGGCCTTATCTGGCACCATTAGATCCTTGGTCCTGTGAAGGCTTGACGATGCCCCAGCATAAGGGAATGCTAGGGCAGTGAGGTGGGAGTGGGTAGGTGGGTAGGGAAGCACCCTCATAGAAGCGGGGGGTAAGAGGGATGGGATAGGGGGTTTGCAGAGGGTAAACTGGGAAGGGGGATACCATTTGAAATGTAAATAAATAAAATAATAATAAAAAAGATGGGACCCACATTGTTGAGGTAAAATCTTTTGGGAAGTGTTTCCTCAGAGTTTGAACATAGAAAGTGTATTTTAGAGATGGTCTAGGCTGTACCTTGTTCTGGCAGCAGAACTTGGTAGTATAAGAGGCACCCCGGTGGTACTGGTTTAGAAGATAAGAAGAAGTCATGGAGAACAGCTGCGGCTTGGCACTGAGTGGCAGGTCTATAGTCCTTGAAGAAAGCCCAGGAGAGGTTATTGGTGAAAATTCAGCCTACTTGCAGCCAAGACTACAGCATATTGGGGATGCCAGTACTATGGATTGACCACCAAGAGCAGCAGGAGTCATGGATTGGAGCCTCCTTGAGCTTAGAACACAAGCTATATTTATTGCAGAGAGCAGAGCTGGGGAAGTGACCTAAAGCCTTTTGGAAGAGCCCAGAAGATGGTGAGTGGATCCCAGACATTGGGCACTGAGTTATTTACACAATTGGAGTTTGGTTTTTACTTTGTTCAGATTGTGACTGTGTCCTGGTTCTTCCCCCTTGAAGTAAGAAAGTATCCAATTTATTTTTGAATTTACAGATGCTCACAATTGAGAAGCTTTAAACGTTTAAAGGTATTTTGACATTTTACAAAGTTTGGATTTTAAAAGAGACTTTGGATTTTTTTAAAAAAGATACTGAATTTTTAAAGTGTTTGAACTGTTAAAGACTGTGGGACTTTAAGTTTATAATATGTTTTATATTTGTGATATTTATTAATATAAGACCATGGGGATTAGAAAGGTTAGTTTTAATAAGTGACAAGTTTGTGTGTCAAGTTGACAAGAGGTCAGTTATGCTGACTAATTTTACAACAACTTGACACAAGCTAGAGTCATCTGAGAGGAGGGAACCCCAATAGAGAAAATGCCTCTGTAGAGATCATGCTGTTGGCAAGGTGTAGGGCATTGTCTTACTTAGTGATTGATGTGGTAGGGTCCAGCCCATTGTGATAGTGCCATCCCTGAGATAGTAGTCCTGGGTTCCATAATGAAACAGACAGAGTAACCCATGAAGAGTAAGTCAGTAAGCAGCACTCCTCCATAGCCTCTGTGCCAGCTCCTACTTTCTTGTTCCTGTCCTGACTTTCTTAGGTGATGAACAGTGATATGAAATCATAAGCTAAATAAACTCCTTCCTGAGAGGTCAGGGTCTAAAAATGAGGTAGATTAAAGTCTCATGCCATGGCCAACTTTACTCAGAGCATCAGACAATTTCTACTTTGAGAGTTAAGAAGAATCACCTGAGAAAGTATACGATCACAAAGATAAGCTGCACATGGCAAAAACCATGTTTTTTCATAGAGGGATATAAACAACAACAGCCAGTTGTAATGAACAACCTAAAGTGAACCTGCTTCCAAATTTGCCCCTAGGAGGGGCACGAAAGCACATGCCAAGAATAACCCATGTTGTGGAGGAACAGAGATGTCAAGACTCTTGTTTATTTGGAGTTTTCTCACAAGGTCTCAGAAATCTCCTCACACAGTTTGGTTCAGGGACCGTTCTTTTCTTAACCTCCTATAATGTATTATGTCTGAATGTTCTCATTCATGATTGTCTTTTAGCCTTGAAAATTTTCTGCTGGAACTAATCTATTGTTGAGACTTGTTTCCTAGATTTAGGTTTATCCTCTCAAATCACCATGAGTTGAATTTTGTATGCATATCCTGCATTGGTCTCCTTAATCCATCACATCTCTCCCTCCTTCCCCACTCACCCACCTTATTTTGTTTAAAAAAATTTAAAAAAGCAAAGCTATCACATCTAATTTTTATTGTTCATGAACTCTTTTGCCCTTGGCTGTATACCACAGGTATGTGGGTGGACCTACCTTAGGCACACCCTTAAAGACAAAGACTCAGCCTCTTCCCGCAGACATAAGTTGCGAATAGCTCCTCCCCTAGGGTGGGACATGCTCACCTTCCTCCTCCATACTGGCTCAAGTTTGTGCAGGTCTTGTGCAGGCTGCGACCATCCCTGCTGTGTTTGGAAAACATCCTCCTTGCAGTTTTTCACTGCCTTAAGATTTCCCCATCACTCTTCCATAGTGATTCCTGAGACTTGGGGAGAGGTATGTGATACGAACACCCTATTTAGGGCTGAATACCCCATAGTCTCTTGGTCTCTGTATGTTCACTGCTTGTGGATCTCTGTGTTGTTTGTGCTATCTATTGCAAGAAGAGTGTTCTCTGATGAGGATTGAGAGATGTGGCAATGTGGAATTATAGCAATAATTCATCAGGAGTCATTTTAATACTATGCCTATTTAATAGAATGATAGTAATAAGTTCTCCCCTATGGAATGTCAATTGTCTAGCTATAGGTTTAGTCCTGGTAACATTGCCTGCTTCAGTCATCCTAGGTACAAGGAAAGACATATGGTAGGCTCAACCTAGTCAGAGAATCTCTGGAATAATTTGGTTTGGTCCAGTGCCACCCTGAAGGACAGTCTAACTCCCGAGCAGTTGCAAAGGTCAGGGTTTGTCATCCATTCATCTGTGTATCCGGGGCCTATAACTTAGTGCTTGACATAGTCCATCTCCCAGGAATGTTCCAGAACAAATCCATTCAATGAGGGCTCTGGAAGCCTCCCTCACTGGTGTCTAGTTTTTCTCTTCTCTTTTTTTTATTTTTCCGTTCCCAGTGTCTCTTGCTTTTTTCTTTTCTTTTTTTTCTTTTCTTTTTTTTTTTTTTGAACCTATGCCTTTGCTAGAAGGTATCAGTTTACAGACTAACATACTGCTTAGGAAAGATACACTTTTATATTTTCTGTTCCTTGTTGTTTGCTGACCTAAAGACTGCCCCTGATGGATCTTGTGTTCTGGCTGCCCATACAGATCTTCACTGGATAAACTAGAGTTTGATAGATGCCTCCATTTGTTGTTGTGGGCAGGATCTTCCCCTCCTGGGCTGCTGTGTAGATACTTCCATGCTGTTTCAGCCATGGAAGTAACTACAGTGTGTCTATTGCTATCCAAGTCCAAGGTAAAAGCTATGTCTGACCACTTTTACTCACATCACAGATACAATTCCTTTGAAAATTTAAGAACAGTTGAATGGAGTCTACTCATTTAACATACAAATGTATATTTGGTTACTTACTAATTTTCTTCTGAGACCATTTTCAACAGAACCTATTTAAGTTTTAACTTCTCTTCAATGCATTCTGATAAGGGATGACAATAGAGAATTAGTCTAGAATTGTGAAGTGTGTGTGTGTGTGTGTGTGTGTGTGTGTGTGTGTTTGCATATCTGTGCTACCGGAGAGAAGAACTCATATATGAGGACAAGGCAGGGAATGTTGTGATTTCCTATTCTCAGTGATTTCTATAGCCCAGCAAAGATCTATATACTATAATTAGGCCAAATAAACGAATAAGCCCAGTATTGACAAGATTCATGATAGGTACTTTTAGAAAAGAATTTTATTGAGGTATGAAGAATTGGGCTAGATCAGTTTTGTGAACTGCTTGTGGTGGGCACTGCATATAATTATGCAAATAATCATGATCTAGCCTGATGGGCTTGGATATGTACATGAATCTCTGATTCTGTCACCATAAGCAGGTAAAAATATCCCATCACTTCCAGAACTACTTACCTGTAACCCTTTTATAGTTCTCTCTCTCTCTCTCCCTCTCTCTCTCTCTCTCTCTCTCTCTCTCTCTCTCTCTCCCCTCTCGGTGTGTTTTTGTGCAAAGATTATCTAAGATAATGCCAACCTTCTTAATAATTTTTAAGTGCACAATTATTTTCACTTAATGTATTGTTAGCTATAGGTGCTGTGTTATACACTAGATTCCAGCACTCTTCCTTGGCACATACTAGAGTCTTCCGGCAATGTGGAACCTTAGTTAAGAAAATACCTCCATCACATTGGCCTGTAGTCAAGTCTATAGAGAATTTTTGTGAATAATGATTTAGGTGGGAGGGCTTATCCCACTGTAGGTGGTTTGGTGCTACACCTGGACAGGTGGTCCTGGGTGGTCTAAGAAAGCAAGCTGAGTGAGCCATGAGAAGCAAGCCAATGATTGGATTGTTCCATGGTCTCTGCTTCAGTTTCTGCTTTTCCCTTCAAGGACCTGCCATGACTTCCTTCAAGAATGTATTGTAATCGAAAAGGTGAGATGAACCCTTTCCTTCCCAAGTTGCTTTTGGTCATGGCACCAGAAAGCAAACTAACACAATACTTATTCATTCTGTCTAAATATAACTCTGTATCCATTGGTCAAGTTGCTTTTGGTCATGCTCTTTATCACTGCACTAGAAAGCAAACTAAGACAATACTTATTCATTCTGTTTAAATATAACTTCGTAACCATTTGTTATGGATGGATTGACTTTGACCTCTGGTGGGGTTATGCTACTGTGAATCAAAATGCATTTCATAAACTTAGTCCACTGAGTGTCCTTGCCTGGTGACACAGGATAAGGTGTTTTTCAGTAGGATGACTAAAATTTCTGACTCACTTATTCTGCCCAGCAGCAGGACAGGATTGTGACAGAGATTGCTGTCACAATCTGCTTTGCCTGGGAAAAGATCAAAATTAAAAATTTCCAGTGTTTGCTGCTGGATGCGTAGCACTTTTGCACTATGATAAAATTAAAAAAAAAGTTTATATTGAGCCATTATAATTTGGGGATGGTACATATAGTGGGCTATTAATCAGCTTTTAAACAAAGGGAGGTGCTGCTCTTTGCAACACAGTAGCTGGACTCAGAAGAGTTAACAAGTAAGTTAATCACGGAATGATAAATGATTCCATGCACATGAGGTATCAAGAGCAGTCAAGTTTATAGAAGCAGAAGGCAGAGTGGTGGTTGCTAGGAGACAGAGGGAGGAAGAAACAGGGAGTTGTTTAGTAGAAAATGAAGTTAGAATTACAAAGATAAATAGATATTAGAGACCCACCAGGCACTTTTCCTTATGGTATTTCTTTCATGTCTTCACTTAAAAATCTTTTTTTTATTATCTACACTTTTTAATCGAGAGTAAGTGCTTGGAAATATTGAAACAAGTGGAAAGGCTTATGTTAGTATCTGAATTTTGACACATTCTATATCTGTGAACTTGAATAAGTCACTCAACTACTTTGTGGTTGTTTTCTCTACATACCTCACAGGAAAACAAATGGTGGCTCTGCAGGATTCTTACAACGATGCAGAATAATGCAAAGCCCTAGCCTAAGCTTGATAGTAATTAGAGTGTGTAAGGCTACCCAGCCACAAGCTCAAGATCTGACCTTTGAGCCAGATTTATCTACCTTCAAAAAATAAAGAAGGACTGGGCTTTGGCAATATCACAACGTGGTTAATAGGACATTTAGCTTTAATATACTTCTAGTGGGCGGGAGGTCGTTGCAGAAATCATACTTTATGTATATGCTGTTGATCTTATTAGACACTTGTGAGAGGCCAACCCTATATGGTACTTTTGTAAATCATTTTTTTTTTAATTTTTAAAATTTCATATTTTAAACACAAAAATACTATCCAAGAAAAGATTATACTTTTTAAAAAATATACTTTTGTGCCTTCCAGAATCTCCTGAATTTCAGCTTTTTCAGACACGTGACATTTATTTACCACTAGAGTCCTAATGCACTAGAGAAAAGTGAGATATTCTACCCAAACTCAAACTGGTTTGTGGAGGACCCTGATACTCAAGAAGGAAGTTTCCAAAGCAAAAACAGCTCTGGTGGACTAGCATAACTCTAATAAAGATAAAGTGCTACAAACTCAAATCCTGCCTTCTGCCCTCACACATCCTGCCCGTGTATACAATGGTCTGCTCTAGTTTCTGAGGACTCAGATACAAAGTGCTTTAGATGCAGTTCCTTCTTTTATCCTTCACTTTTTGTTCTTGCCTGTTGTGCTTCACTTTTTCCCCCCACAAGTCCTTTCTTAATCATCATTAAAACACTGTGTGTGTGTGTGTGTGTGTGTGTGTGTGTGTGTGTGTGTGTGATGCACATAGTGGTCTATTAATTAAAAACGAACTTTAAATTATGAACAGCTAGAAAGTCAAGTTCCATGCCTTGTGTGTGAGGTTAAAGTTTTATTGGCCTTTCAAAGAGATCTTAAGGTTCTGGGGAAGAAAATCAACTGCCTGGCAGAATTTGAACAAAGGTGCTAGGCTTTAATAGTTTACACACTCATACATACATTAGGTGAGGAATAATGGCTTTTGCCTTGGTAAATATGAACAAGTAGCTATTGGGATATAAACAGTTTTCTGGCTGGCACAGTTACTAATGTAATTGTTTCTCAAGGCAAATTTAATAAATAGCTAAATTGAGTTTTTGCTGACTCTGAAAGTCTTACTTGTTGACTTGCATGACAGGCCTTTAAAATTGCATGAAACAATAAAAATTCCAATGTTTAGGCAAAGGCTTGTCAGATAACCACATTATCCACAAAGCAATCACCCTACAGAAAGATGCAGCAATTCTCCATTATAAAATTCACAGATCAAAGAATGAGTATGCAGTATGCAAACCAAGGTCTCACTCTGTATACATTTTATTCCTCTGTAAATTCCTCATTTCAGAAATGATCCTTTTAAGCTTGCATTTGTTTCAGAAAATGAGTTCATCTATTTAGACAATTACAGAAGTTTTTTAAATGTGGTGCTAATTCTTTGAACTCAACAAGAAGCTGGTTTGTGGCTAGAAAATTCTACCACGTAAAATGAACAGAGTTATTTAAGTGATTAAAAGAGTTAACACATGTTAGGACAAAGTAATTCAACTTAAATTAATGAGATTGTTTGGTAAAAACAGACTACAAGTATAAACTTAGTTTCTTCTGTGTATGAGCCATCATGTAGGGAACCTTGGCAATAAGTGAATGTTTATTCTCTTCATGGATTACCTTCCTTTTTTTTTTTTAGCTTTAGGTTATATTATTACCAATTTATTTTATTTTAAATAATTAGGTATAATTTTAATTATAATAATTATGTATATAACATGAAAATTTTATATATAAATATAGTATATATTGATCATATTGGAGTGGTGTTGTGTAATAGTTTCATCCAAGAATGAAACATTCCATTCTTCAGGGAAGTTCCTTAAGCTTCAGGAAGTCCCTGAAACTGACCAGATTCACAAGGCCCTTCTGCCAGAGTTTAAAAAAAAAAAAGGTTCAAAGAAGACTCTCAGACAAGCCCAAGGAGCAAAGAAGACTCTGAGACCAGACCAGCTTCCTGGAAGAAGCAGAAACTAGCAGAGCTGCCTGGAAGAGGCTTAGACCAACTTCAGCATTTGGAGAGGACACTCTCCAACCTGTAAAACTGTGTATAGGCTGTGCAGCATCCATGTTCCCAGTTTTTGTGAGCTAATATCCATTCTCGGGTTGGCTTTAGTGATGCAGCTAGTTTTGAATTATTTCTCTTCCAGTAAGTAACCTCTCACCTATATTCTTATAAGTAAACTCAGTAAAACTCACAGTTTACCAAAATAAACTTTGGCGGTATGGCTACTTTGGTCTATTGTGGGCTCCTTTCTGGGGTGAGTGGACATGTGTGTAGCATCAAAAGTTTTATCATATAACTGCTGACTAAATTTTCCATATTATTAAGTATTAAAACCTTTTCAATTAATGAATAGTAATTGTACATGTTTATGGGATATGATATGAATTTTCAATTATAGTGGATCATGATCTGATCAAGGTATCTGGCATACCCTACTTCCCAGACATTTATTGTTTCTTTGTGATGGGAACATCCAAAACCTCCACTCTACTGTTATTTTGAAATATATAGTATTTATCAATTATGGTTTTATATATATATATACAGTAGCATAACTATAGTTACATGACTAGGCACTTGAGTATCAATGTGGCTCTAGTTTCTCATGCAGCTGGAAGTGCTATACTGTGTGCAGGTTCTTGGAGAGCTAAAGTTCAGGATAGGTGTTTCCTCAGGATATAATTAGAGCATTATGAGATGGTCATTGAGAATGGAGGACCTATTTCTTAAGTATTGTATGTTGTTAGAAGACTCAAGAGGTGTGCTCTAAGAAGAAAGTATAGTAAGAAGATATGTCCCATGAGGTTAGCAAGCTGGTACTTGGTCTGCCCTGGCCAGGCACTAGCTCTGTGACCCGGAGAAGATTACCACCTGAGTCTCACTTGTCCGGTTTATAAAGTGGGATAGCAACATGCTATATTCACACAATACTTTTGAATATAGCTTATATTGAAACATTTTATATTTGTGTTATAAACAGTAGTTTATGATGTTTTAACTTTATACTTTTGTGTGCAGATGACTAATTTGTTTTATGTTTTTTTTTCTCTTTTTTCATTTTTATTGGGTATTTTATTTATTTACATTTCAAATATTATCTCCTTTCCCTCTTTCCCCTCCTAAAACCTCCATCCCATCTTCCTTCCCCCTGCTTCTATGAGGGTACTCACCCACCCTCCCACCTACTCTTGCCTCCCCGCCCTGCCATTTCCCTATACCCGGGCATTGAGCCTTCCCCAGACCTAGGGCCTCTCCTCCCATTAATGTCTGACAAGGCCATCCCCTGCTTCATATGCGGCTGGAGCCATGGGACCCCCCATGTGTACTTTCTGGTTGATAATTTAGTTCCTGTGATCTCTGGGGGTGTCTGGTTGGTTGATATTGTTGTTCTTCCTATGGGTTGTAAATTTCCAATACACTATAGCTAATTGTTCCTTAATAAGGTTAAATGAGAGGGAAACCATACAAATGAGGGAGCTTGCTAAGTGTAGAGACAATATACAAGAGTTAACAACTTGGATTTAGGGTTTGTCTCTCTGTAGATTAAGAGATATAGTCCCCAGTGAGTGCCTTTCCCTCTGAGACTCACATCTCTTCATGTGAAAACCAGGATGGGATTTTCTTTTTTTAAAAATTTATTTATTTATTAATTTATTGTTTTTTCAAGACAGGGTTTCTCTGTATAGCCCTGGCTGTCCTAGAACTCACTCTGTAGATCAGGCTGGCCTCGAACTCAGAAATCTGCCTGCCTCTGCCTCCTATGTGCTGGGATTAAAGGCATGAGCCACCACTGCCCAGCTCAGGGTGGAATTTTCAAAGGATGGATTTACCAAAGTTGGACAATATACATCATCCTTGGCAGAGTGATGTGCTTCTTATAAATGGGGGGTGGGGTTGGTTGGTAAATTATGAAAGTGTATGGACTTATTGGCAAATTACATAGGCATGAGCTACATTAAATGTAACTACATGTTAGGGTACAAATAACAAGTGATTGACTTAACTCTTTCTTTTTCTTTTCTTTTTTTTTGTATTAAAATTTATTGGAACTTAGACAGAGGAAAAACAGTAAAGTCATACAAAACTGACCACTGCATTGTTTAGGGATGGGTTCACATCTGATGAAGACAGTAACAGTGCCAGTTACCAAAATCTAAGAGGGGTTTCATCTCTGGAGGTTCAAAAAGACTCAAATGACTTAAAGGGGCAAATGCACTGTATATATGTGCAACTGGCCACACCAAGCTAATTCACAGCATTCTCTAACAGCTTTCAGTAGCTCTGACATCTACAGGCAGGGGTCAGTTCTGGTCACCATTGTTTTCCAGTTCACCCTTGGCAAGTATTGTTGGTCTCACACATGGTCAAGGGGGAGATAGAGACCAGTTCTGGCCCATTGTTTTCCTAGATGGCTTGCCCCATAGAGTAGACTGGTATTCATCTAGGAACAAGAGACTTCTGGTATCCCTAACCTGGAGCTCAACACAGGGGAGCCCTTCTTAATTTTTAACATCATGTCAGAATGGCTGCCCATACTTGCTTTGGCTAGTGACCCAGTCAGTGGCCATGTAGAATAGAGTAAGCCCAGCCAAGGCTGTTGGGGGCTTGCCCAGAGCCTCAGGGTAAGTCTGGGCTTACACAGAGCACTGGCGCCTGACTGCACTGAACATGTTCAAAGTTTTGCCCATGGTCCTTTTCTGCTCTTTAACAGTCAGGGTGACTTTGCTTCTAAACCCTGTGCCCAGTGTAGGGCTCAACCAAGAACACAAGGAATGTCCAGAGACTGAGGCATGGCTAAGTCCTTTAGGTCTGACTATGACACATCTTTGAGGTCTTTTGTTCCTGGTAATGTCCATCAGCCCCTAAAGTCCTGTGTTGTGGAGGCTTGTGGGCTGACTCTTGAGAACTTGCCAGGGGGCAGGGGCGCTGCACCTAGTTAGGCTGAACATGGTCCCTTAAGCCTAAAATGGCATCACCTTTCTTTTATTTTTAAAGAATTATTTATTTTAGGTATGAGTACACTGTAGCTGTCCTCAAATACACCCGAAGAGGGCATCAGATCCCAGTACAGATAGTTGTGAGCCACCATGTGGTTTCTGGGAATTAAACTCAAGACCTCTGTAAGAACAGTCAGTGCTCTTAACCACTGACCCATCTCTCCAGCCCGGCATCACCTTTCTATAGTCAATACTTTGCACAGGACTGGACCTAAGTCTATAGAATATCTATAGAAGGTGCCAGGTCTTCAGGAAGAGACCCACTTTGCAGGGCAGACATGATACTTGGGATCTGACTCTGCCACTCGCTTGGCATGACCAAGTTCCTTTTGACTTCCTTTTCTTTTTGTCATTTTTCTCCCTTCTTTTCAATTTAATCTTTGAGCCCCCACAGGGTGCATGAATCAAGGCCAAGCTCCTTTATATGAGTTTAATGCTCAGTAAAATGGCCAATTTAATACAGAAGTTCTAGATGACCAGGATGAGTTACCAGGATAGTTACAGTCCATCAAAACCAGAAAGCCAGGCAGAAGAGCCAGGCTGAAGCCAGCTGGGTGGTTTTTACCTGTATTCCCAGAACTTTCCAGGCAAATACATGAAGAAGGCTGCTAGTTGGCCTAGGCTACATGTATAACCTGTCTCAAAAGCAAAACAAAGGTCAACAAGATGGTTCATGAGGGAAATGTGCTTGTTGCCTAGGTTGACAGCCTGAGTTCAATTCCAGGGACCCACACAGTAGATCATGGACTCTCATAAGTTGTCTCTGACCTCCACACACGTGCATATAATGACAATCGGCTGCCTGGAGCTACTGTGGGGTTTGTCCTCAGCCCTCCTATTCCCAGGCCGTATAAGCAGCCTACACACTTTTATTTGGGACATTCAAAGCCAAGGTATAGGAAGGAGAACATCAAGTGGAGGGGAAAGAACAGGAAGTGGCCCAAGGCAACAGTTCCAAGATGGCCAGCCTTGAAGATGGCAGGCATGTTTGCTGGCTGTTTGGCAGGTCTCCCCACAGGTTGTGCTGTCACAGAGGTACAATGCCTTGCAACAACTCATGGGGTGTGGGGAAGAGAATTGCTGCCTGCCTCTCTATCTCCTATTCATATCAGTCTCCTCACAAGGCTTGGTTTTGGTGGCCCCATGAAATGCCAGATGCCACATCTTGAAATGGACATTCCATCCAAGAGTGGAGGGAAGAGACAAACTCTGGGCATGTGGAAAGTGAAGGCCAGAGAATCTGATGTAGTACATGTTATATGCCTAATATGTTCTAGCACTAAGATGTAAAATGCATAGTGTTCAAAGACCTTTCACATGGTCTGGCCCTGGAAACTGTGAAAGACTCAGGGAGAGAACATGGGTTTTCATGAAACAGGCATGAGAGAGTTTCACGCTTGAGTTTGACAGGAGATAAGAGCTTTCTAGTAAAATCATATCTCTGGCTCTGCCTTCTCATCTGGCAGAAGTCAGTAATCCTGAGAGGGGAGGGTACCAGATTTTGAGGAATCCATGATGGTGTCCAGAGCTTCATGTGAGCTTCCCCACCACTTAGTAATCTTCCTGTCTCCATCTGAACCTTCACTTACCCCAGAGATGATCTGGTCTTGGGCAACAGAATCTTGGGTTAGAGACTACAGGAAAGAGAGCTAAAGTTCCTGACCAGAAGCAAGAGGACCGCCTGTCCCATCTGTCTGTCCACTGTTGGCTTGAGGTTGCAGAAAGTCTTTCTTGGGCAGATGAGTTTTTTTATGCTGCCTGAGATGGTCAGATCTCATGAACCTTCGATTACACTCATCGCATTTATGTGGTCGATGCCTGGTATGGACCCGTTTATGTCGTCCAAGCTCATCAGAGCGGGAGAACTTCCAATGACAATTTTTCCAGTCACATACATAAGGCTTCTCACCTGTGTGTTTGAGTTGGTGACTCATGAGGTGAGAGCGCTTGGTATAAGCTTTTCCACAGTTGTCATATGAGCAGACAAAAGGCCTTGAAAATAGGGGCTGTCTCCTGGTTGCCTCTCTTGAAGTACTGGGGCTCTCCCTCTCCTGTGGAGCAGGTGTGGGCTGCTCATACACGAAAGGTTCTTCCTGGACATTTGACTGGGTCACAGGTGAATCTTGGGAGTCTAAAGATAGCAATTGCTGGAACCTAACTAGGACCATCTCAGGATTGTAGGTATTTACGGAGTGTAATATAGGATCAATAAAGGGAGTCACAGTATGGGTCCCAGAGGAAGGCATGCCTGGGACCAACAATATTTCATGTTTTAAAGAGCCCGTGGTAGCAGGTACTGTTGGGGGTACAGAATAAGACATTGTTGGAGCACTGCTGTGGGCCATCATTGAGACTCCACAGGAAGCTGGGCTTGGCAGGCCACCATGTGACATCAGATTCTCACTGAAGGAAACGGTCACTCCCAGAGTACCTGAACTTCCGATCGATCTCTGACAATAATTCTGGGAAGGTGTAGGAGTCAGCTGGGAGGGGCACCTCGCACCTTGCTCAGGTAGCGACCTAATGGACTGTGATCCCCATTCTCCCTCATTGCATCTGAATCCCTCAGCTGATGCTGTATAAGGCCCCATCGTCTCTGGAAAGTATTGAGTGGCTGGTGGCTGATAAAATCCGCTGTTTCCAGAAGACACGGGCATATGCGACACTGGCATCAACATTTCATTATCCATGGGAACCTGGTCCACAGCCTGGGGCTTATTGTCCTGCTCCATGTCCTGCTCCACGTCGGCTGAGACCCAAGTTTGGAACAATTGGGAGTCTGGCATGACCTTTACACCGTCATAGACGTGAGGCCCAACGCTACTACGCCACCGACTTAACTCTTTCTTGGCTGAGAATTTGTTTCATACCGTTCCATCCTCTGGGGCACTGTTTTCTCCAGGAAAACTCACAAGTCCTAAATAGAAATGGGCTATTAAGTAAATTCTTAATTTTTACCTTATTAAAAATCTAAGCCCTAAATATTGAGCTATGCTTCCTAACTTCTCATCGAGTGGGATTTCAGGAGGCTGCATATTTTTTTCAGGTCAGCTCAGGATACACACTGCCCTTGTTTAAAGGAATGAGAAGGAGAGCCAAAGTCAGGAGAGGCAGGGGAGGATTTTTTTCTGAGGAATTTAGATTTGAGCAACGGATTCCTATCTATTTGTTCATTCGTTATATACTTCTCCCACTTATTACTTGGTCTCCTGGTGAGATTCATGGGGTCATCCCAGATCATCTCCTGAAGATTTACATTCTCTTTTTTGGTTGACTGTGTTTATATTTCTTTAGTAGCACCTCTTTTTATCTTATATAACCTGAAATGATAGTTGCACCTCTCTTCTGTTGCATTTTTAAAGGAAAGAAATATCATGCTAAAACTAAAGAGGCCATGAAGCAGCAGAGCATTTATAATTCATACTGAGAATGGGCTGTGGATACCTTCTCGGGGACCAATAGATTTTAATGTGTCTGAAAGGCTTACACTTTCAGAATATAATTGCATAGGCTGAACCAACTTGTTTAGGTATTTTTAGGGAGTACGTAATAAACAATTTTTATTTCATAACATTAGTTCTGAATTGAAAGTGGGAGCATGTCACTTTGACTTTCGTTTCTGTGAGTCAGGAGAGGTAGCTGCGTGGGGCTGGGCTGCAGGGTCTGTGCCAAACTTTACATCTGTAGTCTGTACCTTCTCCGGCATGTCTTGGAGATAAAGGAGGTTTGTGTCCCTTCCTGGACCTGTCACCTCATTAGAAATGACTGAGAGCAACATTGGGTGGGGTTGCTTAGGATGTGTATATTGACAGAAAATCAGCTAGGTTTGGTGTGTGTGTGTGTGTGTGTGTGTGTGTGTGTATGTGTGTATCTGTCTATCTGTCTTTCTGCGATGCAGGTAGTATGCTAAATATTCACTCTTTAGAGGCCATTTTCACTGAAGTGGGATGAGGTGAAATGGAGAAAAAGCAAACAATACCTGAGTGCCTGCTGAGACCAGGACACTGGTTACACACCTCACTTGATCCCCGATACTGTGGTCCCATATAACCCACAGAGGATATGTTCCAAGACCCTGAGTGAAACCGTGAAACTATGATGAGTACCAGATGCTATGTGTTAGGTTTTTTCCTATGCACACATATTTACTATTAACTTTAACTTATAAATTAGGCATAGTAGGACAACACCAACAATGACTAACAGCAAAATGTAACAATTACAGCAATATGGTATAGTACTAGTTATGCGAATGTAGTTTGCCTCTCATATGCTGGGCATAGCATTATAACATATTCCCTTCCTGTATAATGTAAAATCAGACCACTATTATGCCTATGTGATGAGATGAAGTAAGGCTTATGGTGCAGACAAGTCAGTAGGTACAATAATAGTATCCCAGTCTCCTAATAGAGGCGTCTGGTGTGTGAGTAGCATATCAAATGTAAAAACGTTGACAAAGGCATAATTCACACCCCAGGTAGGATGGAAAGCAGTGTGAGATTTCATCATAACAGTCAGAAAGACACAATTTAAAACCTAAGGGATGTGTGCGTGTACACGTGAGTGTGGGTACGTGTGTGTGTGCCTATGAAGTTTCTCATTTCGTAGATTGGACAGTAGCTGTGGATTCTGGGTAACTGGAACTGAGCAGAATGAAGTCACAGAGAAGAGGACTATTGTATTACCCTGAGAGGTAAAATTTTATAGCTGGAAGAGGTGAAATCCACAGTGGACAAATACCTTTGTCAATGATCACTCAGCCAGCTTATAAATGATAGTTCTGAATTCTGACTTACAGGCTCTGAACCTCAAAGACAATAGGCCTGGGAAGCATAGGAACTGCCCTTTTCTAACCTTGTATTATTAGGTTCAAAGACAGGAAGCAGAGGTGTCTCAGTCAGAAGTATGGCTCTTCCTCTTCCAGGCATTGTTATTAAGAAATCTCTTTGATGACAGCTGGAGCCTCAGCTGTGGGTCCGACAGCTGCTGTCTAAGCTATGGGTACAAGTTGCTATAACCTGACTGCTTTACACAATCCTGTCACCCCTTGTTTTTCCTCCTGGCATTGTCCCCTCAGCGTGTCCTCTGTTGATCTACTTTGTCAAGGGCCATCTTTTTATTCTCTTAAAATTACTTACTTGCTTCTCCATGGCTGCTACTAACTGGAGGAGACATAAAGTTCTGAATCATAGTTGTGACTCCAGAAATCAAACAAGTACCCAGCATACAGCAGGCTTTCTAAATGACTGCCAGACTGTAGGTACTGCAATACCAAGACAATCAGGGAAGGGTGAGACAAACCCTCCTGTTACTACCAAGTCCCCAAATTTTGTAGGATTTCAGTGAAAACAGTGTTCTCAGGACATAGATGCAGCTTCAAGACAAATTCTCTGCCCTCCATCCCATGCAAATGCAGTGCATGTTAAATGACACAGGAGTGACCCTTGGGTATATATGAAGATATACAAAGAAGCTCAATTATAGTGTTTATAAACTAAAATGCCAGTTTCTTTCTCCTTCCCTTCTCTTTTATAGTCTTTCTTTCCTTTAAAATGGAAAATAAAATAGCCCCCCCAACAAACAAAAACAAATACAAAAAAAAAAAACCACCAAAAAACCCAACCAACCAAGAAGCAAAAAACTACTCTGAAGAGACAAGAAAAGAAATTCTTGTTCCATGCTTGTAATATATGAATTATAAAAGATTTGAAGATAATAGTAACACTGGTATTTTCATATACTGAGATGGACAAAAATACCATTTTGTGGTGCTAGAAGCTGAACCCAGATCCAGCTAACATACTCAAGGATCAGGTGTTCCCACCACTGAGCTTTTTACTAGGTCCTAAAAATACATTTATTTAATGCTACTGACAACTTCACTTACCCAGGAATAAATGTTATTGACCTCTGTTCCTTCCCATTGGATATTGAATCCTACAAAATAATTGTGAACCATTTAAATCTTTGTTTATTAGAGCAAAGTGAGTCTGCCTGATCTTTGATATGAGATTCTGTCTTTCAAACTAGTTGGGTTTCTAAGACTTGTGAGATAACAGCTTTGTCTCCTTGGCACAAACAATAATTTACATGAAAATGTTTCTATTGTAAAAAACTTGGTGGGAACAGATATCTGTAACACAGATAATGAAGGGCTATGGATTGCTCTTCATGGATCTGTGATGTTATCTTTCTGTCTTCATCTTTAAACTTTTAAGAAGATCCTTGTTATTTTCTGGCTCAAAGAGAGGCAGTTTATCTTTTGATGGTAGCAAAAATGTAGGAGCTACAAGGAAGGATGAAAAGGAGTTGGAGGATGTAGAATCACTTGATCATTAGGTCCTAAGATGCTGGCATCTCTGAATAGCTGTGAACTGTGGGAAAATGCACAGCCTTTGGAGAATGAGGGCTGCAGGTGGATTTTATTGTAGCACTAATACTTGACATCTTGGTTTCAGGGCTCTTTTTAAAATCATGATTCTCTTAACATAAAAGTGTTTCTATAATATGTCCATCAAAAATATGTAAAATCAATATACCACAACTAAATGTATAGATGAATACAAGGAAATTTTACTTTAAAGAGCATCTTATGACTAAAGTAATGACAAATGTCATTCTGCATTTTCTAGTCACTGAATGAAGAACACAGGACAGGATGTTATAGGGTCCTTGGGGTATCTGGGAATCTTCAAGCTATGAAAATCACCTGATAATGGTTTTTCTTTTCCATACACACCAGTGTCATTTTGGTGTCAGGGACACCAGAGAGGGAAGGTTTATGGTGTGCAGGAAATTTTGACAAATGCCATTAATGAATGTGGGTGTCTCTATCAGTTTGTGGTAAATATAACAAATTACAGTAGCCTGCATGGTCCACAGACATGAGAACTTTGCTTGTCATAATTTTGTCAGTGTAATACCAACATTGCAAGCCATTTCAGTGGTTTTGGAAAAAGGTTCTTTTGTGTATCAGGCTCCATCCCTCCTGTTGTATCTTTGGTGGAGAGCAGAGAAGAAAAGCAAGCTTTCATAGTTTTTCTTTAAGGACTGTGATCCTATTTGTGAGACTATACCTTTATGACATAATTTTACTGCAGAGGCTCAATTTGTTAACTCTGTCACATGACGAGTAGCATTTCAATAGACCAACACTTTAGATAAATGGATAGACATTCAGTCTCTTTTACTGGGTATTAAAATCTTCAGAAGTGCTGGACTGCAGATTTGGGGAACATCCATGATCTTCAGATGGCATCGCGTTATGGTGGGGAGTAAGTAATTGGAAGAAGTGAATAGGACCTAATGAGAAGCAACAGTAGACTTGTTGCTCCTCAGAAGAACAGGGTGAGGAGTTTATGAACCATGAGATTATGGATTTATACTAGAAAGAACAAGCATCTCTGACTTTATATTGGAGCAGGAATACATAAACATCTGCCATGTCTAGAACACAGAGAAATGACAGGAAATCTTGATGGCATGGATATATTCTCAGCTTGGCTGTCCCAGATCTTCTGTTGGCACACCATTCACTTTTCAGAACACGGTTTGAGTTTCATCTAGAAAAGCTTTAGATTGGCCTTATTTCCTTCCAGAGTTTCTGTCAACTTCTACTTTAACATGCCTCTTACTCAGTGCTATGATATATGTTCCTTCAGATTTCCATAGCTAAGGACTAGCATCTTCCCAATCTGACTTGCCACAGCACAGCAGGATGCCTTAGAAGAACCTGCAAGTCACAGATCTCTAATTTTCTGCCCAGAATGAAACCATCAGTTCAGGAGGGCAATCTCATTTTAGAAGCTGTGGTGTAAGGATCAAGAGCTGGCACTCACAGACAACATCTGTCCCTGGATATAAGATCCCTGCACCATGGTTCTTCAGCCATCTGCCAAGATGGGCTAGAGGACAGTGAGTTTAGCCTACACCTTTATGTGGTGAATTGCATTAGCAGATCACAGTGCCCAAAGTATATTTGCCAATTTGGTTCCATGTTCACTAAGGGTTGGTCGTAGCTTTACTGCACAAGTCCCTACTCTAAGGCTCCATCTATCTGGTACACAGTTGTAAGTGGGATCTTCTAGGCTTGTGGTAGAAGGAATGAGGCTAGGTTAACTAATGTTCATGTTAGAAGGAACTAGGCTAGGTTAGCTAATTCCATGAGGATTTAAAGGCATCTTCTGAGATTTCATAATCCCAAATGGAGCATGGTCAGTGTGGGAAGAATTCTAATTTTGGAGCAAAGGCTGATAGGTAGCATATCTTCCCACAATAAAAGAAAGTATTAAAATGTTTCTCTAGCCTTATTTTCTACCTCATTCTCTACTAGGGATTCTAATGCCATGTTCACTCTAAAATGCACGGTATTCTTGATTTTCTTTGCCTTTCTTCCCCCCACCCCCCACCTTGTTCATCTGGCAATCTTCCTTCCCTTTAAGCATCACCTGTCCTCCACAGTGATCTTTCTAATGAGTATGGGATGCTTTTTCTTCTTTTCATCATGGTTCTTATTACATGATTTTGTTCTACTCTATTATAATCATAAGGGACCTGTTTTCCCTCAAGAGTTAGGAAAATTCTTGAGGACATAGTATATGTCTTATTCATCTGTAGTCTAACTCAGGGGCTGCTCTGTATTTGACAATCAGAATTTTATTGAATATTTAATAAGTACAGTAATGAAAAAGCAGATAGAGAGAGTCAATCTCTAATCCAGTTATTGTTGAGATTAGTGTTTTTCAAACCATCTGTGATGAAAGATGATGCTTGAAATGACTAACTTGAGAGTGCCAGAGATGGCTGAGGGTAAAATATCTGCCATGAAAGCATGACGAACTGAGCTTGATCTATAGAACACACATTTAAGGAAAGCCAAGTATGATGTAGTGTGCTTGTAACCCCAGTGCTAGGGGTACAGGCACAGAGATGGATAGATTCCTGGGGTGTGCTGTCTAGCTAGCCTACTTGGAAGTCTCCAGGTCAGCGAGGGACCATTCTTAAAACCTAATATGAATGGTGCCTGAGGACAAACACAAGACACTGTCCTCTGATCTTCACATGAGTTCACATATATGTTAACCCATGTAAACACAAATATTCACACACATGCACACACAATTAGTAATTAGATTCCAAGCCAATACTTTTGTAAAACTATAAAAAAGTATAAAAATTATTTGAGGAATAATCAAGGACATGTCAAACTGTTATCAGAGTTTCCATATTATTTATCTAATTACAGACCAATTGTCATAATCTTGTGGGCTGTAGTTCATGTTGGGGATAGTAGTAGATCAGGTGCATTTGTTTGTTCAAAGATATTTACCGAGTTCCTCTGTATAAGAGCTAATGTGTGAGGTATAAGAGATTCAGCAATGAATAAGATGGAGAAATTTCCTGATCTCAAAGGGCCTACCTGCTAGCTGGTCAAGTGAAAGTAAGCAAGCACATCAATAAATAATGTGACTTCCAATCATGATTAATGCTTTGAAGGAGGTAGAAGAAAATGACAAGACAGAGTGATTGAATAGGGAGGTTATTTCTGAGAGTGGTTAGTGAGGTTGGCATTTCAGCAGAAACCTGAACATTCTAGGCAGAAAGAGCATAAAAATATGTTGAAGTCTCAAAAAGGGGAAAAGGCAGTTCAAGAACTGAGAGAAAGCCACGGTGACCAGGGAATGATAAGAGAGGCTCAAGTCTGGGAGTCAGAACAAGGCTGGATCACTAGGGACTTGTAGATAACGGTCAAATGATTTGACTTTTTTTTTTTTTTTTAAAAAGATAACAAGAAAATTATTGTAAGGATTAGAGTGGAGATAGCTCTTGTTTTGGTTTACAACAGAAATAAATTAGTCTGGCATCTATGTGGTGAATGGATTTTATAGATGAAGTAGGTTATTATTGAGGTTCTCTTGAGTGATAGAGAAGGCTCATCTCTGTGGCAGGTGTGAAGATGGATGGAAGTCAGATCTAGGATGTATTTTAGAGAAAGAACCAATTAACCCATTGATGCATTAAATATTAGAAGTGAAGGAAAATAAAAGGGATTGCTGTTAGCTTTAGTGTGTGGGTGAATATGGACACAGACTGACGATCCAGTTTTATACTTTGGCTGTGATTGTCACCTTTCCTGTAAGCATATTCATTTATGGGATAAACTAATTTGTTTTCAGCAATTTCTTCTTAACATTAGTAAGCGTTAAGTAGCACTAGGTTTTGACATTCCTGTGTTATTAGAGATTCTAATCTGTCCCACCATTTCTGGCCTGTGTTGCCTTCCAATTGTAAATATCTTACTTTTCCACCATTTATCTTTTATATTTCACATAGTAGCCACATGTCTAGCATGCTGGTATCTTGCCTACTTTTAAAATTGTAGTCCATTTTCACATTCTGTGGTGCCATGACTTGGTTTATGTCAATAGTTCTTTCTATAGTCATGGAAAGTTAATTTGAATCAAATGCAGTCAAGTTTTATAAACATTCAGTTGTTCACTTAAAGTGTATTATTTGACTGTTAGATGTGGGATTATGTGCACATGAAGCTGATTACTCAGGTGCTTGGATTGTTGTTTCTGTTCTGACTTGTCAGTTTAACCCATCAGCCTCCCATGGGGTGTGTCTGTGATTTCCTTTGACCCATCAACCTCCAGTGGGGTGTGTCAGTAATTTCCTTTTTGTATGTTCACATCGGCCTCATCTCATTATTCTGCCAAGTTTTCATCATATATATCTGAAAATTTCTTCTTAGGCCTCCTGCCAAAGATCTTTTTTAGATACTTTTTAATAATCATTGGCTTATTTTCTGGCATTTGGGGGCCTATTTTCCTCTCAATTTTTGGCATCCTCTGTCTCTTTGAACATACACTAAAAATGATTTTTGCACACACTGTCTGGTATTTCTAGACATTTGGAGTGGAAGGATTTTCAAATCCCTTTCGTGCCAGGGCCTGGAGTTGGGAGATTTCACTCAACCTACAACATGGAGTGATATCACCAAGGGAGAGGCTGTAAAAGGAAGGGTAGCACAGGGCCAGTTGATCTTCAGGGGCTCCAATATTTCTCTGGCAAATGAAGATGAGATACATCTGAGCATGGCCTGACTTTATTCCACAATCTCTTCAAGTTTTCTCTCCCTCATAGGACATGCAAATTCTCAAGAAGGTAGAAAAACAAATAACAGGTAAGAAAACAGAGGTCAGAGTCCCACAAGCACTCATTACTGGCAAAAATAAAAGTGCACTAATAAGGGCATTGGAAAATGCAATATCTTTAATGTATGAAGGTGGCTTGTCTCTCCTTGAGATGTGTACATTGAGATGTGTCAAAATTGTTTTTCTCTTATGGAATGTTAAGGATAAACTTCTATTGCTGGTATTTCATAAAACTGATGCGGTGTCTGCTTTTATTTGTTTTATATTGAGTCCTCTGGCAAAAGACAGCATTAACACTGTTTCTTGTCAATCTTCAGAAAGGGAGAGAAGGCGGAAGGCTTCTCAATTTGTATTCTCTGAAAGAAAAAGTAATAAAGAAAGCAACGAGGACAGATAGAAGATGAGTGGAGTTACAACCTCAGCTGTACTCTAGGGATACGGAAGCATGAAAAGACCTGCGCTATTAAGACAGCCAGATAAGGCTAAGTCCCCAAAGTTTCAAAGGACTTTAGATATCAACTAAATTCCCCAACACTCTTATTGGTCAGAACTGTTACAACAAATTGTCTTTTACAATATCCAGAATGATTCTGCAGTTCTAAAGACTAAGGATCACAAGACACAGAGACAACATTAAACAAATTGCATAAGAACTATAAACCTCATGAACTATTAATAAATATTTGAATGTTGCAAAGGGTTAGGAGGTTGTTACACTCTGACCGACACATTCTCCAGTGAGAAACTACATACAGGCTGCATCAAAAAATGAGAAATTCCTTGCAATGGCTGAATGTGAGTGCTCAGATATTAAGTAGCACAGAAAGGGCTTATATGTTGAAGCTTGGCCCTAGTTGGTGCTGTTGGGACTTGAGAGACCCTTTAAGAGCTGTGGCAGGTCACTGGGACAGTGCTCTTACAGGGGGATAGTGGGACCTCTGTTTTTTCCCTCACTTTCTTCACTTCCTGTTTGCCATTACTTGAGGAACTTTGGTGTAGAAGTTTGATGTTAAGAAACTTGCCACTACTTTTGCATTATTTTTGTGGTTTCACACAATGTTCATTCCCTCTGGGTACTTTATTTCTAATATATTTTTTGTGTCTAATTGTGCCCCTTAGGTGATTAATCTATATCCATGTCCTTTGTTCTTGATTAGTTCCAGAGTTGTATATTAAAATACCTAATATAGGTTATTTTCATTTTTACTACTTAGTCTAAATCTGATCCCATAATATATCTTCCTCAAAGTAATTTTTCTTTATTCATTTTCAGTAAATTATGGTTTCTTCTTGCCCAACACAAAGAGTAACTCATTAACTCTCACCTCTGTTCAACTAATCACTCAGTACAATTGAGCCTAATTGTGCAGAGATCAGCCATGTATTTCTCTCCATCTAACTGTCCCTGGTGTGGTAGGTGACATCACACTTCTGGGCCTGCTCCACTGCCTCCTTTCCGAGTTGATCTTCCTTAAGCTTTCTTGCTTCTCTTTAATCTTTTGCACACAATGGTGCTTGGTCATGCATAGCTGATCCTGTCCCTTCCCAGCTAAAGCTCCTCACAGACTTCTCAAGACCATAGCATAAGCAGAGCTGTTAAAATCCTACAAAGTATTGAAGTTTCTAAAAGGTGTTCACACCTTAGTGTGGCAGAAGCTTTTAAAAGCCACCTGAGAAATCCAGGAAGCATAAAGGAAAAATGATGTTTTATTGCATGGTGGCAGAAATCTTGCTGGACTGGTTCGTTTTTTGTTGTTGTTGTTGTCTGTGAGCAACACTGCTGTGATTCAGTTCATCTTTACTCCCTTGAAGAGGATGCAGGCCATTATGAGGAAAAAAATAATGGGGATTCAGGAAATCTAGTCTTTGAGTATGCTATCCTTGTCTGAGAATGCTAATAGACACTTGCACACTGGTTTTTTTTTTTTTTTGCTAAAAAGCATTGACTCACCTCTTGGGCCTATAAGATAACCAGTAGTGAGGATTTCTGGCATTTCTGCCTTTATTTTGTATCTACATTCTTTAGTTTAGTTAGACTCATGTTGGAATAAATATCATAGTTGCATTAATGACTCAAGGAGACATTAATCTAGCAACAGGTGGCATGATATTAACCCACCTGATTACCTTTCATGGATAAAGCCACAAGATGAGCCATTATCCTAAACCTATAGTCACCTTGGATCTCAGGAACATTATCCCCCTCCACCAGTAAGGGCAATTCTCTATGCTAGCAGGGCTGCACTGTAGGGTAGGAACGCTTTCAAGCAGTGAGGACTTTTTAAAGCTGCATTGCAGAATCAGAACTGAGCTAGTAGTTGGCATTTTTCACTTTGACCATAACTTCTAGTGATGTGTGTCTCTTGTCCTGTCTGTTTCTCCTTATTTAAACATAAAGCTTGTGTCAGTGATACAAAGATAGACTGTGGAACTGGGGTGGGGTAGTTCTAGACTCCTTTCTTCACAGTGTACATATTGATTAAATCTTCTTTTTCTGTTTTTCACCATTACCTACCTCTTTAATTAGCATATTGAGATAGTTGTCCAAGCCTCCTCATTTGGGACTCCTGGAACTCTGACTTTTTGTCTCAGAACTCCAGGAACAAAATAAAGCAGGAAGGTATGGGAAAACTATCTATCAACACCTTATTTTAGACTTATAGTCATCAGAACTGAGGAAATAAATTTCCAGGTTCCCCCATTCTATCTGTGGTACATATTATGGCTGCCTTGACAAGCAGTGGTTCACCACACTCATCTCTGGTGAATATGACACACCTTTTCAAGACCAGCATGCTCTGGGAGTGCTGCTTCCTGAGCTGCTTTTCTCCAGGGCTGTGATCAATCTATACTCTCTGTATTATTTTTGTTTGTTTGTTTCTGGGATTAATTTTGAGTTTGGGTAAGACTCGTTAGAGAGCTCACCAAATTCACCAAGCAGTCGGTATCAAGTCCTTTAAAGTGGAAGTGAAGAGTGTTCCCCCTCTCAGACATCTGAACTCAGCTTATGATTTTGATTCATCTACCACATATGGCTGGGCATTTCTATGAATCACTCATTACTAATATCATTCACTACTCAATATCTTACCCGATTGAAATATTTCTAAATTCTAATATTAAAAGGTGATCCATCTTTTCTCCTGTGAACATTTACTTGGGCTGAGAGACTCACTTTTTTCTGGCTTTGAAATACCTTCTCCCTGAAGAGTGGATTCATGGAGAAATTTTATTAGACTTGATTTTACAAAGGAGAAAACAGTTTTGTTTGGTTTGCAAGGAAGCCAGTAGGTACAGGCTGATTAAAAACCTTTTTATTAAAAAAAAAAAAAAAAAAAAACAAACAACAAAATGCAGTAGTGAGAATGGAAAATATAATAAAGCTGAAATCGGAGGCATAACTTTTTCCTTGCTTCTTAGCATTGCTATAATTTTCCTCCTGGAGGCTGCTTTATTGAAGTATAGTTTAATCTATTTTGTATAACAACTGATTCTGGTTAAAATGGCTGGCACACCCTCATAATGACTCAGCAGAGCAGGACTAAGCCACTGATGGAGAGACAACCAACCATCCTCATGGGTGGTATTGTGTGGTGATCGAGGACTAGGTTCACTGTCTTGAGTGACTGTAAGCTTGTAAACAGTCTTGTGTTGCTGCAAAGAGTATTCATGGCAGCCGAATTAATTTATGGTTTCCCACACATGACCACATCTAGATCCTTGCCACCTGGAGCGCTGCCTCATATGGCAAAGAACCTTTGCAGGTGTGCCTGAGGTAAGAGTGTTGAGGTGGGAAGACTGTCTTGGATTGATCACACAGATCCTTCAAACAGGCAATCAGGGATGGATGTCACAGGGATGGATGCCATGAGAGACACGCTAAGATGCCTCCAAAAATAGAGGGATCACAGGCAGTTCGAGCATTCTCTAGAAGCTGGAAAGAAAAAAGGAAACAGATGCAACACAGAGCTTCTCCAAGAATTCAGCCTTGACCTGGTAGCACCTTGATTTTAGCTCAGTGATATTCTGTGTGGATTTCCAAATTCCAGAGCTATCACATTTCACATTTTTGTTAAGTTAAACTCCCTGGTTTATGTTAATAGCAGCCACAGGAAACAAGAATATTATTAACCCTCATAACTAAAATCTTCTCATTTCTCTGTATCCAGAGAAGATACCTCCACCCACTTCTACCATCACTCAGCCTTGAATGTGCCTTTCAAATTTTCCTGTTAGCTCAACACTAACACTAACTTCTTGAAATCTGAACTTATAAACATAACAATTAAATATTGTTGAAGAGCAGGATAGCTAAAATCCTTTGAGCTCTCTAAGATCATGTCTGCTGTGTCTTATTGTTCTAAGACCTCTGATTAAAGTTGGATTCAGCTGCTGAGGGACTGTCTAGACCTTTGACCTTTTACATTATGTCTATGGTGGAATAAATTATAAGTTTTCTCTCACTGCTTTGTTAGGGAGTAAACTGTCTTCCATTATAGCAGATCTTAACATTTATTTCTTATAATTTATTTTTGGTAATGTATGTACAGGAATATGAAGGATTATGTGATATATTTTAAACTAAGACATGTATTTGTACCTTTCTTTAAAAGAAGATGGTAAAAAATTACACACACACACATACACACACACACACACACACACACGTAACCTGTATATACTGGAAACTTAGAAATTTTATCCCTTTGCATTATTCACAAAGTGATTTCTTAAATGTGATGACATTCATTCAAGTGGCAGTGACATAAGTGCATTATCTAAGCTTCACATACATGTTAAGCTAGCAAACAGAATCTGCGATCACCTCGATTCAGTACTGAGAACAGGTCAAACTAACACGGAACCCTTCACAAAACTGAGTGGGTCTTTAGCTTTAATTCCAATTATAACACACAAACTTTTTGTTTCTGTTCTTTTAAGGGCATTTTTTTTTTTTTGCTATAGTTCAGAAACTCCTCTTCCCAGACTGTACCTGAATTCAAATCAAGTTTGAATTTTACGCCCATCTTTTGGTTAGCATTGCAGCAGCGTCATGCTAGTTTGGAGGTCATTCTCACATTTCTTCATTTTACTTGTTTCGAAGTAGGAAAAACTTATTTATTTTTTCTGTAGTTGATCCTGAACAGACTCTCTTCACATTGGGGATGGACTGGTGGGAGAACACTGAGTCCAGGTAGACCAGGCTGGACCTCAAACTTTTTAATCCTTCTGTTTCTGCTTCTCAGGTACTGGGATCACAGGTGTGCACCGCCTCACCTAGTCAGATTCTTCTCATTTGACTCTGCTTTTATAACTCTCTTTCTACACAGGAATAACATATTCCAGACCTGGCTTTAAAGGTGTTATTCTCATGGAATAAATGTGCTAGGATTCCTCTTTATTGGAAATCCATAGATTCATGTCCCAGAGTACTGTGAATTTGAGGGATCTAGGGCTAGACTGCTTTTCTTCTGTTTCTGTTTTCTTATTCTTGTCAAGGATTCCTTACCATGTGAAAGAAGAATGTGGAATTAAGAGGATTAGTGGAGAAAAACCGGGAGCATAGCCCATCTTTATGAGTGTGTGTGTGTGTGTGTGTGTGTGTGTGTGTGTGTGTGTGTGTATAGGATACCCTTTCTAGGCACTTTCTTGATGCTAAGCTGAGTTGAAAGCCTTTATTGATTGATTGATTGATTGATCGTGTGTACTATGTATGCACTTCCACCAGCAGTTTAGGTTCCATCTGTATCTGTCTCTGTAATCCCAAGTTCCTCCAAAGCAGAGACCACATTCTCTCATTCTCTACATCTCTGAGGAGGAACAGTGTCTGGCTCATTGATGGCTTTCTTGAATGTTAATTAAACTGGGCAGTTCAAAGGACAACATGGCAATTAGAAAAACCTCTGGTAATTCATTTAACAGAAGCTAGATGCCTAACCTAATGAATTAGTGGAATGGTACAAGAAGGTAGTTGAGCAGTGCTGTATTATTTGTGCTTAACATATACCAAGCCACTAAGAATATAGGAATAGTAGAACTAAGTTAAGTTTTAACTGTGCCAGAAGGCATCTATTTAGTAGAATGCAATGCAGTGATTTTACTATGTCTGCCATGCACACTTTGTCAAGGTGTAGAAAAGGAAAACGTGGTAGTGATTCACCTGAGTATAAAGTCTCTAATAAAACCTTGGGGAATTCTAAAACTCTTCCCTAGTGGTCTAAATACCTCTTGCCTGTTTTGTAAGGAAGAGAGAAAGGGGTAGCCACTGAGAGTATTAATTTTTATTATGTTTCATTTCATTTTGATATATAAATTACATTTGTTCTCATTCATCACTGTTGGGTAATATGCTTATTAAGAAGTGTCATAATTACTGGCTGACATAATATATTAATATTTGTTACATTGGTGTCCTGTAGGTTGTTGGCTAGTGATGCCAATCTCAGCTGACTTGAGCATTGTTGTGGTGTATATAGTACACCTTGGTGAGGCGATTGTACATGGCAGAGTGAGCCTTACCCTCAGGGGTCATGTGGACCATGCATATGTTTTATGTCACTTAAAAGCTGTATGCCTGACTTTTGAAAACTTACTTTACTTTTCAAGGTCTTCTTTTTTTTAAGTTTGTAAACAAGATTAATAATAATACTAACCCAATACCCATCATCAAACTAAACGGAGAAAAACTTAAAGCAGTTCCACTAAAAACAGAGACAAGACAAGGCTGTCTACTCTATTCAATATATCTGTTCAATATAGTACTTGAAGTTTTAGTTACAGCAATAAGACAACTAAAGGAGGTCAAAGGGGAATACAAATCAGAAAGGAAGAAGTCAAAGTATTTGCTAATTGCAGATGATATGATAGTATACATATGTGAGCCCAAAATTCTACCAAAGAATTCCTACAGATGATCAAAACCCTTATCAAAGTGGCTGGATATAAAGTTAATTAAAAAATTTGGTAGACCTCCTTATACAAACAATACATATGATGAAAAAGAAATTAGGGAAACACTTCACAATTGCCACAAATAATACAAAATATCTTAGTGTAATTCTAAGTAAGTAAGTAAAAGACCTATGCAAAAAGAACTTCAAGTCTTTGAAGAAAGAAATTGAATATGATATTAGAACAAAAGAAATTCTGGAGGTATTATCATCCCTGACTTCAAGCTGTACTACAGACCAATAGTAATAAAAAAACACATGGCATTGGCATAAAACCAGACAGGTTGATCAATGGAATTGAATTAAAGACTAAGAACTAAACCCAACCACCTATGGACACTTGATTTTTGACAAAGAAGCCAAGAGTATACAATGGAAAAAAAGAAAGCCTCTTCAACAAATGGTGCTGGTCTAACTAGATGTCTGCAAATAGAAGAATGCAAATAGATCCATGTCAATCACCTGCACAAAACTCAAGTCCAAGTGGTTGAAAGAGTTCTGCATAAAACTAGATATACTGAACTTAGTAGAACACAAAGTAGGGAATATCCTTGAATATCCTATTAATATAGGAAAACATGTCCTGATCAGAATACCAAAAGTTCAGGCATAAGATCAATAACTAATAAATGGAACCTCCTGAAACTGAAAAGCTTCCATAAGGCAAAGGACACTTCAAATGGGATAAAACGATAACCTACAAAATAGGAAAAGTTCTTCACGAACCCTATATCTGACAAGGTACTGATATCCAAAATATATAAAGAACATAAGAAATTTAACATCAATAAACATATAACCCAATTAAAAATGGAGAATAGATCTAAGCAGAGAATTCTCAACAAAGGACGCTCTAGTGGCTGGGAAGCACTTAAATGTTCAACATCCTTAGTCACCAGAGAAATAAAAATCAGAACAACTGTGAGATTTCATCTTATATCCCTCAGAATGGCTAAGATCAAAAACTCAAGGGACAGCATATGCTGGCAAGGATGTGGAGCAAGGAGAACACTTCTCTATTGCTGGTGGGAGTGCAAACTTGTACAACCACTTTGGAAATCAATTTGGCAGTTTCTCAGAAAATTGGGAATAGTTCTACCTCAAGACTCAGCTATACAATTCCTGGGCATATACTCAAAATATACTCCACCATACCACAAGGACACTTGCTCAACTATGTTGACAGCAGCTTTATCTGTAATACCAGAAACTAGAAACAACCTAGATATCCCTTAGCCAAAGAATGTGTAAAGAAAATGTGGTACATTTGCATAATAGAATACTACTCAGCTATTGAAACAATGCCATTGTGAATTCTGTAGGCAAATGTATGGAAGTACAAAAGATCATCTTGAGTGAGGTAACCCAGACCCAGAAAGATGTGCATGATATGTACTTATACATGGATATTAGCCATAAAATATGTGATAACCATGTTACAACCTACAGACCCAAAGAAGCTAAATAACAAGGAGGGCCAAAGGAGGATGCTTGAATCTCCCTGAGAAGGGGAAATAAAATAGACATCAGGGGTGGTTGGAGGTAGGGTAATGGGTAGGAGACAAGGTGGTAAGGGGAACAGGATGGATCAAGTGTGAGAAGGATAGAAGGAGAAAGAACTGGAATCAGTGTGTGTGTGTGTGTGTGTGTGTGTGTGTGTGTGTGTGTTGGGTATCTCTGGCATGAGCTAGAAACCTAGGACAATGGAAACTCCTAGGAATCTATGACGGTGACCCTAGCTAAGACTACTAGGAATTGGGGATATGGTTCCTGAATTGGCCACTTTCCGTAATCAGGTAAGACTTCCAGTGGAGGGATGGGGATACCAATCCAGCCACAAAATCTTCAACCCATAATTTATCGTGACTACAAGATGTACAGGGATAAAGTTGTAGTAGAAATTGAGAGGGTGGCCAACCAATGACTGGCCCAACTTTAGACCCATGATGAGAGGAAGCACATTCCGGGCACTATTAATAATATTCTGCTATACTTGCAGACAGGAGCCTAGCATAACTGTCATCTGAGAGGCTTTTCCCAACCCTACAACTGAGGAAAACAGATGCAGAGACTAAGAGCCAAACATTAGGCAGAGACTGGGCAATTTTGTGGAAGTGGGGGATAAAGGATTGATAGAACCAGAGAGGTCAAGGGGAACTACAGAAGACCTACAGAATCAACTAACCTGGGCCCACTGGGGCTTACAGAGATTGAACCACTAACCAGAGAGTATGCACGGGCCAGGCATAGGCCCCCTACACACATGTGACAGATGTGTAGCTTGGTCTTCATGAGGGGCTCCTAACAGCAGGAGCATGACTGTCCTGCCTTTCAATTTCTTTCCTCTAATTGGGCTAGGTTGTATAGCCTCAATAGGTGAAGATGTGCCTAGTCACACTGTGCACTGTGATATACCAAGGTGGGAGGCCTCCCCTTCTTTGAGGAGAAAAGGAGGGAGTGTAGGGGAAGGGGAATGGAGGGACTGGGAGGAGAGAGAGGGAAGGAAAGCTGTGAACAGGATATTAAGTGAGTAAAAATGAAAAAAAAAAAGAAAAAATAGTACAAAGATTTTTGGTGTTCATAGGGAGACTAAAGCTTTATATCTAATGAAGCTAGCACAGAGAAAGGTACTGGTCACCCTCTGATGGTGGCTAACGTTGACTGCACAGATTGTGGTCATTTACACAAAGTAGTTTAAAAAGCATGTGGTGGGAAGAATTTCACGCCTGCCAATGGCTCCCTTTTAGGCAAATGAGCTCTGGTTTTTGGCTGGTATACTGCTGTTAAATATTTTCTGACCTTATTTTCATATATGATAACACAGAGAAAAAGTAGAGAGAGAACATTTCTTTTTATTTCCTTCTTGATGCTTATTAAAAATGTGTGCAATGATTAGTGCTCCATCCTCTATACTGGGGACATTAGTACATGATCATGTGTAGAGATAGTGTTAGGGAAATATAGAAGCAACGTGGATCTTTGCCCATTTAACTGAGCTACTGTACCAACCCAGGATTACTTGCTCCAGCTTGGAAAACACAGGAAACCTCCATCTCTCTATCTCAGTCACTATTATTTTATTTTTTTTTCTTGATAGGTGGATCAATTATGTTGATACGATTGCTGTATAATTTAAAAATACAGATTTTTAAAAAATGCACTAATGTTTTAATCAAAGCTTCATATGTATGTTTGCTTTAGAAATGGAAATCAACTATGTAGGAAGTTCTAAAATCAGGATATTGGTATTGAGCCTAATGAAAAAGTTGTTTTTCCATGAAGGGAAGTTCAGTTCTAAGGATAGGTAGATGGGCGGTGGGGTGGGGCAAATATAAAACTGCCCAGGGATTGTATGAGTTCAGAGAGGGGCACTCTACAGAGTACATATCTGGTTAAGAGTGAACATGTGACCCATTGACTTCCTATTCTTTCTCCCCGAGCATGTTTGCCTTCATTTTTGAGGCTTAAGTGAAAGTCCTGGTGTGTATGCATTATTATGTTTTAAAAAGTAGGATAGCTTTTGTTTTTCATGCTGTTTACAGATGCCTTGCTCAGTTTATGCTATTAACAAGACACACAATTCTGTTGGTACAAACACATTTAAAGGATCAGAGTGGATGAGCTATAGGCAACACAGTGTAGGCAATGCTGCTAAGCACAAACTGGCTGTCAACCATAGCCTGGTTATGATGAAAATTAATCCCATTGAAAGACCAAAAGAGCTTCAAAATGAGGGCCAATTGGAGGGCTATTGTTACTTATTTGCTTCTTCAGGTGTAGTGAAGAGCTGTTCCTTAGGAAGTAAGATTCAGGATACAGTATTTCTCTTGGGAAGTTCCATTTGGAGCCAAGAGTTAATGAACATGAAAACCTGTTGAGGGAGGTATTCTCTATTGTCATTTTACACGAGAATTATTACAATGCTTTTATCATCTGTGCTTTTCAAGATTTGGAACAACCAGCATTTTAAAGGATATTTACAGAAGTGAACTATAGAACTCTTCATCATGCATGTGCGAGCTGCTCTTGCATTTCATAAATAGGCACATGATGTCTACATTACTTGTAATAGAAACTGAGAGCATCTTTGACTTGCCTGGTAGTTACATATGATATAGAATTATAATTATGAATAGTGCACAGGGCTTTGATGTGTCCTATGCCTGACTACTTTTAATGCAGGGAGGGATTTCCACTGTGGTATCCCAGATGTGAATTACACAGCTTCCTTTTGTAACAGCTGCTCTAGAATTATGTGTGCTCATTGGGAATAACCATAGATAACAGAAATTGGTGCTCCTTAGTTTAATGGAAATATAGTCTCAGAACTTTCTCTAAGGATTGGGCCATCAAATATTGTTTAATATATATCATGATCTGGATCTGATTTAGACAGATGGAGCTAGTCAAAACAAAAATCTTTGTATCCTTGATTCATACATACAAAAAAGAAACGTTTTTATTCCTCAACTGAATGAACAATACCAAGTTCCCATAAAAATGAGATAAAACACACAGAACACTCAGAAGGTCTGGGTGAACTACATGTATCGACTAAACAAAAACATAATAGTGTTTTTAGTATTCTTCACTCTGCAGGAAAGTTATGACTCTTATTTTTCACTCAGTTAAAGAGTAAGGGTTTGTTTCACAGGCAATATAAGATGAGGCTGTACTCTAGTGCCACATGCTAGAGGTTTAGTTTGGACCAGTTGGGAAACAGATGCAGCAATCATGGAAATACCAACTACTACATCACCTTTTTTATTGTTAGGCATCTGGCTTGGAGAGAATAGCTTATATTTGCTGGCCCAGTGGCATATATTTCCCTTCATTAGCTTTGAGATGGATTGGATATAGAAAGAGGGAGCAAGAGGAGTTCCTAAGCTTTTGTTTGGACAGCTGGATTCTAGTTCTGTATTACTACAATGACACAATAGATCTGGGAGAGCACTGGAGGAACCAAGGATATGCTCACATTGAGGTGGACACTCATAGAAGTATTGTTGGGTTATAAGACCCCCTAGGTGGAAGTGGTAAAAGAAGGTAGATTTTATCCATCTATATGTGATAGTTATTTACCATTTAGAGAACCCCAAAGATTTGTGGAATAATTGAATATTTAAACTTGAAAATATATGTTTAGTTTTTTTGAAAAGTGTAGAGGAGATGCTGTAAAGGTCCATGATTCTTCAAAGAATGATACTCCAGACTTAAATAGTATGCAAAAGCAAAAAGCATTTATTCTGCAGAAATCCAGCATGTAGGGGTCTACTATTCATCAGGATGGTAGACAGAGATATAAGGTTTTGAGGCTCAGTTTAAAGCCTGTTAGCATAGGCGTGAGTGACCTTTAACCTTTCTTTCCTTTGCATGGTTATCTCTATCTCCAGGAGTATGGGTGCCTTTGTGATTGATTAAGGTTCTGGGTAATTTAGGGGACTTTCTGGAACCATTGTTGATTAATGATACTTGGCTTAGACTAGGTGGTGGGGCAGCTCTTAATTGGCTGCCCGTGAGGGAGGGGTGGTTTTTCCTGGAAATGACTTGTTTTGGACATTTCCAGCTCTGGGAAACATAAACTCAGGCCTAGTCTCCTGAATTGCCAGCTTGCAGCCTGTCATGGAGTCAGCCTGGCTTTGGCCAACACAGTCCTCTCAATGCAAGTTTGTGCAAACCTCACTAGACATAGGCAGTGTTTATAAGATTAAAAACTTACTAAAATCTGTTTATTTGAGGTCCAAATTCTGGTGCAGGAATTGATATGTTTACAGTTATAAATGTTTACCAGATACATTTTCTCCTTATCCAAATTACCTCTTAATAAGCTACTCTAGACAACTTACTGGGAAGCATAGCCAGCAATGCTGAATTAGGTATTAGGAGCAGATGCAGTAGTATGAACTGTAGGAGGGTGTTTATTTTAAATGTTCACTTGTAAGGACCTTGTGTCTGTCTTCAAGATACCATTACTGCATTCTACCATTCTACCATTGCTCAAAACCAACAAAAACAAAATGAAAAACTCACACTGGGTGAAGATAATCACCATACATTGCATCTTCCCCACAAAGATTTTGTTTATGAATTTCTACTCTCTGTCCAATTAACTGGACAAACATTCCTTGGCACTTTCTGTTACCAAGATAGTGAACTAAACATATTATTATATTTTTTTGTGCATTTGTATCTTTTGGCAACTTCCTTTTAGAAATTAATCCCTTTTTGATCTTTTATATGCAGATAGAAGTCATTCTGATCATAGATATTATCTTGTAGAGCATTGAGAGTTTAGTCAATTGCTTAGGTACAATTTGGAACCCAAGAGGCGATGTGGTTGTGAATCAGCTGTGAGCAAGGTGTTCAAGATGGACCCAGCTAAGCTTGGTATGGTGACTATTCTTGGTGGTTGTCAACTTGACTATATCTGAACTTAATTAAAAACCAAATGACTGGGCATACCTATGAGAATATTTTTCTTAATTAAACCAGTAGAACTGGGAAGGGCATCTTTTAATCTGGACCATGCTTTTTGCTGGCAGCCTCTATAAAGGGCATAGAAAAAGGAAGCTTGCCCTCTCCTGCTTGTTCTTGTTCTTGCTAGCAAGTCCATTTCTTCACTGGCATCAGAGCCTGTTTCTGAGGGATTGTGGCATATACTGAAGACTAGTTGAGGCGTCCAACCTGAGGGACTGAACACCTACTGAATTCTTAGATCTTCTGCTGTGGTAAACAGCTATTGTTAGACTATCTGAACTATAGCCTTAAAGCAATTATAATAACCCCCTATATTTATTCATTGTCTAAGTTTTGTTCTTCTAGGGAACCCTGATTAATATACTTGAGAAGATGCTTGCCTCTGTGGGTCTGAGTACTTCTTAAACCTAAAGCAACATCGTGTGCTGCTTGATTTATAAACAAAGTTAGGACAGCAAAGAAGGAAGCAGCCTTCCTTTTTCCTCTGCAGTAGAGGGAAAAACTCGGAGGCATTCCAGTGTCAGAATGATGACTGAATTAGAGGGAGATGAGCGGTTTCAGTGCTCACTCTCATAAATCTCACTCAAGAGGGAAATGCAAGACAGATAGTTTCACTTAGAGACAAGACTACAGCAATCCTCAGAGACAGGACACATTGATAGCAAACTGACAAATGCAATTTTGGCTGCAAGAACACTCTGTCACCTGCCAACTGAGCCAATGACTTGGCTACAATGTGGGCGAGAGGAGCGTGTGGCAATGAAAGCTTGCACAGAAGAAAGAGTTTTCAGAACAAATCTGAAGTCAGCTCAAGTAATAACATCTTAGACTAGAGGTTTCTTTCTTAATTGTTTCTAACTCAAGGATGGTATCTTGCATTTTGTATGGACTTGTCAAATAGCTATTTTCAGAACAGAATAGCTTCTTAAAAGGTTGAAAAATATTGAAATGAGTCCTGGAGTCCTATTGCTGACTTCTGCAGGAAAATGAAGATATGTTGTTTCATCTCTAAATTGGTTTGCTGTCACTGACAGTCATTCACACCTGTCTTTATCAATAATGCCTGTCCTAGGTTAAAAATTACATGTCAGAGGCTTCCTGTGGCCATGTTGTGAAGTGGTGCAACCATCTTTTTTGTTTCTTCTTCACCCTTTTAGATACCAACTGCGTATTTATTCACTTCTCAAGTCAGTCACTGACAAAACTGTTTCTGTATTAAATGGGTCATGTGGTGACTGTATGGATGATGAAGGGGGATTCAGATCAATGGAGTAAATGGTACTCTAGATATATAGGACAAGTACAGGAGACAGACAGGAGGGAATGCACACATTGCCTATGATTCTTACATGGCTGGATTCAATTGCACTTTGATATAATTCCAGTCACCACCCCTAACTTTCAATTATGATTACAAGAGCCATCTTGTAAAATAAGACAAAGTTGTATCACCATCTAACTTTCTGAGAAGACCCTGGAGCACCTGGTCTTGGACCTGTGAACAGTCGTAGTTTTGAACAGTTGACCAAACTTCTTAGATTGTGAATCATAGAACAGTGCAGCTAATAGGACCACCCTTTCTCTTCAGCAGATGGCATGAGTACAACAGAGGAAGGTGTTTTCTGTCTAGTCTTAGCTGGCTCAGTTCTTTCCATTTGTCTTCACCTAAAGCACAACATGCATGGAGAAGAGTTTGCACAAGATGACTTTTACTCTCATGTAACTACTTCAGTAGTACAAAAGAGAACACCATCTCACAATAGAAGACTCCCCTACCTCTCAGCCACTATCAGGCCATTCTCAGACGTTAACTACTATTGTGACTAATATGCTTTTGCTTTTTCATTTCAGTAAATTAAATGGGTATAAATGAATATCTAATTATTCTCTGAAGCTGATTTTTTCTTAAGGAAAATGTATGGTTATTCCATATCCATATCCTTCCCTCTTTTAATATTTCTGTTAATAGTTTGTTGTTTATAGTTTTATGTAGGGTATTTGGTCTGCTTTCCATGACCTGTGCGATAATTTTTAGACATTTGTATGTAATATTTTTTATCAGTGTATGTATTAAAATGAGCCTTGACTTTCTGCACTCTTGAAAGAAATGATGCCTTTTGAGTTAAGGGGTTATGGGGGTTAGGTGGCCACATGGCAGGGAGAGGAGCTGCAGAGAAAGATTAGGAAAACCCAAGATGCCCGAGGAATTATGCTTAGAAAAGAAAAAAAAAAAAGAAGAAAGGAAAAGAAAAGAAAAATTCTGCTCTTCTGGGTAATTCAGAGAAGTGAATAGACATATGAAGATGCATGGCGGCAGTCCTGTAAACTACTGTAATTCTCCTAATTTATTCTGTATTTCCTTCTTTGGTACATGGGCTTATTTATACAAAACCATAATTTCCAGAAATGTAAGGATTTTTCTGCTATTTTAAAAATAGTCTGAAGATATAAAGGATAAGTGGACCCAATTTCTCTTACCACATGCTTTAACTGGAGCAATCATGCCTGTGATCCAAAGGTTTGTGTAGTATTCTCCCCATCACCAAGGAAAGGATGAATTATTTAGCAGATACTTTCTGGGCCTCCTTCAATCCAGTTCAGCTCTGACCACATCTGTCTATAGACAGCGTCACATTGGATGAGTTGAAGGGCTAACCCCACAAAACTGTTCACTTCAAACCAATAAGAAGTCTAGATCTTAGGACTGATTGGCTACAAATTGGGATTCTAAAGCCCTCTCTGTATAGGTTTGATTATTTTGCTAACAGATATCAATGCAACACTTATAGTGTAAACCAAATCATCTATAAAAGGCCAGATCTGGATGGGTCTTGACCACAGAAGCTTCTGAGGAATTGAAATGTACAATGCTCCCAGCATGTGAATAAGTCACTCATTGCTTCCCTACAAGCATCTGTGTGTCCAGCTAAACCAACACTCTCTGATGACTGTCCTTTGAAGATTTTTATGGTGACTCTGTTATATATCCATGGCTGAGCCATGGGGTACTGGATAGACATGGGATTGTATAAAAGTGTCTGATCTAATATTTACAGTCTGAAGATATTAGCAAGATTTGTTCTGATTTCTTTGAAAACTCTGTGCAATCCTCTGTTTTCTGAGATGGAAGACTTAAGATCTTAGCGAGATACAGCAGTTCAGACAGATTCTTCGTGGCTACCTTCAGGATGAAGAAATGAGAAAGGTATTTTTTTTTTTAATTTTACTGCATGGGAAGAGGACTGATAATTTGTATGGCCTGCCTTGGGGATGAAGAGGAGCAATTAGATTTTTTATTTTTTAAAAAATGGCATTAAATCTTCAATATCCTTGTTCTTTTCCTTCCTCTCTCTATCACCCTTTTCCATCCTTTCTCCTTTTTTTCCTCCTCACTTCCCTTCCAACCTTTTCCCCTGCCTGCCTCTCTCCTTTCCTTCCTCCTTGCTCCCATTTTGCATTTTGCATTTTGGACTGTTTTTTTGTTTGTTTGTTTGTTTTGTTTTTTTGGATATCTTCTGTGTCCAAGGCTGACTTAAACTAGTGATTCTCCTGCATCAGTTACCCAAGTGCCAGGAGTACAGGTTTGTGACTATGCATTTTGTTGTCTGCTTTTCTGTTGGATGTTGACAGTGATGAACTAAAATGTACAAAGTGATTGTAGTTTTTCCTTTTCAGTTTTTATTCTTTTTTTTATCACTAATATTGAGAATGCATATGGTTTGCACAGTTCATCGTTTTGCCAGCAGACTATAACTTTTGTCTTTAAGACATGGCATTCTTAAGAAAACAAAGAACCCAAAACACTCAAGTATTTGCATTGAGCTCTTGTCCATATTTACAAGATGAATGAACAAGGTAGAGAAGCTTCTGGTAGGAAAGAAGAACACAAGCAGAAGCAAGTTTTAAGTATCTCTCTTCTTGTGTGGTGTTGGGGATGGAGCCCAGGGTCTTGCACAAGTACTATGCTCAGGCACACCCCAATTCCAGGAGCTTGAATGTTAATGTGCTTCACAGAAATAAGGGAAACAGAACAAGGGCTTGGAGACTGTGGTGCTTCAGGGTAGTGCTCTCAGTGGGTTAATATGTCACCATACGGATCATCTGCAGAGCTTATGAGTCTGTGTGTAGGTAACAAAATCCCAAATTACTCTAATCCTCTTCTATATTTCCACCAGAAAGCTTTCTAGCTTCTTTATACTATACACACGTGTGGAAACCACACGATTATTCTAATGACTCAGTTGTCAGAAGCTTTCTCCTTTGGTTTAATTATTATCCATATGTTGATTAACTTGTACCCATAATCATAACTGACCACTGGGTAAATTTAGGAAACACAGGAAATGCAAACAGTGAAATCTAACAGTTTAATGGAAGGCATAGTTATGATACTCAAATTCACTAATGGTAGATTTTCATAAATCTCTAAACTGTCAAGCATCTGATCAAAGTTCTTACACAGAATAGAAGAATTTTACTGACACTCCAACCAGCAATGCTGAAAGAGAAAATACAGTGGCAATTGTGTAGTATTTTGGCATTATTGCTAGGGGGTGGTGATTCACTGCCTTAACCTCTCGTTTGTGGGGGAGGCCTTGCAAACAGGATTCTGAACATCATCACTTGTCTTTATGAAGAGTCTAAACTGAATTAGAGGTACTTCTTACAATTATATTTATTTTATTTTTAATGTGTGTGTGTATGTGTGTATGCATAATGATTGTGTATGCAGTGTGGGAGCATACATGCCATGGTATATGTGGATGTCAGAAAGACAACTTTGAGGAGTTAATTCTTGCTCTCCTTATTGTTGAGGAAGGGTGTCTCTGGTAGTTTCTTGCTGATTCATCATGTAATAGGCTAACTGGCCCATGCACCTCAGAGAAATCCTCCTGTCTCTGCCTCCAATTTCACCTTAGGAGTGCTATGATTACAGATATGTTTCAACTCACCTGGCAGTTTTTGTAGGTTTAGATGATCCAAACTGAGATTGCCAGGCTTGTGTGGTAAGTGCTTTTTACCTATATTCCTGGTTCTGCAATTATATTTCTGAACTCAGGTCAGTGGAAAAAAGAAAAAGCCTAGGGATGTTGCTGTATATAAATTCACAGGGGGCTGAGTTTGCTGTCCTAAGTTAAGCTATATTTATGTTGTGATGTGCTCGATTCTGGAAACCATATGCAGTATATTATTTACACTGAGGCTGATGGGCAAAGCCCACAGCCCACATCAATGATGCCTGATACATATGTACTCAGCTTCAAGCACAGGTTATTCTTTTCAAAGCTTTATTTGATCTCTCATCTCCAAAGGGATCAGTAAACCTTGAATAGGTCTGTAGGTCTACTTATATATCTTCTACAAACTTGTGCTGAGAATTCTGTTTTTCAGCAGAGTACTTACTTTTATACTGATATGGAAAACCTTTACTGTTCCTTTATCTTTAGGGTTTATAAGTATATGCAGAGGCCCATATTCTGTCAGCACTTTAAAGTTATTTTGCTAAGTATTGATTTCCATTACTTCCATATAGCAGTGATAGTTTGCCTCTTTGAAAGTAATACATATTTTCCTTATAACTTCCTAATTGATTATTTCCACTCTAGGAGTGCTCAGTACTACTATTTATCTTGATTGTGGAGTTCTATATGCACTGATAATTTAATTTGATATAACCCATAGTTTTGAGAAAAATTGAGTCCATATCTTTTCACACATTGCTTTAACCATTTTATTTACTGCAGTTCTCTTTTAGCGACTCTTTCCATGTATATTTTATATTTAATAAATTATATATATGCATATGTGCAACCCCCTCACACATATGCAAACACATGCATGCAGTGTCTGAGGATGGCCAGAAGTAGATGTCCGATCTTCCATAACTGGAGTTACAGATGGTGTGAGCCACCGTATGGGTGCTGGGAACCAAACCTGTGTCCTCTGCAAGAGCATCCAATGTTCTTAACCTCTGAGCCATCTCTCCAGCTTCCTTGTGTTTCTGACTTTTGTATTTAGGATTAAGTGATTTATGTTTCACAATATGATTTTACACTAGCCATTAATTTTATATGCATTTATACTAACCAGTGAGATTTATACCTTCAAATGTTTATGTGGTGTCATTTAACACCTTTCCAATATAACTTCAGAAACTCCTGTAGCGTTTCTGGTAAGGATAATCCGGTGGTAAGGAATTCCTTCCATTTTTATTCATGAAAGAAAGTTTTTTATCTTTATTTAATTTTTGAAATACAGTTTTTACAGGTTAGTATTCTTGATGTTAGGGTATTTTTTTTCCCTTAAATATCATCACTTTGAAAGCTGGTTTGATAATACATATCTATAATTCCAGCATTTGGATAGCTGAGACAGAAGTGTGTGAGTTCAAGGTCAATCTGGGCTACATCGTGAGACCTTGTCTCAACATTCCTAACTCTAACAGTGTAAAACGCTCATGGGAACTTGTGTTGTAGCCTGTGAAGTTTCTGATGAAAACCTAGAGATCGTGTTACACAAGCACTCTTGTATAAAATAAGTTGACTTATGTTCTCTCTGCTTTCAGAATTCTCTGTTTCTGATTTGTTCAGACTAGTAAAATATGTGCGATTCTTCTTGGTTGAACCTATTTGGTATTCTTTGGGTTTCATGATATGTATGCCCATATCCCCTCTTAAAATTTGAGATGTTTTCAACTCTTACTTGTTTAGCTAAATTTTCAGCTCCATTCTCTCTTCTCCTTGTGTTCTGTGATGTGTAGGTGATTCTCTAGATGGTGTCTCATGGCCCTGTCAGTTCCCTTCTCGTTTTCATTTCTCATTCTTTTTGCTCCTCTAACTGGAGAGTGTTCATGACTTAATTTTTGAGTCCACTGATTTGTTCTTTTGCTTGACTGTGTCTGCACTTGAAATTATGTTTAATTTTTCAGTTCGATGATTTTTATCTTTAGCACAGAGTTTCTATTTGGTTATTTATTATGAGTTACATAAGCTATATTTCTTTGTTCTCTTTACTCATGGATTATTTCTGGATTTTGTTTAATTGTCTTTGCTTTCACAGTGGACTCTTTAATGGGATTGCTTTGTATTCTTTGTTAGGGAGTTTCAGACCTCCCTTTTTTATTGTTCATTATGAAAGATGTATTTTATTTCATTGCAGGGTCCCTACTTCTCCTATATTCTTCAACACCTTTATGGATTTACATTGATTTATGCTTATTTGAAGAAATAGTCACCTCTTCCAGTTTGTACACAATAGTTTTGGTCATGAAAACCCTTCAAATGTCATTCTGGCCTCAGGCAACTAATGTGATTTTGAGGTAGCACTGGTGCCAGAGTATGTGATCAGACATGCCTAGTTCCAAGATCTTGGGGTAGGCAAGTAGTTTTTGGATTAAGAGTTGTGACTGCCTATTTAGATTAGTGTATTTGTTGAGAGCCTCTACTGCTTTTGTTGGTCCTTAGCCTTTTTGAGGAAGCATTACAGCTTTCCTGAGATTTAAAATCCCTTTATCAACACTAAACCAAGGGATATTCGGAATCTCCAACTTCTTTCCAGTAGGCTATCTTTTGACAAATGATTCAGCCAACAATTCAATTTATTTTGACATCTTTTAAAGCTGTGTTAGTGCTTCTGTATTAAACCTAGAATCTCCTCTCAGGGGGCCCATATCAATGAACTCAGCCTGATCCAGTTTTATGTTCTTTCCAATATTATCCCATACCTTTAAAATCTATTTCTACACATGTCCCACAGATTCTGCATGAATGAATTAGCAAACTTATTAAACTCTTTAGTAGTATTAGTGTAGTGTACCTCCTCATGGATTACACTTTCTATCTCCTCTCTAGGAGCCTGCTTTTCTTTAAGTCTGGTTATAGGTCTAGAGACAACTATTAGTGGACCCTGAAGGACATCAGTATTGTCATGCTTGGCATTTCATTCAGAGAAAGCCACTGCTGGTTTAGCAGACAGTGAATGATTAATTTCTTAATCAAAGGTTAAATAGGTAATATTTCAGGGGGTAGGCATGCAAGTACATATTTTGTTGAGAATGGAGAAAAACTGCTTCCTCAGGTGAGATAAACCCTTAAGAATCTGAAGTTTTCAGATTCAATAATGTCCTGCCACACACATCCCTGTCCAGCATTACAGGTTCAAATTTTTACCAATTAGTACCCTTAGTTTAAGTGCCAACATCCTCCAACCTGGAACTTGAGCTTTCACTGTAATTCAGCCAACCTTATAGCAAGGGTTTCAATTTGATTTTCCACAACTTGAGCTCTGTGAGTGCACAAGAGAAGATTGTCTTCCAGGGAATATAGAAACCTTGAGACTGTTTATGAGATCTGGGGCTGGTTAGTTTAATTTAAGTTCATTATCTTTGCCATAGTCTGAAAGGCTAGAGGTTGTTTAATTTTATGACAGAGATCATTTCTATTCTTTATCAATTTATCCAGAGATGCTAAGAGCAGCCAATCATCATCATCTTTTTCCTCATGTTTTCACAAATTGTCCAAAGTTTTATATACAGAGTCAATACATCTGTTGCTACCCTCAATTAGTGAATAAGGATGATCAAATATATTTATCTTCTTAAGTCTGTAAAATAGTTTATCTTGGGCTTTCAGTTCTCTCAAAGCTCCCAGAAGAGGCTTTGGTACCTATAGGTATTGGCAAATTGGGCTGTCTATTTCAGATATTTGTAAGCTCCATTCTCATATTTCTATTGTTCTAGAATCACTACTGGTACCAAAATCTGTATTAGTCTATTAGTCTAGAGTAACAGAATGTATAGAATGAATTTCTCTTTCTTTCTCTCTGTGTATACACACACACACACACACACACACACGGATATATATATATATATATATATATATATATATATGTATGGATTTATTTGAATGATTTACAGGCTGTGGCTCAGCTAATCCAACAATGGCTATGATCAGAAATCACAAGAATCCAATAGTTGCTCATTCCTGGGAGCCAGATATCTGAGCTTGTGTTCAGCATACCTTGGAACCCCAAAGAAGTAGGCTCTAATATTAGTGAAAGAAAGGATTTGCTGACAAAGTGAGAGCAGGTAGGCAAAGAGCAAAAGCTTTCTTCTTTTATGTCCTTATATAGGCTTCTATCAGGAAGTGTAGCTCAGATCAGAGGTAGACCTGGATTAAAGGCATGTCTCCCTACTTCAAAGATCCAGATTAGAAGTAGATTTTCCCACTTCAAATTAAGCGAAAATCCATCACAGATATGCCCTCCATTGTTGGGTTGTACTTAATTCCAGAATGTGGTCAAAATAGACAACCACAAATAGCCATTATAGTTGTGATGGAAGCAGTTTAGGCAAATCATCATGTAGAAGACATCTATACTAACTGGATGCAGTGAAAACACAAAATCAACAGACACTGCACATCGTAAATAAACAATATCAGACTTTAGATGTAATACTTTACAAGAGTACAGTAATCTCTGAATAGATTTGTAAAAATATTTTTATTATCTTGGAGAAAGCAGTGATTTCTTAAACATGACAACAAAAGCATTAATATTAAAAGAAAACTGTAATAAAATGAAATATATTTAAAAAACCATATACTTAATTGTATGTCCAAAACAAAACCAAATGGGACACGAGTACAAACAAGTAACTATAATAATAGAATTTGTATTTTGGCTATAAAGAAGTTTTACAGGTCAAAAAATTGAATGACTAAGTGGACCTAAATCATCACTTCACTTCAAATCCAATGAACTCAAGATTAGTATTCATCATCACTATTCAGCCTTCACACTCAAGTTCATATCCTGGCAACCCTCACAATGTATTAAGGAGTATCTCTTACTAAAAAGAAGGTGGGCAGTAAAAGTTCTGGAAAGACAGGAAACACCTGGTTCCTATGGCTTGGCGAACAAACTATGATCATTTGTCAACCTAATTGTATTTCTTAGTAAATTTCCACATACCTTTTACCAGTAGGTTTATGCATTGATACATGAAGAACAGAAGTATGAGCATAGATATAATCACCCAACTACTTGCATTGGGTTGTTTATAGTAGTTTCTACCTGCAGTTTGGGAGCCATCTGAATGTTCATCAATTGTAGAATGGACACATAAACTATTCCTCAACTTCCTAGCCTAGAGTAATGGGAGGTCATGAGCTCATTTACAATAATGTGGATACATCTTAAGCAGAGTATTGAGTGAAAAAAAGCTAGCTGTACAAATAAAACCACTATATGATTCCATGTAGATAAAATTCAAAAACTGGTAAAACTTTTATTTTAGATGCCGAGAAGTCTTTGGGATGGCAATCATTTTGAGGCTTAAAGAGAGCTCCCAGGTGGTGGTGGTTAGCATTCATCATCTTGATTTGGGTACTAGCTGAATGAATTCCTTAACTCTGTGACAATTCATTGCACTATTAACCTTAAATTTTTATCATGTTGTATTCAATAAAAATCTATTTAAAAGAAGGTGCCATATATGAGTGCCATTTTACTGGAATGGAAAACTATAATGAGTTGGTATTTTGGGTGCAATCTGAAAAATGGTTTTGAATTCTGTGTTCAGATCATTCCAAGCAGGAGGGATTATCCGTGAAGTCAGACCATCCCTCCCTCCCATTTGTAATAATATTTTATCCAATTAAAACTTCAAAATTTATCATACTGAAATTTTTTCTTACAGATTATCATCAGATAATCTAGTAAGTCTCATGTTACCATTCTCTATTAGATTGTATACTTAATATCTTACTCAAAATGAAATTTGTGTAGATATGTGTGATATTTAGGTAGACAGGTGAAGGCCCCCCCTTTTTTGCTAAGAACCCCTTTAAAATGATAACACACGTCACATGGGTAGTTCAGCTTTCCTCTAGGGTTAATTCCCATGGAGGTTGGCATGTTGTCATATGTAGATAGGCACTTCCAATTATTAAAAGTGTTTATGAACACTAGTTATCTCTTTTTCTCTCCTCTTTCTCTAAAAAATAAAATAAAAAAAATCCCCCAAACCTCCAAACAAAAACCAGCAACAGAAACAACCAACCCACCTCCTACTGCAACAAATAATCCCCTACTGTATTTACAATGAGTAATTGTTAGCTAAGGACCACCAGAGTATATACTTTGCTTGCTGTGACTCATTCATAAAGTCTGATTTTGAGGCAATTTAAGAAAGTTAAGTCATAAAGCATGCAACCAACTCTTATTCACAAGGCACAGAGGAACATTCCTATTGTTATAGATCAGAGTCTATTTTGGAACCTGCAGATGGTTCTAGATTAACATGATTTTGCGAAGGATCAAATAATTGTACAGCAAAAGAGCAGAGAGGACAATTTTTCCTCAAATGACTTTGTTAAATTAGAAGTGAGCCTGTAAGATGGTCCTGCGTGCTGTCGAAATTGAATTGTGCTTGAGGGTTGAAATTTAAATAATGACCCGTATAAAGAATGATTCATCTTAAAATAAGTTTACTTTGGTCAAGAAAGAATCCAAATATTTGAAATGTGCTTGCTTTTCCACACTTCTTATGTTCAGCTCATTTCTGGGGTAAAGAAGTTTCTTTTGCAGTGGTATGGATGACTGCAAGCTCACAGTTGAGAATGAGAAACATAGAAGGCTTCTGTGACAATCTCTCCCCCACTTTGCCCTAGCCACCCCAAAAGAGACAGTCTAGACAGGAAGCTATTGAAGAGAATTCTTAAAATTTGTGATAGTAATCCTGAAGTGTAACTCTTTGTAGCTGATGGCTTCTGGAGGGAATGGGTGTGGGGGTGGGAAAGGACTCAGTTTTCTTTGAGTGTAGGTACAGGCTGAATGTGTACTGGTCACTGTGAGTTTGACCAAACACCAGTTAGTAAATAGGCAACACAAAATGGACTTGGTTTTCTTTTCCTTTTTCTTTCTTCTTTTCTTCCCCCCCTCTGGAAGGAATCCATGAGGGTATGTGGACTGGACCTGGGAGGACTGAGAAGTGAGTGTGTTCAGGGTACATTATGTGAAATTACCAGACAATTAATAAAAAATTATGTTGGGAGGGGGAGAATCTAATTTTGCAGAGTTATTTGGCCTGACGGGGGCAGTGTATGCCTGTCAGTCCCTAGTGGAGTCTAAATCCTTAAAACAGAAAGAAGTATGCTTTAGTGATATGTGCCAGATAGTGGCTGAGAAGGCCCACGGTAAGCTGCACCCCACTTGAATGGTTCTGAAATGCCAGTGTGTAGCAACAAAATCAAGAAGGAATCAAAGTGAAAAATCCATTTTTCCAGGTTTTCACAGCCCAGTAGAGAGCAGTCTGTCAAAAGATTATTTTGTAAAGCTCCTAATAGGCTTTCTAAAGCCCCTTTCTTAATGCAGTCAAAACAGATAATGAGGTCTCCCAAAGATCTGCCATACAAACAGCTAGTGGATTTGTAGGTATCTCCCACAGTGTTGATTTGCGTTAGAAATCTAGCTTTCTGTGCAGATCTTGTTTGTCTTTATCCTGCTTCCTTGTTGGAAATGTGAACAGAAAACTCTTTGTAACATGAACTTGGTGAGTTTTGCTTTTCTGATGGCTATCACTGGCCAGCCAGGGTTATTTGGAGCATGTGGGAAACCATAATGCAGAATGTGGAAAGCTTGCATTTTGTATTTGTTGAAAGGCAGATATGTTTTCTTCTTCGGCCTCTTAGGCACATGGTGTAAAGAAGTCTGGACCTTATTCAGGGAGCACCTTCAGTTTCCTGCATGTCCTTGTATACCCTAACCTCAAGAAGCCATGTGAAGTCAGTTTATCTGGACTAGAACCCATTTGGAGCTCACTAGCAGAGAGAAGTTAACAAGAATGAAGTGCTAGGTCCTACTCTAAGTATTATATGTGTTTAAAAATGTGTTTCTAACTTTAAATGGTTGACGCTATCAAGACTCATTGGTACTGATCTCTCCATGTGTATTCTTTGGTTGGTGGCCCAGTCTCCAGGAGCTCTAGGGGGGTCTGTCCAGTTGACATTGTTGGTCCCTCCGTAGGGCTGCAAACCTCCTCAGCTCCTTCAGTCCCTTCTCCAACTCCTCCATCCAGGACCCCACACTTAGTCCATCGGCTGGCTGAGAGCATCTGCCTCTGTTTGTCAGGCTTTGCCAGAGCTTCTCTGAAGACAGCTTATCATGCTTCCATCAGCAAGCACTTCCCAGCATCCACAAGAACATCCCGGTTTGGTGGCTATATATGGGATGTATTCTCAGGTGCGACAGACTCTGGATGGCCTTTCCTTGAGTCTCTGTTCTACACTTTGTCTCAACATTTCCTCCTGTGAGTATTTTGTTCACCCTTCTAAAAAACATTGAAGCATCCACATTTTGATCTTTCCTCTAAAATCAACCAACAAATACACATGGAGGGACCCATGGTGCTGGCCACATATGTAGCAGAGGAGGGCCTTGTTGGACATCAGTGGGAGGAGAGACCCTTGAATTTGAGGGTGTTAGATGCCCCAGTGTAGGGGAATGCTAGGGAGGGAAGACAGGAACGGGTGGGTGGGTGGGGAAAAACCTCATAGAGGCAGGGGGAGGGGGATGGTATGGGGGTATCCAAAGAGGAAAACATTTGAAGTGTAAAGAAAGTAAATATCTAAAACAGATGAGGTTGTACTACTATTAATGATATTCTAACTTGTATAACTTGTCTTTCTAGTAAGGACAAATGAAACACTTGGGTGGTATTCTTGTTAAGTGTCTGTTTGGAGACACTGGGCACACTTTCACACACATTTGCATATACACATTCTCTCACACACAAACACACATGTTCTCTCTCTTTGCATCTCTATTCAGAAATACCATTTAGCGTAAATAGTTTTACAACTAGGAGCTTACAAATGGTGTGTTTGGTAGAGAAATACTGCTGTCATGGTTGAACTTATTTTGTGGCTCCTTCATCTCTTTTGTCTCTTTTCCTTTTTAACTTTTAGCTTTGCAGACTCCCTGTATTATGTGTCAATCACTATTTCAAAGAAAGCAAAAGCTACAAGACCCCAGGGTGGCTCTTTTCTGCCTCCCCCATATAACTATTTTGTGAGCGCAAGTTTTTGGTGACTCCAGAGGACTAACCGGAGCTAATTTTCATGGCTATCTCATTTTTCCTCACTAACAGCACTGTCTCTTGAGATTTTACATAAATGTTTTATTTTGTACAGTATGCAGAGTTTTCTTAATTTGGAAGCACTTTAGTACTGTATGACTCCTAGAATGATAAATTAAATGTAATATCTATTTGAATGTATTACTTTTGGGAACTAAAAACATGTTTTATTTTGTACACTATGTAAAGACTTTTTAATCTGGAAATAGTTTAGTACTGTATGACCTCTAGAATCATAAATTAAATATGATACCTTATTTGAATGTATTACTTTTGGTAAAGACTATGTTTTAAAGAAAATGGTTTATTTTGGGAAATTTTCAAAGAACTAGCAAAGCTGAGAATGTAACAGATTCCTACAGAGTTGTTATAAACCTTTGGGAACTCTGAATTATCGGCTGGTGGGTATTCTAAAGAAAATCCCTGATATTATGTCATGTATTCCTTCTGTAAACATGTCAGGATGCATTATTGTCTACCAGCTTTCCTCCTCCTGAATGGCCATTATAAGCTGTGATCTGTAGCATAATGGCTGGTGATTCCATCACTTGTGAAATTCTCAGCTTATAAATTCAATCTTCTTGGCTATTTTCATACATGCTATTTAACAGTTGGACATTAGGGTTTCTCATTAAGTTATTCTAATCAGGACTTAAGAAAGTTCCTTCTGCTTAGGGAGCTATCTAAAGTCTCTTTTATTACAACGATCATCCTCCTTTTATGTGATTGAGTTGTTGGAGAGCCTGGATTATTTATTTTATAGACTATCACACTATCTAAATTTAGATGAGTATTTAATTTCATTTCTAGTTGTTATAATTCTGTATTGATTAGAGTCATGCTTTATTTACATTGTTGCTTTTTAAAATCTAATTTTAAAGTCTGAAAAAATAGTCAAAGCTTTTGGTCCAACTCTTGACACACAAAATTTAGAAAGGACTGTTAGAGGTGCACAAGAGTGGTTTATAGAGTAAGTACTAATTATCTCATTCCTTCTGTTCTATAGTTAACTACAGGCATTATGAATGAATGAATGAATGAATGAATGAGAGGTTTTTGAACCAATGGGATGGAATTAGTCTTATAATTTTATTTTCATCACGCAGAATCTATTAATGAAATTATAGTTTTAGAGCCATAAATAGATTTGGACAGGAAAGCATAAAAACAAATACAGTAAATACAACCAAAACAAACAAAACAAACAAACAAACAAATAAAATTTTTCCCAGTCACCAATTAAATATCAAGTCATTTCAGGGTATTTAAAAAGTAGTTAGTTTCATTTTATTCAGGAATTTTTTGGTGTTATGAAGAGACTGTGGATGTTCACTCATTTACAAAGAATGGTGGAAATTATCGAGAAGCACAGGAATTATGTCTGAAAGTCCTAAACTTTGGTCTGCTTTTCTACTCAATTCATAAACAATCTATGTATCACTGGCCTGTGATTATTAGACTTTTAATCTAACACATCATGGTAGTGTCATGTATATAGTTAGTGAACCTTCTACTTGAGCATCATTGTGAGTACTTCACTGCAACACTCCCCATCACTTTCAGGGTGACTTTAAAAGGATTGTCATGTCTGGCTTTGATCGGTGGGAGATGACACCTTATGTTAGCTGAGTCTCTGCTCTTTCCAACGTACCTGTTACAACTGGTTGTTTTTCAAATTATGAATTATTTATGAAAGAACTTTCTCATTTATTTAATTTTTAATTTTTATATTTTTCATGTGATATATTATGATCATATTCATTTCCTTGCCTAACTCCTCCTAGACTTACTAAACTTCATGTTCTTCCTTTATATTAAGATAAAATAAAACCAAATCAAAATGAAACTGATTCTTTTTCCACAGAAATTGGAGTCTTGTTTGTATTGTGTATTGTCCTGAGCATTAGGCTTATTGTACAGTATGGTTGATATATTCTGTGTCATTCCATTGAAGAAGATTGGCTGTTCCCTCTCTCAGTATAGAACTTGTAAATAGCTTCTTGATTTTGGGTGGCATTTTGTACAAATTTACCCTTCCCCATGCTAAGACTTTGTCTGGCTTGAACTTATTAAGGTATTTTGTATGCTGTGACTGTCTCTGAGTTCATCTGTGCACTAACCCCATTGTGTTTGGAACAGGCTCTTTCCTTGAAGTCACTCACTACTTCTGGATTCATGCAATCTTTCCAACTCCTCTTCTAAATTGATCTCTGAGCCCTGAGAGGAGGGGTTTGATGGAGACATCCCATTTAGCACTGAGTGTTCCAAAGGTTCTCACTCTACACATTGTTCAGTTGTGCATATCAGTGTTACTTACCATCTAGTGCAAAAAATAAAAACAAAAACCCTCTTCTGAGTGTTGAGTGAGTCACTGTTTTAAGGGGATAATAGTATGTCATTAAGAGTCGTTTTGTTGCTATGTTCATTTAAATAGGTTTTCCTCTAGGTGCAAAACCTATCTAGTCTCAGGTTCTTAGCTTCACTAATAGTGTCAGGTATGGGTTCTATCTCATGGGGTGGGCTTAAACTCCAATTAGAAATCGGTTGTTCACATAAACTTTGTGTTTTATCTTGCAGGCAAGGCTCTGTTGTAGCTTACAGGGTTCTTAGCTGGATGAAGTTGAGAACTTTTTTCTCTGGTAGCTTGTATAGTACCTTCCAGCACTATGGACAGTAGTCAGCAGGGTGAAACTTCTACTGGAGCAGTAGCTCGTTTTTTCCATGTTTGAAGACTTTAGTGTGTGGTGTTTTCAGTAATAGGGTTTTACCATCTAGATGTGGGGAATAACCAGTAGTACTGGCAATAACCTGTAATGTTTGGAGGGAGTATATAGGACCCATTTTTTTCCCCAATGATTTGAAAAGATTTAACTCATTCCTGTTTATTATTTTTTTTTGGTAGAAATATATACAGATGCATACACATGTACATATGCTTCTATGGTAGTAGGTTTCCATATGGCTCTTCAAAAGACCTTTAGTGTTCGCTATCCCTCCTCATATTCCCTTTTCTGCCATGGCTGCTTCTCCCTCCCCCATCTAATTCTCCTGTTTTGATTTCTACTGTATATCTTTTTTTTTTTTTTTTTTTTTTTTTTTTTTTTTTTTTTTTTTTTTTTTGGTTTTTCGAGACAGGGTTTCTTTGTGTAGCCCTGGCTGTGCTGGAACTCACTCTGTAGAGCAGGCTGGCCTCGAACTCAGAAATCCACCTGCCCCTGCCTCCCAAGTGCTGGGATTAAAGGCGTGCGCCACCACTGCCCAGCTATAATACTATATTCTATTTCTCCTTCCTTGGAAGATTCCTTCCTCCATGATGATCCTTTAATAGTTACCTATCCATTGTAGATAGTCTAAAATACAACAAACGTATAGGAAAAACTGCAATGGGTCTGGGTTACCTCACTCAGGATGATATTTTTCCCCTTAGTTTTACATATTTACCAGAAAATTTCATTTTTAACAGCTAAATACTACTCCACTGTGTAAATATAGCCCATTTTCATTATCCATTCATCAACTGATGGATATCTAACTTGTTTCCAGTTTTCGGCTATTATGAAAAGAATAGCAATGAACATGGATGAGCAAGAATATTTGTAATAAGATGTAAAATACTTGGAATATATGTTCAAGAGTTATATAGTTGGATCATGGGGTAGTGGATCAAGCTATTGATTAGCTTTTTGAGAAATGTAAACACTAATTTCCATAGTGTCTCACCAAGATTGCATTTACCTTGACAATGGATAAATATTCCCCTTCACCCATATTCTCACCAGCATGTACTCTTACTTGTTTTACTTATCTTGGCAATTTTTGACTGGGGTAAGTAGTTTTAATTTGCATTTACCTGATGGCTAATGATGTTGAACAGTTTAAAAGTGCTTCTCAGATATCTGAGTTTCATCCTTTGAGAACTCTCTGTTTAGTTCTACATCCCATTTTTAACTGGGTTATTTGTGTCCTTGGTGTTCTTCTTTTTGAGTGCTTTGAGTATTCTAGAGGCTAACCCTCTGTCAGATGTATAATTGGTAAAGCTTTTCCCCATTCTACAGGCTGCCTCTTTGAATGATGGTGTCCTTTGATGTAGAGGAGTTTTTAGCCTCATGAGATGTCATTTATCATTGTTGGTTTGAGTGTCTGTACTATTGGTTTCCTGTTCAGAAAATCTTTTCTTGTGCCAAAGAATTCAAAACCATCCCATTCTTTCTCTTTTATAAATTGGTTATTTATTTACATTTCAAATACTGTTCCCCTTCCTGTTTTCCCTCCTCAAACCCCCCGTCCCACCCCATTTTCTTGCTCCTTTATTATATTCAGGATATTATGTCAAATGTTGAGGTCATTGATCCCTTGGAGTTAAGTTTTTTTCATGGTGATAGATATGGATCTATTTTTATTCTTATATACACAGACATTCAGTTTGACCAGCACTATTTATTACAGGTGCTGTATTTTTTCTAGTGTTATTGGTTTGTGTGTGTGAAAAATTAGGTATCTGTTTGTATGTGGAGTTATATTCAGTTCTTCAATTTCATTTCATTGATTTGTTTCTATGCCAATACCATGCTGTTTTTGTCATATAGTTCTGTAATACAACTTGAAATCTGGGATGGTGATACTTCTAGTAATTTCTGTTTTATTCAGGATTGTTTTAGCTATCCTAATTTTTTGTCTTTTCACATGAAATTTAAGATTATATTTTTATTTTTTGTAGAGAACTGTTAGAGTTTTGATAACTACTTCATTGAATCTGCAGATTGCTTTTGGTAAGATGGCCATTTTTCACTATGTTAACACTACTGATCTATAAGCATGGGAGATATTTCTATCTTCTAATGTCTTCAATTACTTTTCTTAAAGTTTTTCGTTTGTGTTTCACAATAGCTATTTCAAAGTATTTAAGACTATTATGAAAGGTATTGTTTCTATAATTAATCTCAACATTTTTGAAGCCACTGTTACCCTGATTATAAACCACACAGAAATTCAGTAATGACAAAAAAGAAAAATTTAAAGTAATATGAACATAGATGCAAAAACTCTCAATAAAAACTTGTAAACTAATGTAAGAACACATCAAAAAGTTTATGAACCACAATCAAGTTGGCTTTATTTCATCAGAGAATAGATGGATCTGCATTATAAATCAATAAACACAATATACCTTATAAGCATACTAAAAGGCAAAAACCACATGATCATCTCATTAGACGAATAAAAGATCTTTGATAAAATTTAACATTGCTTTATGATTAAAATGTTTTGAAAAGATTAGGGACTCAAAGGACATATGTCAGTATAATAAACACAATTTACAGAATGTCCACAGACAATATTGTTCTAAACAGAGAGAACCTCAAAGCATTTCTATGAAAATTAAGAATGAGACAAGGATGTCCATTCTCTCCATATTTCTTCAATATCATGCTTGAATTTTTAGGTAGAACAGCAAGACAACTGAAGGGGATCACGGAGATTTAAATAGGAATATAAGAAGTCAAAGTATCATTATTTGAAGATACAATTTTAAACATAAAAAAGATTCTAAAGATTTTACATCTGATAAACAACTTTAGTAAAGTAGCCAGACATAAAATTAGCACAAAACCCAGTAGCATTCCTATATAGAAATGGCAAACACACTGAAAAAAAATTCATTTTTATCTTTATGTGCCTATAATTATGGATGTGTACGCATATGCATGCATGTGTGTGTGTGTGTGTGTGTGTGTATGTGTGTGTGTGTATAGGTGGAGGTAACTTGAGAACTTCCTAAGGCTTCCTGAGAGCTAGTATTTCAATTCACTGACAAAAAACTATGTGATCTTAGGGTCATTTGTAGCCACTGCAGAGACAGAAAATGTATCTTCTTTTTTTTTTTCATATTTTATTTACATTTCAAATGTTTCCCCCTTTCCAGATCTCCCCTTTGGAACCTCCCCATTCCATCCCCTCCCCCTGCCACTATGGGGGTATTCCTCCACCCACCCACCCATCCACTCTCGTCTTCCAGTAGTAATCAGGTGGTACTGGTGGCCTACAGCAGTAGACTGAAAGAATTTGAAGATGGCTCCCACTACTGTACTGGGTGGTATCAGCAGGATAAAGCAGAAAGGATCAGATGACAGGTGCTTTGAGATAAGCTTCAATGAAAACCAAATAGTGTATGTGATGGTACAACCTGTAAGGAAGGACAGAGGGATGTTTCATCGGGATGATCCATAAAATCCTTTGGGAGGAACTTGAAAATAAAAAGAATAAATGAGGCATTTGTATAAAATTATGGGGGAAACCTTCGGTATTTCTACACACACTAAGGAATTATGTTTGGGTAATCTGTTGTGAGTAAAGATTAGGGACCCTTGTGACTAAAGAGACTGCATCACCTAGGGTTTCCCTCCATCTGCGGACACCAAACCCAGACACTATTGCTGATGGCAAGAAGCGCTTGCTGACTACAGCCTGGTATGGCTATTTCCTGAGAGATTCTGCCAGCACCTGACCAATACAGATATAGATAATCACAGCCAACCATTGGACTGAGCCCAGGGACCCCAATGGAAGAGTTAGGGGAAGGATTTAAGGAACTGAAGGGGATTGCAACTCAATAGGAAGAACAATATCAACTAACTGGACCACCCAGAGCTCCCAGGGACAAAACCACCAACCAAAACATATACATGGAGGGATCCATGGCTCCAGATACATATGTAGCAGAGGCTGGTTTTATCTGACATCAATGGGATGGGAGGCCCTTAGTCCTGCAGAGGCTAGATGCCTCAGTATAGGGGGATGCTAGAGTGGTGAGGCAGGAATGGGGGTAAGTGGGCGGAGGAGCACCCTAATAGAGGCAAAGGGGAGGGGGGAGAAGGGGATGGGATGGGGTTTTTTTTTTGGAGGGGAAACAGGGAACAGGGGTACCATTTGAAATGTAAATGAATAAAATGATTAATAAAACACAAAACAAAACAAAACAAAACAAAAAAACCCTGTACATATATTTCTGCTTGATACACAATTTTAGAGTCTTCTTGGAGATTGATCATTATTTTAGGATGCTGTATCCAAAATTAATTTTTTCTGTCATTTTGAAAGTGATGACAATCTTTACAGTCTTTTTCAGCCTCTCATTTTCTACAGTGTGTAGGTATATCTGCACTCTTTAGTATGTGGGAATATATTTTTGAGCTAGAGATACAAAAGCTTTTAAAACAGTCAAATCCATTTTCATTTCAGCCTTTGCTCACCTTGGTCTTAGTGTTCTAAAGTTGTCTTCATATTTCTCAGTTTGAATTAGAGAAATAAAGCTTTAAGAATTTTAGAGAGAAAGAAAAAACGGACCATTTGCCTTCTCTCCACATCTGTCAGTGTTTCTCGAAGTGTCTGTCCTAGATACTGGTTCCGGCTTGTTTCCCCTACCTGCTGAAGACTCATTCTTAATCTGTTTTCAACAATTTCAAAGACTTTTGCTCTTCTTCTGTGTTTTTCTTGTCTGTGGGGCTCTCTTCCATCATGTAATTAGTTTCCTTAGAGACAAATCGATTTCATTAGTTGCCTTTGCCCTTTTCTCTTCTTCAGCATCATTTGCGATCATATTAGAGTTACTGTTATGGGATGTCTGGACTCGTGTATATCTTCTTTCCTTTGTGATGTCTGGGTCTGTTGGTTCTTTTAAATATTTGTTCAAGGGAATTTCTGTTTAAATCTATGTGATTAATGCATAAGGACTCTGTGTGGCTCAGCTCCTTATTATCTCTTCCGGTGATTTGAACCTGGTCACTTTTTAAGGAAAAACTTTTAAGTTTCTTGATAATACGGGGTGAGAATTAACATTACTGATCCTGTTGCTACTATTTAATTCTTGCCACCTTCATTAGATTGTAGCCAAAGGGCCTTGAAATGAAGCTCCCATTTTTATAACCAGAGCTTGCCTTTTGCTGTTGCTGTCTTGTTTTTATTTGATTTTATTAAGACAAGGTCTAGCCCAGGATGCACTTGAATATGCACTGAGGATCTTTTTTCAATGTCAGAATAGAAGCATCTGTGATGTATTAGATCTTCTGCTACAAATGTCAGCCAGTGGAACACTTGTATTTTAATGGGAAAATTAAGACAAACCATTTTAACCCAAATATTCCAGTGTTGGTAATTTAATAGGTCATTATAAAGGTTATTGGGATAAGAAGCCTTTTATAGAAAACAAAACTTAGGGGAATGATTAAAACATCTTCTAATCTTCTTCATACTCTTGTTAAAGTAGAACATAAACAAAACGGCTTATACAAGATTAAGAGTGAACTTCTGCCAAAGCACAGTTTTACTTAAAATTCCTGGGACTTTAAAGTTCAATTTTGAGAAAAATTTTCTGACATGAAGAATCTAGACAAGAGTAAATTCCATTCTCACCTACAAGTCTACCCTCTGGGAATCAATACTGCCAACATTTGGGTCCTTTGCTTTCCCTCAAAGAAAGCAACATAGGTTCACAGAAACTTCCAAGAATTGGTCCTGTCCATGGTGGGAGGGTAAATTCTATTTCTGTGGGCAGTTTCTTCTCTCTCTCTCTCTTTTTTTTAAAGTTTATTTTCTTCTGAGAATTTTATACATAAACCTTCACTTATATAATTTCTACCCTTTCCTTCCCCCTTAAACTCTTCTCAACTCCCTAACCCTCATCAATTCATGACCTCTTCTTTATTATTGCTACATACATATATAATATATACATAATACATACATATATACATACACAGCTATACACACTCATAAGCCATTGAGTTCATTTAGTGTGGCATATATATAAAGTGTTTATGGCTGACCACTTGGGATTGGATAACCTATTAAAAGAACTTGCCTCTAGAGAAGCTGATTTTTTCTCCCAGGAGCTATTGATTGCTCTGGCTCTTCACATGGGGTAGGAGTGGGGTGGAGATAGAGGTAAGGTTTGAGGTAGATGAAATTTCCCATGTCAACAATAGTTTTTACTCTTTTAGCTGAATAGTATGAGGATCTAGAAGTTTCCCAATTCAACAAACCTAGTACTGCTGGAAAACCTGCAGCCATACATACACAGAGAGGAGATACCAAAGCTACAGCAGTGAAATTGGTTTACTGTCTATCGTCTATCTGTCTGTCTGTCTGTCTACCATCTGTGTGCCTTGAGACTAAGTTTAACTCTATCTATCTATCTATCTATCTATCTATCTATCTATCATCTATCTACCTACCTACCTTCCTAACTACCTACCTATCATCTATCCATTTATCATCTTTTACATGCTGTGAGAATCTTGATCTCAAGATATGAAGGAGGTCATGTGCCCTTCTTTTATGACTGGTTTGGCAGGGAGCCAAAATGAGTTAGTGAATCTGGACATTAACTTTAGAGGAGGCTTCAGATAAGGAAGTTTGTTTGGATGGCAGGTACTAGTGAGCTCACTGGATTTTTTTTTAAGTCTGCTATAGAAAGAGTATTTGTAGAAAAAGAAGGGAGAGAGGTGAGTCCCACTGCTGATTTTGCAATGATATTGACAAGAAATTAAATCACAGACCCACCAGAGAATAAAATGATAATAACCTCACCCCTAGAAATTCAATTACTAGAAGAAAAATTAAGTTCAAAAAATGAATTTTGAACATCTATCTATCCTCTTACAGGAACTACCTTAGTTTCTGAACATCATAGGAAAAATGTTGACCATGTTAATTTAACATATAGTAAAGAGGGGGAGTATGAGGACTATGTAACATATGTGAGATTGGAAGGGTGGGCAAGTCTACAGAAAGAAATCATGCTGTTAGCCATGGGGTAAAGTAGGGAGAGGTCTGCAGTTATACCTGGTAAGTCCAGGGAAGTTCTCTTTTAAGATGTCCTGTTTGAGAGGGTTCAAGGTCAATAGAGTGACTAGCATTGAGAGAAGTCATGCCAAACTTTAGAGTTTTAAAAATAATGGCTTGTCTCTAGGTGATATCAGTCTCAATGTCTGGATTATCTGTGGTTGTTAAGTGGTCTGGGATGTAAGGATGAGGGAAAGTCTATGGGGTTGAGAGGTTTTGTTGATATGTTGGCAATGACTATACTGAAGACTTAGGAGTCCACCATTGGCTTTACAGACCTGGAACAAGACAATAGTACCTGGTCATCAGGTACTAAGCCACTAAATGGGGATAGGTGATTGTTAAATCAGACTGCAAGCAAGAATAGCAAAGCATCTTTTTAAAAATTTTTTTGATACTTTATTTACATTTCAAATGTTTTCCCCTTTCCAGGACTCCCCTTTGGAAAGTTCCTATCCCATGCCCCGTACCCCTGCCTCTTTGAGGGTATTCCCCCACCCACCCACCCACTCTCAACTTTCCTCCCTGGCATTCATCTATTCTGTGGAATCAAACACCCTCAGGCCCAAGGGCCTTTCCTCCCACTGATGGCCAACAAGGCCCTCCTCTGCCACATATGTGGCCAGCATCATGGGTCCCTCCATGTGTATTCTTTGGTTGATGGTCCAGTCTCCAGGAGAACTGGAGAGCCTGGCCAGTTGACACTGTTGCTCCCTTCATGGGGCTACAAACTCCCTCAGCTCCTTCAGTCCCTTCTCCATCTGGGACCCCATGCTAAGTCCCACAGCTTGAATCTTGGGTATTCCAAACTTTTGGGCTAATATCCACTTATTAGTGAGTACATACCATGTTCATTCTTTTATGACTGAGTTACCTCACTCAGGATGATATTTTCAAGTTCCATCCATTTGCTTGCAAATTTCGTGAAGTCATTGTTTTTAATACCTGACTAGTATTCCATTGTGTAAATGTACCATATTTTCTGTATCCGTTCCTCTGTTGAGGGACAATTGTTTTTTTCCAGCTTCTGGCTATTATAAATATGGCTGCAATGAACATAGTGGAGCATGTGTCTTTATTACATGTTGGAGCATCATATGGATATATGCCTAGGAAGGGTATATCTGGGTCCTCAGGTAGTATTATGTCCAATTTTCTGAGGGTCCCAAAACTGATTTCCTAAGTGGTTGTACCAGCTTGCAATCCTATCAGCAATGGAGGAGTGTTCCTTTTTCTCCACATCCTCACTAGCATCTGCTGTCACCTGAGTTTTTGATCTTAGCCATAATGCCTGGTGCAGTTTTTATCACTACTACTCAGTAGAACAGCTTGAGGTCAGGGAGGCTGATTCCCCCAGAAATTTTTTTATTGTTGAGAATAGTGTTTGCTATCCTGGGTTTTTTGTTATTCCAAATGAATTTGAGAATTGCTCTTTCTAAGTCTATGAAGAATTAAGTTGGAATTTTGATGGGGATTGCATTGAATCTGTAGATTGCTTTCAGCAAGATAGCCATTTTTACTGTATTAATTCTGCCAATCCATGTAGGAGATCTTTCCATCTTCTGAGGTCTTTTTCAATTTCTTTCTCCAGAAACTTGAAATTCTTGTCATACAGATCTTTACTTGTTTGTTAGAGTCACACCAACATACTTGATATTGTTTGTGACAATTGTGAAAGGTGTCATTTCCATAATTTCTTTCTCAGCCTGTTTATCCTTCTAGAATAGGAAGGCTACTGATTTGTTTGAGTTAATTTTATATCTGGCCACTTTGCTGAAGTTGCTTATCAGCTGTAGCAGTTATTTGGTGGAGTTTTTCAGGTAACTTAAGTATACGATCATATCATCTGCAATAGTAATATTTTGATTTCTTCCTTTCCAATTTGTATTTCTTTGATCTCCTTTTGTTGTCTAATTGCTCTAGTGAGAACTTCAAGTACTATATTGAATAAATAGCAAGATAGAGGGCAGACTTGTCTAGTCCATGATTTTAGTGGAATGGCTTCAAATTTCTCTCTGTTTAGTTTGATGATGGCTAATGGTTTGTTTTATATTGCTTTTACTATGTTTAGGTATGGGCCTTGAATTCCTGATCTTTCCAAGACTTTTATCATGAAGAGATGTTGAATTTTGTCAAATGCTTTTTCAGCATTTAATGGAATGATCATGTGGATTTTTTCCTTTGAATTTATGTAGTAGATTACATTGGTGGATTTCTGGATATTGAACCATCCCTGCATCCCTGGGATGAAGCCTACTTGACCGTGATGAATGATTGTTTTGATGTGTTCTTGGATTTGGTTTGGGAGAATTTTATTGAATATTTTTGCATTGATATTCATAAAAGAAATTGGTCTGACGTTCTTTTTCATTGTTGAGTCTTTGTTAGGTTTTGGTATCAGTGTACCTGTGGTTTCATAGAACGCATTGGGTAGTGTTCCTTCTGTATCTATTTTGTGGAATAGTTTGAAGAGAATTGGTATTAGGTCTTCTTTGAACATCTGATAGAATTCATGGGCTGGCAGGATTAATATAGTTAAAATGGCCTTCCTGCCAAAAGCAATCTATAGATTCAGTGCATTCCCATCAAAATTCCAACTCAATTCTTCATAGACTTAGAAAGAGCAATTCTCAAATTCATATGGAATAACAATAAACCCAGGAGAGCAAAAACTATTCTCAACAATAAAAGCACTTCTGGGGGAATCAGCCTCCCTGACTTCAAGCTGTACTACAGAGCAGCAGTGATAAAAACTGCATGGTATTGGTACAGCAACAGGCAGGTAGATCAATGGAATAGAATTGAAGACCCAGAAATGAACCCACATACTTATGGTCACTTGATCTTTGACAAAGGAGCTAAAATCATCCAGTAGAAAAATGACAGCATCTTCAACAAATGGTGCTGGTTCAACTGGTGGTCTACATGTAGAAGATTGCGAATTGATCCATTCCTATCTCCCTGTACAAAGCTCAAGTCCAAGTAGATCAAGGACCTCCACATAAAACATGATAACTGAATCCAAAAGAAGAGAAAGTGGGGACAAGTCTTGAACACATGGGCACAGGGGAAAAGTTCCTGAACAGAACACCAATGGCTTGTGCTCTAAGAACAAGAATTGACAGATGGGACCTCTTAAAATTACAAAGCTTCTGTAAGGCAAAGGACACTGTAAATAGGACAAAACGGCAACCTACAGATTGGGAAAAGATCTTTATCAATCCTACATCTGATAGAGGGCTAATATCCAATGTATACAAAGAACTCAAGAAGCTAGACTCCAGAGATCCAAATAACCCTATCAAAAAATGGGGAACAGAACTAAACAGAGAATTCTCAACTGAGGAAACTCGAATGGCTGAGAAGCACCTATAGAAATGTTCAACGTCCTTAGTCATCAGGGAAATGCAAATCAAAACAACCCTGAGATTCCACCTCACACCAGTCAGAATGACTAAGACCAAAAACTCAGGTGACAGTAGATGTTGGCAAGGATGTGGAGAAAGAGGAACACTCCTCCATTGCTGGTGGAAATGCAAGCTGATACAACCTCTCTGAAAATCAGTTTGGTGGACCTCAGAAAAATGAACATAATACTACCTGAGGACCCAGCTATAGCACTCCTGGGTATATACCCAGAAGATGTTCCAACATGTAATAAAGACACATGTTCCACTATGTTCATAGCAGCCATATTTATAAAAGCCAGAAACTGGAAACAACCCAGATGTCCCTCAACAGAGGAATGAATACAGAAAATGTTGTACATTTACACAATGGAATACTACTCAGCTATTAAGAACAATGACTTCATGAAATTTGCAGGCAAATGGATGGAACTTGAAAATATCATCTTGAGCAAGGTAACACAGTCACAAAAGAACGAACATGGTATGTACTCACCGATAAGTGGTTATTAGCCCAAAAGCTCGAAGTACTCAAGAGTCACTTCACAGCAACTGTAGGGCTGAGTGTGAGGACCCAGATGGAGGAGTTGGAGAAGGGACAGAAGGAGCTGAGGGAGTTTGCAGCCCCAGGGAGGGAGCAACAGTGGCAACTGTCCTGACCCCTTGATACTCCCAGAGACTGGCTCACCAACCAAAGAATACTCATGGAGGGACCCATGGTCCTGGCCACATATGCGGCAGAGGAGGGTCTTATTAACCATCAGGAGGAGCAGAATCCCTTGGTCCTGAGGGTGTTAGATCCCCCAGTATAGGAGAATGCCAAGGAGGGAAGAGGAGAGTGGATTGGTGGGTGGTTGGGGGAATACCTCCATAGTGGCAGGGGGAGGGGGAGGGAATAGGGAGGTTCCAAAGGGGAGATCTGGAAAGGCGGAAACATTTGAAATATAAACAAAGTATGAAAAACAAACAAACAAACAAAAAACCAGAATCTGAGGAAATTCATAAAATCATCAGATCCTACTACAAAAGCCTGTACTCAACAAAATTGGAAAATCTGGAAGAAATGGACAATTTCCTAGACAGATACCAATTACCAAAATTAAGTCAGGATCAGATAAACCATCTAAACAGTCCTATAACCCCTAAAGAAATAGAAGAAGTCATTAAAAGTCTTCCAACCAAAAAAAGCCCTGAGCAGATGGGTTTAGTTCATAATTCTATCAGAACTTCAAAGAAGAGCTAATACCAATACTCTTTAAACTATTCCACAAAATAGAACCAAAAGGAACACTACCCAATTCATTGTATGAGGCCATAGTTACACTGACACCAAAACCTCACAACGACCCAACAAAGAACTAAAACTTCAGACCAATTTCCCTTATGAATATTGATGCAGATATACTCAATAAAATTCTTGCAAACTGAATCCAAGAACACATCAAAACTATCATTCACCATGATTAAGTAGGCTTCATACCAGGGATGCAAGGATGGTCCAATATCCAGAAATACATCAATGTAATCCACTACATAAACAAACTCAAACAAATCATCTTTAAGAATGTTTTCCTGTGCTGCTGTCTGAAGCATCACTGAGACTGGTGTGCTGGTTTTAGTACCTAACCAGAATTTCTAGATAGTAAAAACACTCACATGTATGGTGAATGTGGTTGTTTGAGATTGTATAGTCAATAGGGCATATACAGCCTGGAGTCTGACTTTAAAGGAATTGCCCCTAATAAATATAGATTTCAAATAAGCAAATAAATATATATGTACAAGATTCATATATACATATATAAGTTTATTTGTTTATTTTTTTCCCTGATACTCTGTAGTTTTTTTCTGAAGTTTAACTGAGAGTTTTATATTTTTCTTGGGTGAGCACACTGGCTGAGATCTGAGGCTTATTTTGAAGTCCACATGATGGGTAGACCAGTTCTTCAGTTATGTCATGGGCAAAAGCCTTCCTTCCTTTTTAGCAGCATTCTGCTTCCAAAGGATCCTAGAAACTAATAACTTAGTGATCTTAGGATCCATATTTACAGGCTCTCAGGAAGCTCTACTATTTACATCAATGGTTTATTCATAGAACTAATGCAGAAAACAAAATCCAAGTGGTATAAGGGAAATATATAATGGGTCATGTCTTTAATTTCAACAGTTATTCCTAAAGTTTATATATGGAGACTGAGAAATTTCTTTGTCTCTAGTTAGAAAACCAAAACTAATTTAGCATAGAGAGTTGGCTGAAAGACAATAAATCATTAAAAACCCTTTCCCACTGTACTTGGGATCAAGTATTCCAGGTACTAGGTTAGGTTGGTACTAGGTGGAGTTTTCTAGTACTCTGTTTAAATATATTCCTCAAATGCATGTTGGGAAATTAATCCTATGTGATCATGTTTGGGGTTCTAATGACAGTGTTTGGGACATGCACTCATAGTCCTCACAAGTGGATTTTTGGCATTGTATGACAGACTCCAGGAACTGGGTTTCCTCTCTTGAGTTTTCACCTCCTGCCATGCTAAAATTCCTCAAGGGGACCCTATGTGAATCAGACTGGGCACTTTCATCTTGAGCTCAGTGGCATTCAGAACTGGGAGGCAATAAATTTCTTTTTATTAATAATTACCCAGGTGATCTGTTGTAGCAGTACAAAGAAGCTAAGGCATGCCAATAATTTATTTTTTGTTTAATTGATTAAATTTGTCCTTTGGCAATTTTGCACATGTATGTGGTGTATTGTGTTTACTCTCCCTTACAGCTCCTTTCATCTCTGTTACTTCTTTGTTCCCCTATAGGTTCTTTTCCCACCCAGGTCTATACAGGGCATTTATAACACATGAACTAAGGCTTAGACAATATCATGGAAGAGAGCTGAAAGAATGTAAGCAGCTACAGATAAGGAGAAAATGTGTAAAAGGCTGTCTTTAGGCATGGTAAAGTCATTGCAAACATGGTCACATCTGTAGCTATGTTTGCTTACACTTGGGTCTGGACAAGAGTGGGCCTATCATGGACTAGATGGGACTCCTGGCTCACTAACTTTCCTTGCTGAACTTTTGGCAATTGATTGGTTCTGGGGGACAGACAATCATTGCCTTCAGATAATTCATTTTTATAGAATATTTATATTTAGATGGTAAAAGTACTACTTTTGGGGAAAGTGTGTCTGCTTGTTGAGAAGACATTCTGCCTCCTTTCTCCTTACGCATGCTTTTTTGTCATAATAATTACCTTTGTAACGTCCACGATACTTTTTCTTATAGGTACATTACTAGCCCACCCCCACCCCCAACCCCACCCCCACCTTTTTTAACCTAGCACAAAAGACATAGCATTAAAAGAAATTCCTTTTGATTAAATTTTCACCAGTTTTAAAGATCTGCAGATAATTACCCAAAGAATAGCAGGTCAGCCAAGAAGACTGAAGTACAAGCAGACAATACATGTGGTATTTTAATTAATTTTCATATGACTCTCTACCAGTTGTTTTTTTTTTGGGCTATTGTAACTGGTGGATGGCTTTATCAGCATACCTAATTACAGTTGGCTCTGAAGTGGGTAAGGTTACTTGGAAAGTGCCATCTTGAGGGGTTACATTCATCCTAGGATCCTATTCACTTCGAGACTCATCTGTTAAAACTACATACTCTCAAACAAGAGGCACAGTCTTTACTTTTGTCCTGTGTTCAAGTTCAAATGTTATGTGCATCAGAAAGAGCACATTTTCATAGAATAGATCTTCATGCTATTGATTCAGGCAAAACTCATTTAAGTTTCTTAAGGCTTCATTTTAGGCTTCTGCTAACCTTCCAGCATCCTTTCTTCTTGTCTCAGTTCTTTCCACCCCGTCCTATTTCATTCTCTTGCTTTCTCACTTTCTCCAATATGGCCCTGCCCCTTTGCTTTTCTCGAGATCCATGTTTCTGATGCTTCCTTTTATGCTGCCATGGGCTGCTGGAATATGGTCAGGAGAACTTAACAAATAATGCATAGTGTAAGAGGTTCAATTGTAGGCTAGTGACTTAAAGAAGCCAAGACAACTGAGAGTCTGTATGGGTCTAAATAAGCAACATTCATGTCAGTCTTTCAGAGGTAACCATGTCTCTGGTGCCAATGGCCTTGTTCAATTCTTGATTTGTGTTATTTTTCTCATGCTGCTGAGGGCAGTCACCATGTTCCCACCACTTTGTACTCTTCCAATTTGAAGCAGGTCTCCTTTCCAGGTGACACTGGCCATGGTTCACTTTTACATAGCAGATATTTCTCTTAATGTGGCCTTTCCCAGAGGTGGAAATAACTGTTATAATCCTAGTTATTAGACAGAAGAAAAATTCTTGCCCTGCCCACTGTCTCTCAGATCTTTAATGAACTTGAGAGAATACCTGTGCATTCCTTATGGGTCATGACTTTTACTGATTTGCTAAACAGGAAAATGGCTAAGAGGCACCACTGTCTGTCTACAGAAAATTATAGTGTATAAGTGTTAGAAACTTTTAAAACAAGTGTGTTACAGTTTTTATTTTACACAGCTAGCTCCCAAACAAGATTGGATGACTATATTTATTTAACAAGCTTTAAGGGCACAACAACTGAGCCATATCATTCTATTTTAATCCTCTAAACTAATCTGGCTACCTCTCAGTCTAAATCTCCAATATACTTACTCAAGCTGTTTTCTCATGGTATATCCTGGAATCTTTCCCCATGGATAACCTCTACTCTTCCTCTCTTCCTTCCCGCTTCCCTGGCTGGGAGGAAGTCCTGCCCTATTCTCTCCCCTGCTCAGTCATTGACTGACTAGCTTTTATTGACAAAACAGAAAATAAATGGGGAACAATGCTTACACAACTTTGAAGTAGGAGATACTTAAAATAATGATTGCAACCAGATATGTGGTCATAGAAATCAGCATTTGAATAATACATTGATAATCTTTACATAGTGCACAATAATGTTATGCCTAAATATAAGAATCACAGTGTATATAATGCCTAGTTTCCTGCCTCTCAAGCCTTCTCTGTAGAGAAGCATTCCAACAAAGATGGATGTCTGTTCTTCAAGAACTAAAGGCATGTAGTTATTTCCCTTTTAGTCTACAATCTGACATTTCAGAAAGGGAAAAAGCCTGTTTTATCTTATGTGTAACTCTATTATGTTCTCCCAGGCTTCCAGACAATATACGTACATTTTCTGAGACCATTTATATCTGTTTCCTCAATCTCCAAACAGCTGTAGTTCAATGAGTTATATGGATAGACAATTTGAAGAAATTCACCAATTTCCTCAAAGTGCCAATGCTTTGAAGGACATACTTATGACAGTTTCAACACATCGTTTTTGTTATTTTCTGGTAAAAAACACAAAAAACATTAGGAAGTCTGAAGCTAAAAGGGCTAGGCTAAAGAGATGTGTTTTTCTGAATTATTAAATTGCTGGGCCATTTTTTTCCCCTGATGAGGATACAAGTTGTAGAATCTTAGCCATGTCTACCTCCTAAAAAAGTCAGAGTATTGTGACCTTCAATACCAAGGATGATGCTCAAATGTTACAATTGCCTTGAAGAAAGGTCACTTCAGAAACAGGGCTAATTATGAGCCTTAATTCTAAAAGCTCTTAGAATCCAAACTATAATCCTGACACAATTTAGTCTCTATTTTTTAGCATTCTGTATTATTTTTTAATCCCTTGGAAATATGATGGTATTTATAATAGCATACTGGTGGAAAGAGACTATAAAACGGACAATCAAAAATAATAAATTAATAAAACAATAGAATTTTTTCTGTGTTGTAGTATAGTGGGCCAAGTCAATCTGTATTTTGCTAAAGCAATCCATAATATATAAATGTAGTCTGATGGATGCTAAACAAGTGGTAAGATGACATTTTGTATTCTGCTGAACTAGGGATCCTTCCTATTTTCCCCCTGTTTAGCCACCTACCAGTTTCTTACACTTCACATGAGACATTGAACCATCCTAGCCTGTAGTATCTTTTAGTTTCTGTTGATGCTTCCATGTCTATGGGCCATCTCCAGATCCCTGAATGTGAAGGTAACTCTTATATACCCAAGCTATCAGCTTTTACTTACATTTGCGGAAAATATACAAGATCATATTATACATAGTCTTCATGTTTTATTTGCTTATAGTCATTTAAAAATAGTTTCAGTCCTCTCTTCTGAATTGGTTTCCTGATGCCATTGTAATAAGTCACAGAAGGATGCCTTAACATAGCACAGATTTAATCTCATATAGTTCTTAAGGCTGGCATTCTAAAGCCTTCTCACTGTGCTGACACCAAGCCATCAGCAGGACAAGACTGTAGCCTTAGGAAGGCTTTAGGGCACAATCCATTTCTCTGCCTTTTCTAGACTGCTAAACTTCATTCCCTGTCTTATTTGGCTTCCAGCAAACATCTGCCTTCTTTGGCTCATGGATCCTTCCCCTATCTTCAAAATCCACAAAGTGGCAATTTCACAGTTTGCTGTTGAAGTCTCACATCCTGATGGCTTCCCTGTCTGTTCTCCTCCGCCTCCCTTTTATTGAAACACCTGTATCATATTTGGGGCCTATCCAAATCATCTAAAGTTATTTACTCTCACTCAAGAGCTTTAATTTAATCATACTTGAATGTTGGCAGCCTTATCTGTATCCCAAGAAATCAGTTGCTCAGTTCCCAACTATAACCCAAGCTGTTTTAACTTTTCCTTCCTAATCTTGGTATTGAACCAGCATCCTCTTTTCTTGAAGAGTCCTTAGATCTGGCTTCATTGCTCCTCTTTCTCTTCATCGGCTTCCTCCTGCTATAAGACCACTTAGTGTTCTCTCTTTAATTTCAATTTTCTTGCCTTTGGAACTTCTTCCACACTTGAGCTTACCCGCACAGTGATTTTTCTGCCTCCACCTCTGGCTAAGGCTTTCTTTAAAGCTCCAGCTTCTTTCACAGCTGTGTACAGAACCTTTTCAAGGATGGCCCTGAGGTTTAGTGCTGATGCTGAACTCATACCCAACCCTCAAATCCTTTCCTTCCTTCTTAATCAAAACTGCAATTAATGACTACAACCTTCAAAAGAATAATAGAACCTTTGGTTGTTTGTTCATTTGTTTGTTTGTTTTTTTGTTTTGTCTCGGCCACTACCTTATACGGGGCCCATATTGCCTCTTATGTGGACTTTACCAGTAATCTAACAGATTTCATACCTGTGATTCTAAGCTGCTCTTTCCTTCTCCAATCAGCTCTGTAAAGGCTAGCTATGTATAAAATCCACACTCAAGATCTTCAGTAACTTTCCACATCATTCCCATCAACTTTTTCTCATTAAAATCATGATACATGGCCCTCATGGTTCTTCCCAACTTAATAAGCATGAAATTTACAAGCCCTACTCCTACCTTTGCATTTACTGCAGCTCCTACTACCATCCACTAAATAGGAAAAGTCAGCATCCTGTGCTAACTCTTACCTCACTATACAGGATTTCTGCTGCATCATTATACAAATCTCACAGTGAGATTCTCCAGGAAAAATAGAGTATGCAAAGCCATGGCAATTCAGTTTAAGTCTTTAAAATGTCTCCATGTTTTCCCTTGCTTTGTTGTTGCAGAGCACTAGTATTTTCTAATGGAGTTGTAAAGGAATGGACTTATTAGAATGGAAGATTCTCAATGAGGTTTTTGGTCATTGAAAGAGAAATTCTACTTGGCTAAATTTAGGTGGTTGTTTCTCATGTTTATTCTTTCTTTATTTTATGTGTTTATTACACAGCTGTTTGTTGAAGACCGGCTTCACGATGCAGCCATTGGAAGGTAAAATAAGCAAAACCAATGTGGTCCCTGTCTTTCTGGACCTTATACATTAATAAGGAAATTCTATTGTTCAACTTGTGCCAAGATCTGAGAAGAAAAGATGTCCAGCTTTTCTGGAGTGTTTCAGGGGTACTCACCTAATTTGGGGCTCAAAACTTTTTGGAGTTGGAGAGATGGCTCAGTGGTTAGGAGCACTTGCTACTTTTGCAGAGGATTAGAGTTTTGTACCCAGTTGCCCATACTAGAGGGTTCACATGACCTGTAACTCCAGTTTCAGGAGATCCAACGGCTTATTCTGGCTTTTATAGACACTTTTACTCATATGTGTGCATGCACACACATATAATACACACACTGAAAAACAATACTTATTCTCTGAAGAAATAGTGAATAGTGAAGGACAACAGAATATTCTCAAATATCCATGTGTTACAGAGATTAACTTGAGGGGAAATATCTCATACTAAATGTATATTTATCTATAGATTGGGAGTATATAGATGGTTCAATCTAAAGGCTATATCGTGTAAGATTTTCTGCAGCTATAAAGGCGTGTTAAAGTCTACTGAGGCATTAGGAGACACTGTAGTAAATTTAAGATACACTGAGCTGTAAATATCTTTATAGTGATTACTGGAATCCCAAAATAGCTTCGTAAGAAGAGTGGATATGTTTTGCTTTTCCATAGTGTTTTTCAAATTGCTCTGCAAGAACAATTCAGAATCCCTCACGAGCACCTGGTCTGCTGTACTCTTTTACTTTTTTTTTTGTTCAACAGCTGCAAAAACATTGTTCTTGAATTTATTTTTTATTTTTCTCCTAACCTCAGCATTCAGAAACCCAAGTGATAGCTGTGCTTCTCATTGTTCATTATCATCAGTGTGCACACAAAGCCCCCTGTTTTCCTTTTTCCTGTTTCCCTCTGGACATATATATATTCTATTCAGTACAACCAATGATGACTTTGCTGTAGACATCATCCTGTTCTCCTTCCTTATTTCTTGTCTATAGATATGAGTGATCTTGGAGGACTTCAGGTTAAGTGAAGTAAATCTGGTACAGAAGGATATTGCATACTGTTAGTTATGTTTGGAAGCTCCAAATGTTGATTTCACAACATTGTTGTGTAAATTGATGCTCCAGAGACTGGGAAGCATGAAGAAGGAATGAAGAGGAAGGATAGTGATTGTGCACAGAGGCACAGTTGCCATAGGATAACCTTGGTTGGCAATGCTTACTGAATATTTAAAAAGAACTAGTGGATGGTGGTTTAGTCCCAACCGAAGAGTACACATGGAGGGACTCAGGGCTCCAGCTGTGAATGTAGCAGAAGATGGCCTTGTCTGGCATCAATGGGAGAAGAAGCCCTTGGTCCTGTGAAGGCTCGATGCCCCAGTGTAGGGGAATGCCAGGGTGGTGAGGTGGAGTAGGTGGGAGGGTGAGTACCCTCATATAAGCAGGAGGAGGGGGATGGAATAGAGGGTTTCTGGAGGGGAAACCAGGAAAGAGGATAGATAACATTTAAAATGTAAATAAATAAAATATCCAATAAAAAGGGGAGGGGGAAGCTAGCGGAGAGGATTCTGAGTACCCTGAACCAAAAGAAATGGGAAGTGTTTGTGGTGAATGAGGATCCACTCTGCTGCTTTCACTATTGGATTCATGAGTCAAAATATTACAAAAAACTTTATAGTTATATGTAATTATTTTGTACCAACTTATAAAAGTTGAAAAAAAAAAACCCTTTCTTTACTGGGGCAAATGATGCTGTATTCCTAAATTTCTGAACTCCTCTCTTCATGCTTACTGTTGGTTCTTGGTTGTAGTATCTACTGTCTCTGTTACTTGATTGCTATTTGGCCAAGTGAGTCCAAAGAGACTTTTCTAAAATACACTCCAGATCCCACCCACCCCCTTTATTTTAAAATGGATGTTTTTCTTTTAAAAATGGAGCTCAATTTTCAGATGACAGTCCATAAATTGTGTCAAACATTCTTCTTATTCTAGATTTCTATCAAGATTCTTTCTGCTTGTTTTTCTGGCACTGCTAGATCCTCTTTATGCACACTCCCATTTTCCTTAAACCTACTCCTTCACATGGAGGGGAGCTTACAAGTAGAGCTGGGAGCCTGATGAGACAGGGCAGAGCAGGAAAGATTCACTTACTTACAAAGTAGCCAGAAGATCATCCTAACGGCTAGAATAGATTGTATTTGCATAGCCCAATGAATAAGCTAATGATTTGAACTTTTACTTTAAAGGTGGCATCAGTTTGAAAGCTCCTTAATACTTTTCAGCATAGGTAAAAATTACAGATGGGAATTTATCACTTGGATTTAAACTGCTCTATATGTGCTCATATGTTATCTAATCCATATACATAACAACCACAACCCATTAAAATGGTATTGATTTTTAACATTATAATACAGACAGATAAAATTCTAATAAAGCTTCAAATATAATTAAATAATTTGAAACATATTCTTTTTTGTATTGATATGTATCTATCTATCTATATACATACACATATATTTGGATATTTGCTTTATTTATATTTCAAATTTTTTCCCCTTTGGAAACCTGGTATCCCATACCCCCTCCCCTCTGCCTCTATGAGGGTGCTCTTCCACCCACCCTCCCACTCCCCTCTTCCCGCCCTAGCATTCCCCTACACTGGGGCATCTAACACCCTCAGGTCCAAGTGCCTCTCCTCCCACTGATGACAAACAAGGCCCTCCTTTGCCTTGTATGTGGCCAGCACCATGGGTCCCTCCATGTGCATTCTTTGATTGGTGGTCCAGTCTCTGGGAGGTCCGGGGAGTCTGGCCAGTTGACACTGTTGCTCCCTCCATGGGGCTGCAAACCCCCTCAGCTCCTCAGTCCCTTCTCCAACTCCTCCATCCAGGACTCCATGCTCAGTTCTATGGTTGGCTGTGAGCATCCATCTCTGTATTTGTCAGGTTCTGCCTGAGCCTCTCTGGAGACAGCTTATCATGCTTCTATCAGCAAGAACTTCCCAGCATCAGGCTCAGCCATTAAGGGCTAGGCTCACCAAAAATATAAGAGACATATTCTTAATTTGAAAAACATCTAATAAAAATTTGGATATAGTAAAATTTACCAACACTTAGAAAATAATGCCAAAAAGGGGACAGTAATGAACATTTATTAAAACAATCATCTCATTAGTTATGCAGCCTGTTTCCAGCCCCATCATTACCTGTCAGTTACATCCCGAATCACCGGATACTTATAACTCAAACTCATAAGTTGTGCAAAATAACCAAGTAGGATTTTATAAACTCAAGAATTTCAAACAATCAAAGCAGTTTAGAGTTCATTTTTTAATGTTGAAATTCATGATTAAATTTCAATGCAATGTGTGTGTGTGCATATATATATTTCCAGTATTAGTAAGACTAACAGAATTAAATGAGGAACTTATCCTTTATTTATTTCCTGTGTACTGTATCCAGAAATATTTTTACGTTTCTGAGAAAGGCCAGGCTAGTTCCAAGGTGTATGGTAAGTACTGAACTTTGCCATTTATTTGGCCTATGTTGAAGCCCTTGAGAGAGAGAGATAGTAACTGGGTAAGGTCAGAGGGGTTGGGGACTTCTAATTAGCTTGGTTGTATTAGTGTCATTCCTCCAGCCTTCTTTCTGGAAATTGATACTAGTTGTATTACTAGTGCAATGTAACTGCAAGTCAAGTGTTCCTAGCAACCTTGGGTTCCAAGATTAGACCCATATTCTTTATATCACAGTATATAACTTAATATGATATACAAAATATATAAAGATATATCTATATTTATTGACTTTTTGCCTCTCATCAGTATTCTTCCTTACGGAAATTCAGCTTGTCTTATGTTCTGCTCTGGTATCTAATCTTCCTTTAGTCTTGGTTTATAGTTCATGTGTCAGTACGGCTCGTTGAACATTATGTTATTTAGAAATATTTAGGTTGACTCATGCTTTTTCTTAAATGATCAATCCAAAAAGTATAGTGATATGTCACTTCTTGCACAGTAGCAAGTCAGGATTTGTCTTCATCTTTTAAATTATGAACTATATTATAGTTAATCATGTGTTTATTTAACTTTAGAATGTGCACTTTTGGAATCCATTATAATAAGCCAAGAAAAGTGATTATTGTAAGATTCTCTGGTTTGGGGCAAAATACATAGATTAAAAAATTCTCATAATTTAAAAGTTAGGCCAGTTGGCTCAAGGGAAGGCAATGATGTTACCCTGGGCAAAGAAAGAATGTGATGGCAGCAATCTTTTTCTCATTAGAAACATCTAATAAAATACCTAGTGGAAAATTTCATATGGCAGATAGGGAAGTTAAGCTATAAAATCCTTCTAAATACTAGTCTTTACTTATATTTAGGAACATGTTTACCAGCCACAAATGGATAAATAATCTGAAATTTTCTGTAAGCTGTGTTTTTTACATACATATGTATTTATGATAAACATGAGCTTCTAAATACATACCATATACATTCCACAGTAAGGATAAAATGGAGCAAGAGCAATATACTATAACAGAAGCTATAGAACTGTGGTCAAGCTCCCACTTTTAGCATGTCTTATTGTCTTTTGATGGCATTATGAGTGCCTATGTAGTGCCTATATAGAGCCTATAAAAGCAGTATGATCTTATTAGAATTCTACCTAAAAGTTATGTGCACATAAGCATTCGACCAAGACCACTATTGAGTGACTAGTGATGTGTTAGACAAAGGAGAGGTTCATGTCGTTTGGACAGAATGGCATGTGGCTGTATTGAGTTACTTAGAAGGGTGTGCAATTTAAAACTTGTAAATTAAGCTAGGCAGTGGTGGCACACACCTTTAATCCCAAATGGGGTGGCAGAAGCAGGCGGATTTCTAAGTTCGAGGCCAGCCTGGTCTACAGAGTGAGTTCCAGGACAGCCAGAGCAATACAGAGAAACCCTGTTTCGAAAAACCAAACCAAACCAAACCAAACCAAACCAAACACAAAATAAAACCAAAAACCAAAAAACCCAAAACACCAAAAAAACCCTTGTAAATTATTTTCTGTAATTTCTATGTAATATGTTCAGACCCCAGGTACCTAGAACTAGGAAAAGAAAAACTACGTCTAGGGAACAACTGTGCAGTTTTTGTAACATAGTATTGCTGACTTCAAAACTGTTAGAGGGCCCTTACCCTGATGCAATGACAGAAAAAATTCTTCAAATACAATGCCTTCTACCCCAGTGATTTCAATGTTAGAGAACTGTGTGAGACTCTCGATGCCTAGAACAATAAATTGATTGTATAGAAGCTAAATCTCTATCCAAGGTATGTTTTTATCTACTTAAATTGGCCACAGGGAATATATAGAAAGAACAAAAATAAACCTCTCCTTGAGAGAACCTGACTACACCCTAATAATTATTATATTACATATAATATATTAATATGTAACATTTTGGTACCTTCTTCCACGTAAAACTGGAAAATGTATTTAAAATGTGTTTAGAGAAATTCTCCCCTTCTTCTAGGAAATAAGGTCTCATTTGTAGAAAACATTGTAGCTAATCTTCAGTTCCAGGAAGTAAACACCTGCCAGCAGAAACAGTGGTGTGAAATATCTCACAGCTCTTGGAACACAAAGCAGATTCTTAAGCTTAAGGCAGGAGTGTGTACTGGAGTCAAGAGGGGACAGAAACTAGGACTACACATTCAATCACAAAATGTACTTGTCATAGCCAAGTGGATAGGGAAGAAGGCAACTCAAAATTAACAGTATATATAATCTGTAGAAGGGTATAAAAAAGAACAGCGGGGAAGGGAGGAGAGGGCAGGGGAAAGGGTCGGGGGCTGGTTCCTAGTTTTCTCAATAGGATATATACTATATTGCAAAGTCTAGAGCCAACCATGGCTTACAGTTTGGGTTGGAAGGGGAGTACAAAGAATGAATATGGAATGTCCAATCTCTCTTTAATTCAGTGGATGTGAAATCCATTTGGTGAAAGAAATACATTGTCTCAATCATTCTTTTTTCTTAGTCTATTTTTTGTTAACCTACAAAATAATATGTTTCATCATGGCCTTTCATACACAGCCATCATTTTACCTTGTTCATATTTGCATTTGTATATTATGATCATTTTCATGCATGTTCATTTTTTTCTTCTCTACTCAGAAAGAATGTCTGATGTTGGAAGTGTTCCGGTCTAGTTACACAGTCTGTTCCCACTTTAGAGTCACTTAGAGCAGTTTGTACATCAGTACTAATTGGGCTTTATCAATACAGCAGATTGATTTTATTTGATTATGACTGCCAGTGGTCAAAATGAAGTACTGGGTAAACAATTGAAAACCAAGAATTACATCATAGAAAGTATGTTTAAATGCAAGTAGGGGAATTTCCATGAGCCTGAAATAAGATTGGATTCTCCAGCCATTATAGGGAGTTGGGTCTTTACATGCTGAGCTTAATTACTGAGAGGGGGCTTTACTCAACATCTGGGCACTATGATTGGAACTGAACTTTTTTGAAGGAGGCCAGCAAATAAAACAAAATTAAATTAAATTAAATTAAATATTGGTGGTAGGATTCTTAATGGAGAGAAGCATTTTGTGAGAAAGCATTGGTGTTCTCAGGCTGGGACAATCATACTCATGGTAAGGTATGATCTTTAACATGTTATAGATAATTGATCCTCATTAGGCTTCTAGAAGATGCTCAGAAACATCAGTTGAGTTCCAAGTCAGGATTCTTCTGAGTGAAACTTCCAGTTGAAGCAAATGTGGTACCAAAGGGAAACCTTCCTGAAGAAGGATGTTTTGTATTCCTGAGCATTACCATATTGAGAAGCTCTATAAACAGCCAGAGCAATACAAAATAGAAAATAGCATTTTCAAGGAGAGAATGGAAGTTGCATTTTTCAGAGTCTATCTTACATATGGCCTCCAGGTGCTAGAATCCAAGGGGACCCTCATAATAAGAATTAAAGATGGCAGATAGAAACACATATCACCAATTGGACTAGGTTGGTTTGTTATTGTTGCAAATTCACCTAATGTCAAGGATGTCTCATTGAAATGGATCTGACTGGGATGGGGATGGGTGTTGGGGGACAATGTGTATAGCTGTGTGTTCCTACTTTGTGAGGATAGGTAGTGCTATAAGCTCTAGTTAGCACTTTCTCCTAAGTGAGTTTATTTATAGCTCATGGATTCTGGAAAAGCCTACTCTTTCTGTTCAAAGCTTTAAGCTGTTCTGATTCACTTGGACAGAACATCATGACAGTTGGAGCAGGTACTTAAGAAGCTTCTTTATGAAGAACAGGAAACAGAGAGGAATACAGAATAGGACCAGGGTAAGATATTGTCTCAAAGACATGGTTCCAATGACCTTCTTCTTCTAACTAGGCCCTACCTCTTTTTCTTTACTTCCTCCTGATAATGCTTCTGTGTTATGAATCCATTAAGGTATTTGTTTACTGATTAGGTGGGAGACTTTATGATCTCATTATTTCTGAATATTGCCCCAGATATGTCCAGGGGAGTGTGATTCTAACTTCTCAGATATTTTTTAACTTAAAGCAATTAAAATGAACTATTACATCTGTCACTCTGAGTAGAACGAGATGAGAAATTATTTTCAATATGTCTTGCTATCCTCTGGTTTTGGGTTTTGAGATTTCAAATGTTGGATACTGGAAACATATTTCTTCCTGGGTTAACTTTTCTAAGAGTTCAGAGACTACTTGTAGATGTTTTATAAAATTGTATGAAGAAAAATAATCTTGTATGTCTACTAAGTTTGTTTTTTTCTAAAAGTGCATTCCATGAAAAATAATTTTAATTTTGAGGTCTTGAAAAAACCATAGACAGTTGTTAACAAGCCAGACAGAAATGGTTCTGAGCCTATGATTTTAAGACTGTAGCTTAATAACCTCGGCTTTTAGTTTCTTTGAATGTTTTCTGACAAGGACAAGAAAATTTTATTTTGTGCAATTGCCAGACTAGGTTTGATTTTGTGTGAATTATTTTAGGCTTTAAATTGTGTGGACTTACTAGAGAATTCAATTTTAGGTTAAAGCCTCCTCATGAAATTTACAAAGGAACATGTTTACATTCAATCCATGGTGCTTACCATGTTGGCACTGTCCAGAGGTTGTCATTCAACATCTTTGTTGTATCTCAGATGAACTGTGTTGCATGTGCCCACATGTTTAGAATTCTTTGGATAGAATTCAGTGCCATTGATTATCTGATGGTATAATTGGTTTTTAAAAATATGTTTTCACTGAAAGAGAATTATATCATTTTCTCCTTCTCTCTCCTAACTCCAGACCCGTTAGCTACATTCCCTTGAGTCCCTCCCACCAGCCTTCAAGTGGATAGCTTATTCCATAGCATAGATTTGCATTCCTTCAGATATTAGATATGTATATAAAATATTTATTTCTTCTGTTGATTTTTTCATTTATTTAATTACTTTGCATCCCTATCATAGCTCTTCCTCCCTCATCTTGTCCCAGTCCCATCTTCTTCCCTTCCTTTCCATCTACCTCCCTCCCTACCTCCTCAGAGAAAAGGAAGCCTCCAATGGATATAAGCCTACCTCAGCAAATAAAGTTGCAGTAGGACTAGGTGAACCTTTTCCTTTTGAGGCTAGACAAGGCAGCCCAGTTAGAGGAAAGGGATCCAAAGGCAGGAAGTGGAGTCAGAGATAGGCCCTGCTCTTGCTGTTAGGAGTTCCACATGAAGACCAAAGCTGCGTGTCTGTTGCATATATGCAGGAGGCCTAGGGTCTGTCCCATGCATGCTCTCTGGTTGGTGGTTCAGTCTCTGTGAGCCTCAATGGGCCCAGGTTAGTTTATTCTGTAGGTTTTCTTGTGGTGTCCTTGACCTCTCTGGCTCCCTCAATCCTTTCTCCCCCTCTTCCACAAGACTCTCTGAGCTCTGCCTAATGTTTAGCTGTGGGTTTCTGTGTCTATTCCCATCAGTTGCTGGGTGAAGCCTCTCAGATGACAGTTATGTTTCTGTCTGCAAGTATAACAGGATATAATTAATATTGTCAGATGTAGGCTCTCTCTCATGACATGGATCTCAAGTTGGTCCAGTTATTGGTTGGCCATTCCTTCAGTTTCTGCTCTGTCTTTATCCCTGCATCTCTTGAAGGCAGAAAAATTGTGGGTTGAAGGTTGGTGTCCCCATTCCTCCATTGGAAGCCTTGTCTGGTTAAAGGGTGGCTGTTTGAGGTCCATATTCTCTACTGCTAGGAGTTTTAGCTAGGGTCACCCTCATAGATTCCAGGGAGTTTCCATTGTTCTAGATTTCTAGCTCTTCTTAGAGACACCTCACTCAACTGATTCCAGTTCTTTCTCCCTCTGTCCTCCCCACACTTGATCCCTCTTGTTTCCCTCCCCACCCCATCTCCCACACCATTCCCTCCCTACATCCAACCCATGTCTATTTTACTTCCCTGTTTCAGTGAGATTTAGGCATCCTCCCTTGGGCCCTTATTGCTTCTTAGCTTCTTTTGGTCTGTTGATTATATCATGGTTATCTTGCACTTTATGGTTAATGTCCACTTATAAGTCAGTACATACCATACATATCATTCTGGGAGTGGGTTACCTCACTCAGATTGATCTTTTCTAGTTATATCTATCTGCCTACATGTTTCATGATACCATTGCTTTTAATAGCTTAGTAATATTTCATTGTGTAAATGAACCACATTTTTTTTTAGTTGAGGGACATCTAGGTTGTTTCTAGTTTCTGGCTATTACTAATAAAGCTGCTATCAACATAGTTGAGCAAGTGTTCTTGTGGGATCATGGAGAATCCTTTGGGCATGTGCTCAGAAGTGGTATAGCTGGGTCTTGAGGTAGAACTATTCCCAATTTTCTGAGAAACTGCCAATTTATTTCCAAAGTGATTGTACAAGTTTGTACTCCCAGCAATGGAGGAGTGTTCCTCTTTCTCCACATCTTGGCCAGCATGTGCTGTTGCTTGAGTTTTTGATCTTAGCCATTCAGAGGGGTATAAGATGAAAACTCAGAATCATTTTGTTTTGCATTTCCCTGATGACTAAGGATGCTGAACATTTCATTATATGCTTCCTATCCATTATAGAGTCCTCTGTTGATAATTCTCTGTTTAGAGAGAATAGCCTCATGTTTTAAATTGGGTTATTTGGTTCATTGAAGTCTAATTTCTTGAGTTCTTTATATACTTTTTATGTCAGCCTTCTGTTGGATATAGGGTTTGTAAAGAACTTTTCCCATTCTGTAGACTGCTATTTTGTCCTATTGAAGATATCGTTTGCCTTACAGAAGCTTTTCAGTTTCATGAGGTCCCTTTTATTAATTGTTGAGCTGAGTGCCTGAGCTGTTGATGTTCTCTTCAGGAAGTTGTCTCTTGTGCATTCAAGGCTACTTACCACTTTTCCTCTTATCAGATTTAGTGCATCCATCTTTATTCTGGGTCTTTGATCTACTGGAACTTGAGTTTTGTGCAGGGTGATAGATATAGATCTATTTGCATCCTTCTACATGCAGTTAAACCAGTAACAGTCTTCTGTTGATTTCTAAATTCATTACTTTTTCTCTGTAGACTAAATTCTTTTCAGAAAGAATTTAAAGAGGAAAAAAGATTTATTTTGACTTCTGGCTCAGGAAGAACAGTTCCTCATGGCAGAAAGTTAGGACAGTTGGATTGGGTCCATTGAGGCAGCTTATTGAAGATTTTGGTATGAGGGGAAAAGCACAGCCCTCAGGTTAGAAGGAGGCTGGGCTATGGTCCTGAGAGTTAGACCTCTATCACCAACCCCCACTACCCATGCTACTCGAAGATTCCACAACCTCCCAAAACAGCACCACTATCTGGGGCCAGTTATTTACCCATGGTCCTGTGGTGACCATGTTTCACACATAATGTTCTTTCATCATTCATTTAAGAGTTTGGTATCGTTCACTTGGAGTATCTGATATAAGCCAGTTATAAGAGTCTGCTAACAAGCTGAGACCATTGTTATTTTGTTTTGTTTGTTTTTTTAGTTTGTTCTCTATTAACTTTTATTTCTTTAAAAATGTTTACATCTAAGTGTTATATACAATAAATCCCACATAAAATATCTGTGCATATAGTTTTTAGTGTTCTTTTGTAGTTTTTTTGTGTTCTTTCCATCCAGACAGAAAGTTACTTTTTTTTATATAAAAGGGAAAAAGATTAGGTGTTCATGTGCAAGAGAGGTTTTGAAGTTGCTAAAAGGTACTTCTCAGTCTCACACTCACTACATGCAGTTAGGGGATTCTGCAATCTAAAGCTTTCTTTGACTATTTCAAAAGTACCATGGTTCTGTATGATTTTATAATCATTTATTTTGATAACCCTTATTTGTAATATGGAAATTAAAATAAAGGTTCTAAGCTGAGCTAATATCAATTGATTTATAAAACTCTTGTATTTATTTGACACAGGGTCTCAATAAAACAAGGAAACAATAAAATGAGTTCAAGAAAAACCATTGTCTTAACTCTAAGTGAATTATTTTGTCCTTTTTTTCTCCGGTGTAACCGAAGCCAAGTCCTTTAGTACAGGAGTATTTGATTTCTAAATTATCTTCTTTACATTTTCAGCACTGTTTCCTGAGACTGGGTACAAGTAGCTTTCAAAGTATGATGCTTCATTGTTAGCTAACCACAATCTTTTCTATTCTTGAAAGACTAACAGATCAACTACATCCTTTGAGATATCTGCAGGGTTTACCTTTAAGGAAGGGGAAAAACATTTCAAAGGCAATACCACACAGGAACTGATGTCTACTTTTCTACACAAGACAAGGTAAAGGCGTTCAATAACCTTTGTCAGCTGCTTGTTATGTTTCCAATTTAAACAAGAAAGCATAGGTGAAACAGCCAGGATCTGTGAAAGTAATGAACAAAGGGTTTACGTGGGAACGTTCTTGCTTTTGTTCATGAGCCTCAATATTGGATATTTGTCTTTTTGAACAGTGTCAGTCTGAGAGCAAGACATGACTTTGCATCTAATGGTTTCAGATGAGAATCACCCTCTTGATTTTCTTCATTTTAATGGCTTTTGAAATAATCATTGGAAAGTGGATCACAGCTGTAAGTGCCAAGATGTAATTTGGTCAAAGAAGCTGCTCAGTTCTCATCCTGTAATCAGAGATGACAATCTCAGAAACAGAAAGATCTCATGTTTGCTAATGAGTGCTAATAGAAGATACCAACAGAGTTCAAATAGCCATTCAGTGCATGAGGCCATCTGGAGAACTACTTAAGACCAGCTTCCCAGGAGAGAGGTTAATGGTGAACCTTGTGTATAAGTCTCTACCTCCATTCACATATTTAAGTAGTTTTGCTTTGTGTCCTCTCCTTGAAGTAGTTACAATGTCACATCAGTCTTTTCCACTGATGTAGATAAAACTGAAAACTCAAGCAATAGAGGTGACTACAGAATTACAAATTTGGACAAATTAGGGAGAACATGCTCTTCTCAGTCTTGCAGAGAAGAGAGGGAGACAGAGAGAGAGCACTTTTGTTTCCAGGAAGACCTTATATTTATATAGTGTAAGAACAGACTTGGGAAGACATAATGGATCACATTCTGTTAGAGAGCTGCCCAAACTATGTGTGTATATGTGCATGCATACGTGTGTGTGTGCCTCTGTGTGTGTGTGTGTGTGTGTGTGTGTGTATGGTTTTCATGTCTGTACACATGTGATAAGGCTAGAAGATGATGCTGGGTATCTTATTCTCCCTGTTTGTGTATGTCTCTCTCACTGAACCTGGAGTTAGAGTGGGATCTAGCCAGCCCCAGCAATCCTTCTGTTCTCCATCCCTCAACCCCATGCCTCCTCGAGCTCTGGGATTACAACTATATGTGCAAGCATAACTGGATTTTTATATTGGTGCTGGGATCTGATCCCAGGTACCCATGCGTTCATAGAAAAAGCTCTTATTTGCTAAGCCATTTCTCTAACCTCTTACCCTTATGCCTTTAGATTTTCCTGATGATAATTCAAAGAAAAAAGATGACTAAGAAAAATAAATAAGGGACAGATTAACAGAAGAAATGAAAACAGATTTTGTTGGGATTGGTTTTGTGCACTGTGAATTCAGATAATGCATTCTGTACCCCAAGACTAGGCTGAAGTCTGGACATGGGCGTTGTATTGACCAATGTGCTGTAAAAGAACATTCTCAAACATCCCTTATTAGTAAATAAAAAGCTAAAGACTGTTACTGGGCAAGGGAGAAAAGAAGATAGAATTTTGTATCAAGTGAGGGGATCTCAGGTAGGGACCACAAGGAGAGAGAAGGAAAAAGGAGAGAAGTAAAAGATCACCATTGAGGCAGGATGGAGCATGAGGATGGACCATGAGCATGTGACTAAGAGAAGCTTGCTTTGAGGGCACACATAGGACAAAGCAATACCCAGGTGGCAAATAATGAGACATTTGTATGGTTATTAATAGACTATTCATGTTAGAATAGTTCAAAATCTGTCCAGCATAGGCTAACAGCTTGTTAATAAAATCTGATGTCTGTGTGGTCATTTACTCAGGTGCTAAATAGGATAGAGTCAGGATATAAATGCCCCATAAAATTACTACAACAGGGGGAGGGGAGAGGGAGATGGGATGAGGGCTCTGTGGTGGAGTAACTAGGAAGAGGGACATAATTAGAAATGTAAATGAATAAAATGATTAATAAAAATACTATAACAAGATTTAACTTTTATATGATGTTTCTTAGCATCCTTCAAAGCAATGTGAAACCATTTAAGATATAATTAAGAGCTGGAGATTAGTTAGTCATGGGTTTGACCCCTAATATTGAAAATTAATAAATAAATGAATCATTGAGAAAATAAACAAACAAAATAATTAAAGTTTATAGTGTTTAAAGAAAAATTTGAATGTAGTCATTAGTTACTCAGAATTTGTATAGATGTATGGCACTGATCAGAATGAAAGTTTTTAACAAACACTGTGATAATTATGATTGGTGGGTCCTGCTACACTCTAGAAAATATAACACTGAACTCTATTGCTAGAAAGTAGGATGCACAGCTTAGTAACCCCAGCTTCCCCTGGGAGCTTGCTAGAAATGCAGAATCATAGGTCTGGTTCTGGTCTACTGAGGTGAGTCTTGCACTCTGAAGAGACCCCAATGGCTTATTATACACAGGGTGCAATTTAGAAAGCTCTGGTGTTTCCCCTCCTCAATGAAAGCAGTTGATGTAGGGACACAATCCCACCACTGAGAGTGTTCAATTCTTGTTTAAAGATGTGTGGTTAATCAGTGATCTGATCTTTGCTCTGAAACCCTCAGACTTTTAGCTTTTCCACATCTATTTTACCTAATGTTGTTTCTGGTCCCCTTCTCCTTTCTCTGTTTCCTGTTCTCCTAAGTCCTTTCCACTTCCTTGGCATCATTTAGCTTACATTTGGCCCCTCTTCAGAACAGTCACTAACAACTTGTTTGTCACCTTTCCTAATTTCTTCAAATACACAACCTCACCTGCAACTCTGGGCTCATTTCCCTTTGCTATCTCTTCTTTATTCAAAATTTTCTTACTTGGGTTTATCATGTTATTCCTACTTTCAGAACCAAATATGCTGCTGAATAATCAGAAAATATCTAATTAATAATGATGACAAGTAATCATTTATTTTTTAAAAATGATCTATAGAGGAAGAAAAGTAAAATTTTGTATTTACAAGTGACTTGTCACTGATGATTCTGTCCCTCCTGTTTTCACTGTCCTGATGCTGGGGGGCACACAGATAGTCTCTGTGATGTCTTGCAGGGGTTTTGTATATGCACTGTAAAGTTTTGTTACTTATGTGAACCCTCAGAAGTTGGAGTTCTAAGGAAATATATCAAAGCACCCCATCAAAACATTCTTAATCCATTTTGCATATTTTATGTTCTTTATAAAATGCATTGTTTATTTATTGTATTATTTATTAATATTTATTGGACATTGTATTGACCACTGTGCTATAAAGACATTCCCAGTAATCCCTGATTGGTAAATAAAAAGCTAGACACTGTGACAGGGTAGGGGAGAGAGGAAGACAGGATTTTTGATCAAGTGAGGGGATCTCAGGTAGGCACCAAGAGGAGAGAGAAGGAAAAAGGAGAAGAGAAGAAAGAGTTGCCATGAGGCAGGATGGAGCATGAGGAGATAAAGCAAAAACCATGGAAGAACACTGCTTACTGGCTTGTTTTCCCTAGCTTGCTCAGCTACCTTTCTTCTGTGGCTCAGACCCTGCTACCCAGAGATGGTACTGCCCACAGGGGGATTGGCCCTCCTACATCAATTAGCAATTAAAAAAATACACCCATAAACATGCTCACAGGCCAATGTAAGGAGACATCTCTATGATTGATATCCCCTCTTTCTAGATAGATATAGTGTTGACAAATACTAACCATCACACTGTCTACAGTTTTCTTGGATTGATGACACTTAAAATTAATAGAATTTATTGGTTTTGTAGCTTTAATTAGGGAGGGTATACACTGAGTTGTATCATGTTCCTTCCACTGGAAGCATTTAGTAGAACTCTGGCCACTGAATTCCTATAGGTAGGTTGCCTGCCAACCTACCTGTAGGAACAGTTTTGACACCTGTTCATTACTGTGTGAACATTAGCCCTGCTGGTCACTCACATTTCATTTTGGGGGAGCAGAACTGTTTAGCTTTGCAGAAATTCTCTTCTTTTCTATGTTGTTAAAGATATTTTCTCCCATTCCATGGCTTGTTCTTTATTTTATGAATAGTCCCTTTTTATATAGTCCTATCACCCTTCCATTTATATTTAATTTTTTTGGAATATGTGTGTGTGTGTGTGTGTATGTGTGTGTGTGTGTGAGAGAGAGAGAGAGAGAGAGAGAGAGAGAGAGAGAGAGAGAGAGTGAGTCCAGGGCTTTGCAGTATGTTAGGGAAGCACTTGGCTTATATATCTATTCTAACTCTATGTACTGCATCTAAGAAATGTTTACCCTCGTTAGAATCATTAAGATATTTTCCAGGGACTTCCCTCCTCCCCCCCCTTTCCCTACTGTGGAAGCTGACTTAGCCACATAGTTCTCATCACTGACCCACTGAGGACAGACCTTCTTCTCTAGTCCCTAGGAGTATTGTTGACTGATAGCCCTGGGTTGGGGTCTTTGCAAGGGGCTCTGTTTAGGACTTTCCTAAAATAGTCACTCTGCACAAAATTCTGCCTCTTTTCTATGGTAACTGTATCCAATGTCTCTCAATGGATGGTCAAAGGTTTTGGCCCCTTGCCTACACTTTAGACAATTCTGAAGTGTCAGCCCTTTTCCTGAGAAACTCATGTGCTTAATGGAGGCCTTTGGAGTGATAACACTGAGGTTGAGTCCTTTCTGTGACTAATCTTTGTCTTGAGTGCTGAGCTTCAGAACACGTCTTAATAAATGTCTCCTACAGAAATATCTGCTATACAAGGAATCTGGGATAAGACTTGCCTCGAAGTGCTTGTGAAAGGTATGATGTAGCCTGTGTCATCTTTCTCTATGGATAGCAGGTTGTCTTCATCCACTTGTTGAAAAGTTGTTTCTTTCTCTGATGTATTGTAAAATGAGTTTAAATGAAGAGGGCATTTCTGTCTAGATTTATAACCGAGAGCCCTGTTCCGTTAACACATTTATCTATTCTTTGGCAAATGTTACACTTTTCAAATACTCTGAAATTATAATGTGTTGATTTTCTGACATATTTGTTTTGTCAAATAAAATATGTTCTTTTAAAAAAATATAGGCAATTGTTCTCATTTTGGTAGCAAATCTACTAAAACTGAAGCAATACAGAAGAGATTATAATGGCCCATGTACAAGGATGACATGCAAATTCTGGAATCAATCATATTTATAAACAAATAACAATAAATTAAATACAGGCAATTATTAGCTTTTTCAATTTTATATGTTTTAAAACAAGATTTTCAGGTTCAACAGAATCAATTGTGATTTTCCTAGAGTTGAATTAATCTATACATTATGATTTTGAGGGAAAGAGTGCCTTTCAGCATGAGTTACCCTGACCTATACATATAGCTTATATTTATATGTAGTCAAATTTTCTTTACTTTTTATCAACAAGATTTTTACAACTGTCTACATTATCAGGCATCGATTAGTGGGTTTATTCCTTGATATTTCATAGGTTTATTTTGTTATAATTGTTAAATATTTGAATATGTTTTAGAAGTGGGAATGTCCTCATGTGACAGAGACAGGTATTCTCCAGAGGTCATTCTGAGCAGACTGTCTCTGAGGATGCAAACTTTGCACATTGCATTTGTTGTTTGAATATGAAGCTCATTTTGTCAGATGGACAAACTGCAGTTTATCCTATAGTTTTAATGTGTGCTGAAACCTTGCTTTTAATGGAATCACAAATTGGACTGTAAGCTACCTAACAAGACTATTAGGGGATACAGGTGCCTGCTGCTGGGCCTGGTGACCTGGGTTGGTTACCAAGACCCACATGATTGAGATAGAGAGCTGACTCCCAAAGGTTGTCTGTCTCCTGACCTCCACATGTACCCTCCCCACAAACAAATAAATACATGTAATAAAATATTTTAAAAATAAAATTTAGCTTTGTTTTAATTTGCACACAGAAATATAGTTAATTTTTTCTGTGTTTTGCTCTGACATTATCAGCCATAATAAATTAGCTTATTACCACTTACTTGTTAGAACTAGTGGTTTCTTTGTAATTTTTGTCACCTTAATGTACATAATCATTTCATTGTAGATGATAGTTTTTAATCTTTGTTTTACCAATCATTACTTATTTAGTGATGTTGGTATCAACCTTGCCTTATTCTTGATCTCAAAAGGAAAAAATTCAATTTTCTACTGTTTAAGTGCTGTTGAAAATTTAATTTTTATAGATATTTTTGGTGGATAATTTGTCCATCTGTAGTTACTTATGCTTTTCCATTTGCTTTTGTATCTTGAAGGCTAATTTATGTGGACATTAATCATATTCATTTGCTTCTGGATTCCAACTGGGTTAATCTATTAGTAGGCTGGTATGTTTCCTTTGGAGTAATTCCTTGCTGGGATGAATCTCCCTTTCTGTTCCAGAGTGCAGGCAGAGTAGTGTGCCAGGTCCAGCTGATAAGGGTTAAAGGAGCCTCCTGAAGATGACTTTTAGAATGATGTAGCTGAGGCAAACAAACTGGGCTAGCTTTCTCTGGGCAGTTGGGAAATATAAGAATTACTATAAAGCAGTTAAAAAATTGCTTTTAGTATTAACTTTTTTATATTTAAAGTTGTAAACATTCCTTCTGATCATTTTCCTGTAAACAAGCAAGACACTGGGGATGGATCAATTGCCTTCCTAATTAGCAGTTATTGAACTCTCTCTTTGCTGCTTTGATCAAAAAGACTATCAGTGTTACAGCCAGCTGGACTACCCTTATGCCAGGACCAGCCAGCCGTCTGGAATGCTCCACAGATGCCTTGAAACAATTATGAAAAAGATTGAAGTTGATTGCCCTGGCTCTTGAAGCCACTGCCCCAGCCAGGGCTATTAGAAACATTTGTGTAGCAGACATTCTGCAATTGTAAACCTCAGTGAACCTTTTCACCCATCCAGAGGTGGAGCAAGTCTCCTGGTATAAGACCTACTATGATTAGGACCTACTAAGGGACAGGCCATCATTGATCCAAAAGATAAGCCTTAATGGCTCTGTGTAGTGTTAAAACATGAGGTTGTGATTGGCCTAAAGAAGTGTATGATTGGTCCAAATGTGGTTATGATTGATCTGAATACCCATTTCAGGCTATAAAGGTGGGCTGCTTGGGCTCATTGAGAAACTTCTGTGTTGCAATGTCAAGTCCAATAAAGACTTCTCTTTCCTTGACTACCTTTAGTCATGTGGGCTGAATTGGGAACTAAACAAGCAAGCTTTAGTGGCAGCTTGCTAGATGAAAAATGACAAACTCCACATCAGCTCAATAGCTGAGGACCCTGGATGTGTGTCACAAGTGGACCACATACTGTCTGGCTTCACACCCTCAACCCTGGGCTCTCTAAAAGCTCATTTTACACTCCAAAGCTCTGGGAGCACAGTTCTGAGTACAGAATGTCCTCAACCATCAGCTTGATAAGTGACCTCTTCACTGTTAGCCTTAGCAATGGTCCAGGGTGCTTGAACTTGGCTTTTCACCACTAGCACTAAGATCCCAAACAATTAAGCTTTTGTTCAGCATTCATTTTCCTTCCATGTGCATTATCAGCAGCTATTGATAGCTGATGATCTGATGACAGATCACGTCTGCTGGTGACCCTTTTCACTCACAGGAATTCAGACTGTGGGATATGTTTGCACCTGAGTGATCCTGGCCACACACAGCACCCAGCAGTTACTAACCAGCCTGCTACCAGGCTCACACTCCAGCTTCAGAGTGCAGTTCTGACAGGCATGCATCCCAAGTTAGTTCTGCTTGTAGCTACCGAAGAGGTCAGGCAACCATCTGCAGGCTGCAGGGCAACTGAAGAAGCAGCTAAATGGTTGCAGAGCATTAAGGAGAGAAAATTAGAGGGAGGAACCCAAAGTTCCTTGTTACAAGAAGAGCAGTTAACTCTTCGGGGACAAAGGTTTCAGGGAGATGTAGGCTGAGGGCTGTTACAGTAGCTGCTGCAGGGGCCAAGGGTCCCAATGCCTTCTGCCTGCATGGAGACAGTCACATTAGGGCGTGTCATTTGCTGCTGTTTCAGCCTGCTGCTGCTGTTTCCAAACTTGGAAGGAAATGAGAGCTACTAGAGTCTGATATTTGAAGCCCTTCTTGCCTCCTCATGATTTCTGTACAAGTAGGGTGAAAGAATCCCCAGTCAGCTGATAATGTATGTAACTACCTCAGATTTATACCCAAGCTTTTAAAAGTCACTATGTTGCTTTTATCCACCCTTTGCCTTGAACTTATTTTCTGAATGGCATATAGTGAGGGAGATGCCTCGGAGGACTATCTTAAAATATTTCTTAATTATATACACTAGAAATTACACACCTTCCTGATGATTGATAGAGAGATGTGAGTCCTTGCCTCCACAGAGCTTCTACCTAATGATAAGCTGTGTATATAATTTTTACACATTATTTTTAAAAGTTTCTTTCTTGTTTCTTTCAGCTACCTAGGCTGAGGCTTTATCATATTATTTTTTTTTTGCACAAATACATGCATAATATTCTTTTCATTTAACACTGTCAACTGCAAAATAAGATGATAATGTGATAATGGAAATAATATTTTCTTTATAGTTTCATTATGCAGAAGAATTAAATATTTTGCATCTTTCCTCCCATTTTATATTTATGGGCAGAAAGGTATAACAGTATAATTATCAGTTCTTTCACCAGTCATTACTCTGAATTTGCCATCAAATTTTTCTTAATGATTTTTCTTTTTTTATTAAATTTTTTTTATTGATTCTTTGTGAGTTTCACATCATGCACCTCAGTCCTACTCATCTTGCCCTCCCCTTGTACACGCCCTCCATCCTTGCAACCTGCCCCAGAACAGAGAAAAAAAATCTTACTGTGGAAGTTGTAGTGTATCATAGTATGTCCTACAGTATACCCTTTTGTCCACACTTGGTCCTGCTTTGCTTGCAGATGTTCATTGCAATGATTTGTTGGTCTAGTACAAAGCCTCTGGCTTCTGCTACTCTATCAATACTAAAACTTCACTGGGACTCCTCTCAGATATCCTGTTGCAGCCCTGTGTCATGGAGATCCTGGACTTTTTGGATATGTAGGACCTGCCCCTTCATGCACTCCAGAAGTTCATTGATGGGGTAGATGTTGGGGTGGGTCAGTTTGAAGACCTGGATGTGGGCCTACGTGGTATCTGAACTTGTAGTTTGCTGGCTCTCCTGCTCTACTGCCCTTAAGGATGGCTCACTATCAACCCTGTAACCAGGGTCAGCTCTATCTGTAGTGAGAATTTGATTTCTTTAAAAACATCAAAATGTTATGGGAATATGTTTTTGTTTTAATCCCAGGTATGAGATATAGGGCTGCTTCAGATTGTTCACAGCAGCTGATTGTGATTTGCCTCACACTCTGGCAGGATCACAATTTTGCCAACTGCAGATAGTATCTTCAAGTGTATGACATTTAGAATTGTGGGGACTCTTGAGAGGCTATATAAATGCAAGATCCCTGAGAGAACTGTGAGCTGCTGCTCTTGGTGCTGGTTGTTGGTTGGAGATATCCTGACAAGGAAGATCCAAATTGCCCCAAGGAACTCGATGCCCCTAATCAGCAGGAAGTAGTCTAAGGATATCAATGCCCTCTTTCCCCTCTAGCCTTCTTTCTCTCCTACCTAATGTTGGGGATTGGAAGAGATAACAGTAGACAATGGTGGTAGGAATAGGAACCCATAAAGTAGTCAAAAGTCTGGTTACATCTATTCTGCTGCCCAGGAAAGGTGCAGCTGAGTGTTGCAGCTGGTGAGGAAAGTGGCCAGTTCTCCCACACTTATGACCCTGGGGTCAGCTCTACTGCCTGCCATAGATGGTGAGAGACAAGGGATGGGAAGAGACCCCAGCAGAAAAGAGGCAGACCCAGCTCACCTGCAACCCTCATATCCAGGGTGAGCTTTTTTGTGCTGCCCAGGTGAGAGGAAGAACTGCTCTCATGACCTCATCGGGGCCAATTCTTCTGCCCACTGCTGGGGGTAAGGTAGTGAGGGCAAAAGACAGATCTTCTGCTATCATGACTCCAGGGCCAGGTCTCCTGCCTATTGCAGATGGTGATGGGGAATCGGGAAAGAGGTTATCTCTCCCTCATTCATGAGGAGTGCTAAGGTCAGATTTCTCATGCTTGTATCTTTGAGGGCAGATCACCTGCAACTCCTGCAATGTACAGCTTGCTCTCCCAAATACTGCAGCTGCCTAGGGGTAGGGTCATCTCCTCTGTTCTCCTGTCCCAGGGGCCAGTCTTCCCACAATGCCCAGGTTAGGGGTGTGGCCAGTTCTTCACAGCTCTCAGGAATCAACATTTCCACAGGTGGCAGCCCAAACCAGGGACATCCTCCTGGTCTTTGATGGTAACAGACTCCTGCTAGTGTGGGGCCAAGGTCCCTAGCAGCAGCCAGGACCCCGCCATGGCCCATCACCTGCTACTGATATAAGGCTGTTCCTCACTACCCTGACTATCTAGTTCTGCCTTTCTTCATTGTGCCCACATCTTTCTTTCTCTTCCATTTCTCCACCACGTACTTGCTCCTGTTAGTGATGCCTTGTGTGTCTTGAGTGTCTGGAGTTATCTTAGGAATTGTCTCAGGAGTGCTATTCCCTGTTATGGCACCAGGTAGGGGTTATACCCCTACCTGGACTTGTGATTATCTCAGGCTAGTTTCCTGTCCAGGTCCCTTGACTCGTGTCTGATGATCTTCTTGGGCTCAGTTTTCACCCAGCCTGTCTGAGTGGTCCCATGGGATGGTTATGTGTTTTGGGCTCACTTCAGCCTGCCTAGGGTCTCAGGCTTTTTCTAGTCTCTGGCTTGCTTCAAGTCCTGGGAACTTGTCCAGGCCTGTGAGATGCTGAACTGGTGGTCATCTCAGGCTAGCTCACTGTCCAAGCCCCCTGGCACTGGACTGGTGGTTGTTTTAGGCTCACTTCCCCCCCCCCAGGAACTATTAGGCTACTAATCATTCAAATGTTTATAGGTCAGAATACTGAGCTTAGACATAGCCTCTTTCTTCTCTGCCACCTACTGACATGTGACATAGCAGCCATACCTGCAATGTTTCTAGGGGCATGCTTAATGATTTTTCTAATTTTCTAAAAGTTTACATAATTTTTAATATTTTCATTTTATAAATAATTTTACAATAAATGTAAATTTTCAAGAAGATAAACTCTTAAAGAAAACATTTGGGCAAATTTAATTATAGAATAAATAATTTATGTACATTGTTATTTCAGATTAGAGCTATTAAAGTGTCAGTAATTATTTCCTTAAACCATATGTGGTAAAGTGGCTCTTATAATGAATACAGAGCAGACTTTTTTTGCCAGAATGAATGAAATCAGTTTCTTCCATTGGTTTAAGTGGCTACAGTTTTACTAATAGATCCCAAGGCTTTCTGTTTTCTCTCTTTATCTAGATTTAAACCTTAATTATGTTACTGTAGAAACAACATGGTGTCTTAGTTATTTTCTTATTGCGGTCATAAAATAACTGATAAAATACTTAAGGACTGGCTTATTTGGGTTCACAGTTCAAGGAAATAGTCCATTGTGTTGGAGACGACATGGCAGTGGTACCAGGCAACAGAGAAAGGGGGCATCTGTGCTCAGCATGTTTTCTCACATTCTCCTGTTTATTTAGTACAGAACTACAGCCCCTAGGATGGTGCTGCTCACATGCATGGTCACTTTTCTCTTATTAGTCAAACATTTCGAGAAATACCCTTGAAAATGCACCCAGAGGACTATGCCTCATTAATGTCTTAGACATTTCTTAATCTAAACAAATTTAAAATGGAAATTAACCACCCCTGTAGTTAATACATAAAACAGTTGCATAACTGGAAAGAAATAGTGAACAATGGTTAGAAAAAGAAAAACAAAATTTGTTTCAATTATATTTCCTGAAGCCAATTCTTGTGTTGTTTTGTTTCTGTTTGGTTGCTTCAAACTCTGTTCTCCCACTGGAGAACTCTATCCTTAGGGCTGCTTAAAAAACCATTGTGGCTTCATAAAAATCAGCTCTGATGTATGATGCTGGGTCCAGTGTATCTCTGTGATATTATTAGCTGGAAATTTTACCTTCAGATACCTGTCCTCTGTGAAGGTGTCTCTTATTTTCTGCTTGATTCTTCTTTGCTTTTTCTTAACTTTTATCAATTAGCCATTCCAAAATAAGCACCCTGACATGAGGAGACAGGTAGGGGGTAACTCTTTTCTACCCTTAGGCTATAGAGACAAGGCTGCCAGATTCACACAGGGGGTAAAGACCTAAATACAGAGTGAAAATAAAAATTAAAACCAGAAAATTTCAATGAAAAAAGTCATTTTGGAGGAAGTGTGTGATCAAATCTTATAAAATATTGCCTCTACTTTCAGAGGCATTTAGAAGTAGTTTGAGGAGAGAAGCTGGAGTCAGGTTGGGGTGGATTAGCCATGTTAGAAACCTGAATTGGTTAACTTTTAAAACAGAGTCAAGATGTCATCTGAAAGATATGTGAAGTCCAATAAAACCAGAACTATGAATCTTTCATAGTAAACAATTACACTGACATGATGTGTGGACTCACTCATGTCCCTGGTGTTTTACAGCCATGAAAAGTCTAGACAGTCCCTAGGGACTCTTAGGAAAAAAAAATCTATCTATCTATCTATCTATCTATCTATCTATCACTCATTCTAAAATGCACTAGGCTTGTACTTCTGAATCTGATTTATTTTGCTTAACATGATGATCTCTGGGTCTAATCATGCTCTTGCAAATAAAATGACTTCATCTTCATTATGACTGAAGAGCATCTGTACCCTGCATTTTCTTCATTCCTTCATTCATTGTTGAGTACCCAGGTTGACTAACAGTGTAGTCATTGTGAGCAGTAGACTGTTAACATGGGTGTGCATGAATCTCTACTTAATGATGACTTTGATTCCTCTGGCTGTCTACCCTTAAGCTGTATAGGTGGCTCATTTAGTAGTCCTAATTTTAGTTTCTTTGAGGGATCTTTAGAGCTATTTCCATCATAACTGTATTCATTTACATTTCCACCCACAGTGCTTTACATGCCCCCTGCCCTCCCACCACCCAAGTTCCTGCCAGACTTGTTATTTTTTATTTTCTTGGTAATAGCCGTTCTGACTAGGACCAAACAGAATCTCAAAGTATTTTGATTTGCATTTCCCTGTGACTAACGGTGTTAAATGTTTTGACATATAGTTGTTGGTATGGGTTTTTCTTTGGAAAACTGTATAGTTCACTTGTCCATTTGCTGGTTGGATCACTAATTTTTTTGTGTGTATGTTCAATTTTTTAGTTTACCTTTTATAGGTACTATGTGTTTATCCTCCTGCAGATGAATAACTGGTAAAGATCTTTTATTTTCTAGACAATCTTTCCCCTCTTCTTTTGCTATTAAAACACTTCCAAGCTTGGCCAATTTTACTTGTCAGTCCTCCCTATTATTTCGCCTATTTTCTGAGCCCTGTTTAGAAGGCCATTTCCTATGCTTATACCCTGAAGTGTTTCCCCTTTGTTTTCTGGTAATACCTGTGTAGTTTCATGAATTCCATTAGCAAACTTGATCTACTCTCAGATGATTTTCATGCAGGATGAGCAATAGCCTAATTCTAATCCCTGTACAAGGAGACATCCATCTTCCCAGTGACTGTTCAAGAGGCTATGTCCAGCAATATGTTTTGGTGAGAATCTGAGGTCTGATTGAGCTATACAGCAAAAGAGAGTTCCACCCCTTACCTCATTTATGGTCTGAATATTCACATATTTCACAATAAGCTAGCTTCACTGGCATTCTTCCAGGGCCACAATGGGCTACAAAGTAGATGTTGTTCAGGACAGCATGCCAATATTGGTTGTGGTCTTCAAGGGAAATGAAGATGCAGAACTTACATTCTCTAAAGCACCGAGCTCTGCGTTGACCTTTACATGGCTGTCAGTTATATCACTGTGCTTTTATGTTGAGAAAATCAGAACATTTCTTAAGCATAGACATGTTCCACAGCATGGGGATGGTCTAAGCTCAGGCTGCATTTGTGTCTTACATCTGTTTCAGTGCCAGTTTTATCCATTACATCATTTTTTCTTTCCCTAGTGGTTAGCTCTCCCCTCTGCTCTGCTGCTTAAAGGTTGAGAGGTGTTATTTTGTTTCTCACCCTCTGTTTCAATTACTGGAGACTTTTCAAGTCACTGTTGGTCCAGTACTAAACTTGAGCATGCTCCCTCAGGCACCCACATTGCTATCTTTTAATTCTGGGCTGCCTCATTTCTGAGCCACAGAAGCTGGGAGGTGCGGCTTGTCTTGAGTCTGCCACAGTGGCCTTTCTATTCTTAATATCTAGAGCCTCCATGCTCTTCTCTACAATGAATATAGCCAAATAACCTGCACCAGATGTACTTCTGATAGCCCCTAAAAATTTCGTATAATACTCTTCAGCTATGATGAGTGACTGCACCTATATTAGCTGATTTTCTGTTGCTGTGGCCAAGGGAATTTATGTATGAGAGAGTTTATTTTGAGTTGTGCTTGCAGACAGTCTGTAATAGTGGAGGAGACATGAGATCAGGGAGCTGAGAGAGAGCATCTCCAACCTCAAGGACCAGTCAGAGACAGCAAACTGCAAAATCTTAAAGCCTACCCACAGTGATGTACCTCCTCCAGCAAGGCCACACCTCCTAAACCTTCCCCAAACAGCACCAACTGAGGACCTATTACTCATATGCTAGAACCTATGAGGGTATTTCTCATGCAAACCATCACAGCACATTTCCATCTTTCTTTTTTTTTTTCAAATTTCCAGAGACTTTAATGTATACCTGGGAAACACTGTAGACTTGCTTGTCTATTTGAGGAATGTTATGCCAAGAGGGGTCATCTAAGAGACTGGAGACTTCAAATTCCTTAGGAATGGTGGGAAATGGAGCATATTTGAGGTGATGTTCATGGAGGAGGATGATCTTAGAATGTTACTGGTCAGGAGGGTCCTTTATCCTGTAGAATAGAAATCAGATACAGATTAGTTTTTGAAGTAAATGGAAAGTAAGTTACTTAAAGAAAGCAGCCCAGCCACTGAAGAGTGTCTTAATGGGCAGTTGGCAGCATTCTGCCAAATAGGCAGAGTAGCAGTAATAATAGTATATAGCTTGTTTATTGGCTTGAATAGCCATGTCCTTTCTAGGACATGCATTTGGTGGGGAAAGGGAGGAGATTTCAGCATATACTGTATCATGGCTCTGAATGCCCTTAGATTTGTGTTACAGGTCCTTATCATGCTAACATATTGCAACAAAAATGTAATGAGGTTCAAGGTCAGATTTGTCAGCTTGATGGTCACTGGTGTTAACTGGGCTTCCTACAGCTCTCTGCTGTCTGACTACTATAAGTAGAGCTATGGTCTTGCCATCACGGGAGTCCGGCAGTCTGCCTGTTGTTTCCCTGCAGCATGCTTGCTGCTACAGCCAGAGTAATTTCTTCTATGGAGAAGACATTCTTGTCCTGTAGTTCCTGAGGAGATGAATTATGTATACCTACCTTTCATTCCTCCCTCCCTCCCTTCTGCCTTTGCCTCCCCTTCCTTCTTTCTTTTTTACTCACTCATTCCTTGCTTGCTTCCTTCTGTACTTCCTTCCCCTGTCTTCCTTCTTGTCTGTATTTCTTTCTTTTCTTTTCTTTTCTTTCTTTCTTTCTTTCTTTCTTTCTTTCTTTCTTTCTTTCTTTCTTTCTCTTTCCATGTAGTTGAGCTATTCTGTCTATGTAGCCCAGGCTAGTCTTGATGCTGAGACCATTCTAACTCTGCCCTAGGCATGATGTCATTCCAAAATTATTCCCCCAATGATGAGCAATTTGGTGACTTTTATTCAGAAATTTTCAGATTATTTTGGGGCTCTTTTTAATTTCTGTAATAACTATGGTTTTCTCTCTAACACTGTTTCAGTACTAGTCTGTAGCCTAGGTTGGTGGTCTGGTACTCACTGTGTAGAATACAGCCTAATCTTGACTAATCTGGGTCCCAAGTGCTGGGATTAAAGTGTGGGCTACCACACCTGATTTGATTTTCTTAGTTTCTCAATATGGCTCTTGTTATTAATGCTTTCTTTTGTTGTCATTGCAGAGACCATAAATGAGTGCTTAATTCCATCTACCTACTCACAAGGATTTGTGTGAGCCAGTGAAGTTGAAGCAGGTGAAATATTCAGAGACAAGCCACAGTGACAACAGTGGAATGGTGAAGGGGCACTGGCCCTGGAATCAGTGTATGACCCTGGGTTAATTCCTCCATGTCCCTTGGCACTGATTTTTTAATTAGAATTTGGAAATGGTGCTGCTCTCTTTTTTCTCTGGGTTTCCAGAAGGTTAGATGTAACAGGATATGTTGGGGTACCTGGTAAATTTCCAACATTGAAGGATTTAAGAAGACATCATGTCCACTCATGGAGATGGGAGAAGCTTTATTAATTCATGGATTCAAAATGTTGTTCTTTGAATTTGTCTTCACTGCCCTGACCCCTTTTGATTTCTACTTGTATCTCAAATATCAACAACAGAGAGGATGTTTTGTTGGGTCTCTGTAAGCTGGGAAATGATAGAGGCCATGGGAAACTACCTTTGTCAGAAGGAGTTATTTTAATGGATACCCCTGAACTGTTGTCGGCCCTATGTCTCTCTTGGTACTTCATACCACATGGATATAGCGTGATGTGACTCGTGTTTCTGGAAATCATTCTATAATGTGAAATTGTCTCATAAGTTGTTTGAAGTCAGTAATAACTCAGGGAAATGTTTTGGCTTTCGTCCATTCTAATGAAGCAATCATGGGGTCTAAAATAGAGTTTTCCACCTGTCATAGAATTTTCCATACACACTTAGCTGGTGAGCACCATTGATAATGTAAGAATAAAGCTGAAGGATCTATTGATGTTTTACATACACTGCCATGGGTGAGCCAGTTTTTAAAGTTTAGCAGATATTAATTACTTGACCAGAAGTTATAAGCCAGGATCATTTCTTAGTACTGAGGGGGTGTTCTAAGATGCAATCTACTCATGCATAGAGTTCACAGGCTAGTACATTTTAAAGCAACTGTAATTTAAAAAAATAGGAGGTGCTGACTGTACAAGCAACAGTTGTTTAAATGGGATGTACTGACAGGAAAAGGCACTGATTTTTTAAAAAACTTTTCTGAGACACGTCACTCAGAGACCAAGAAAGGACCTTTTCCCATGACTGCATCTTTATAGATGCTCCTAAGTTATCTTGTAATGTTAACAATGATTGGTTAGACACTGTATCTGCTCTTAAGGAGAAGATATTAATTTCCTGGGTATCTAGATACAACGGGATTTTATAAGTATCTGTCAAATCACAGGCTATCTTCCCTTCACCCTTTTATATTGAATTTCCACACTGTACCTTAAAGCTCATGAGCAGGCTTTGATCCTTTCCAAAGCTGCTTTAGGACCTGTAAGCATTCTCTTATCAAGTAGCAAATTGCTCTGTCTAGAGATCCACAGTTATATTATAGATCCTGTACTTAACACTACTTGGGAGACACTGTTGTGGACACTGTTCCAGGGTTGGTAGTTTGCCAGTGAACTGTGCATTTCTTCCCATTATTTCTTACAGAGGAACTGCTGTGAAGCTCTGTTGGCCACAGCACTCCAGGCACAGCCTTCTGCCTTTGAACTGAGATCTAAAGACAAGAAACTTTTTATGATTCTCAAACCCAGACCAGGAATTCACTTCTATACATGTCCAGGAATAAAAGATCTTTTTATTTTAATAGACACTCTCTTCAAATGTCAGGCAACATGGCTGGGGTTTGTTTTTTTTTCTTCTTCTTTGCACTTCACAATGTACTTTAAAAAAATAGCTTAAGATGTGAGTTCTTAGGTACTTGATGTATTATTCAGAACAAATTCATTTGAAGGTGTGCATCAAGATGTTACTATCAGAGTGACCATCCTTTGTTTTAGTTCACTTGCTGTCTGAGTCAAAGTAGAAGATCATGGCGATGTGCTTATCCCAGTGGAGAAAAGCATCCTTTGAAGTCTCATTCAGAAAAGGAGAAAACCTACTTGTCTTCCCCACAGGTTTCACGTAGAGAATTAGGTAATCGAGCCAACATGGAAGTCTGATGTATGGCTCTAGGGCTATGTTATTAACGGTTCACTATTCTCCATATGTTCCTGTCTTGTAACCATATCTGCAAATGAGGAAGACAAACATGTTACTGAGGGTCCTATGGATATCTCTGTTTACTGAATAGTGACATACCCCATAGACGTCATCTCCTAATCTGCAAAAGTATCCTTTGTAATGATCTGGAGTTTAGAATCCCTTTTCATTCTCTCATTCGCAAAATTTAACTAACAACTAATATAAAGTGAAACTCAATGATGTCATTTGCAAAGGTGCCTGAAAATAGTCACTGAGATTACAAAACTCGTAGAGAGTGATTCATGGAGCTCGACACTGAAGTGTTGTGATGGTAGGTTCAAGCAGGCTTCAGAGTGTGTCAGTATAGCTCAGCACAGAGACAATGCTCTTGACCTTGGCTGTTAGTTAGCAAAGCAATGATGCGTCCAGAGCAGCATGGGAACTGTGTGAGACAAAGCCTTTGTATTGGCTTCTTGCCTGAAAACACAACCTTAGACTTGCATTGGCAAATTGCAGCAGTCAGCATGACGTCAGACCCACGCTCCAGTGTGCACGAGGTGAATGTCAATGGGAACAGTCACCAAGATGGTTCCATCAGGTGAAACCCTGTCATGCTGACTTCCTGGATGGTGTGAAAAACAAACTGGCAGAAGCTGCTTTTCTCCTCTCCAACAATGTGTCCCCCACCCACTCAGATCCGCACTTCTTTACAATGATATTATTCAAGACAAGAAGTATAGATACTCTCTCTGAATTTCATTAAGCATATCCACTTGTCTTCCAAACAGAATATTAAAAAAGAACAAAAAACAAAAAACAACCTGTGTATTACATAACAGTCCACTGAATACCTAAATGCAGTTTTTTTGTTTTGTTTTGTTTTTTTGTTTATTTTTTTTGTTTTTTTTCCGAGACAGGGTTTCTCTCTGTAGCCCTGGCTGTCCTGGAACTCACTCTGTAGATCAGGCTGGCCTCGAACTCAGAAATCCACCTGTCTCTGTCTCCCAAGTGCTGAGATTAAAGGCATATGTCACCACTGCCTGGCTCTAAATGCAGTTTTCAAATCTCCATACAATATATGTTAAGTTTTGACTATATTCATAGATTTAATTGTGCAATTCAAAAGTAGCAAAGGGCACAAGTTCAGAGATGGAGATAGGCAAGAGGTATGTCTCTGATACAATGCTAAGAGTCATAGGGGACATGCAGCATTGTTCTTTTGTAAGGTTTTTTTGTTTGTTTGTTTGTTTGTTTGTTTTTTCCTGAAGGGTATTATGGAGCTAATTCTAACTTTGATTTTTATCTCTCTCTATTTTGTAAACATGGATAAGTTACTTGGATGTTCTGACCTGCTATCTAGCTCCATTATCTATCAAATACATGGTTGGGCTAGATGAAGCCTCAGCTTTCTAACAAAACCCTAAACTTTATTAAGTTGTAACTAGACTATTGTTGAAACAGAGAGGCTCAGCTTTATGTAATTAGTCTTTGGGAGGCCTGCTTACCCAACATTCATTATTTGCTTAGCAAACTAGAAAACTTTACTTTAGGGTGGGTGGGTATTTTTTAATCTTTAAACTGGAATTCTAGAGTCCTTCAGAACAGCAGGGAGGTATAAAAAGAATGTCAGAGAGCTAGACCAGGCCCAGAACAGGTATTGTACATTGATTGCCTTGACATTAGAATTTTGATTCAGGTGATTGTTCTTCAGTCTGACAGTGAGTAGTAGGTGGAACTGAACTGGAGCAGACGGAATCAAAGAGGTGTTGTTATCAGACAAATGACCTAGAAACCTTGGTTTGTGATGAGATCCACATTTTCGGTGTATAATTGTGATGGGCAAACCTATGCGTTTTGCTTATAGTGCTGCACTTTCTTCCTAACGACTCAAAGTCCCTTTGTCCATTTGTTCTGTGGTTCTCCAGGTACAACAAAGTTAAACCAAGGAACATAGTCCCAAAACCACTTGAGTCCTAATCACCCGTGACAAGTAACTCCATTTCTTTCAGCAAGTAAGTTTAGACATTTAACTGCAGCTCAATGGTTTGACATCACATTAGTGAGAATTATTTTCCATCTGCTCAAATGTAACTATGCCTTTGTTGGTGATTTTATACTATATACATATGTGTAACTTCTACTCTTTTAAAAGTTCCAGGTAATTTTGTTACCCTCCAGATGAGAAAACCAAGGCTCTCAAAAGCCTTAACAGCCTACCAAATATTCAGCATATAAGTCAGCGGAAACCATGATTGTTTCTAAAATTTGGATTATTCCCAGTAAGATATACTACACTCACTATATAAGAACAACTATTTACTATGTTTTTGGTGTGTGTGTGTGTGTGGTGTACTAGTCCTTGTGTGCATATGTGGAGGCCATAGGTTGTCTTCAGGTGTATTCCTCAATCCTTTTCCAACTTACTTTTTAAGACAGGATTGCTCACTGAACTTGACACTTCATTTCAACTAGACTGACTACCTAGCAAGTCCTAGAGATCCATCTATGTCTGCCACCTTCCTCCCAGTACAGGGATAACAGCATGAGGTCACAACATCCAGATTTTACATGTGTATAGGCAATCTGAACTTAGGTACTTATACTCACTCAATAAGAACTTTACCCACTGAGACATTGTCTTGTTCCCTTTTTGTAAAAATCAAATTATAAGTAGAAGTCAACAATAGTTTTTCCATATATGAGCTTTCAACTCTTTTATCCCCCAAGGTGTCTAAAGAAACCCTGAATAGGTCACCTCCAAAATAGCTTGACATTGCTAACTAGAATGTTTTGTCAAATCAACTCATTTTAGAGTTGAAAGAGCAATGTTTTAAGTATCTGAGAGCACATCAGAGGTTGGATAATGTTACAGTTTTGGACTCTTGGTTTCCCATCTGTTCTTTAATCCCCAAGCTACCTTAGACCTAAATTTATTTAGGATCTGAACCTATATTTGGTCTTAGAATAAAAATAACAAAGGAAAAACAGAGTCTTAATGATGTCAAGGATTAAGTCCTTATGATTTTTAACCTCAAAATGCTTTTAGTCAGCTTCATGGCTTCATTACCTAAATAGTCTTTTCAGCTTTCATTACCATGTTACATTTTTAATACTAATCAAATTTTGTGGTGTTCTTTTTCTATGCATTTGAAGTAGCCAAACTTGAAGAGTAAACATGCAATATTGCTGAAGTTTATGGATATTATCTGATCTAAGCACTCACATAAAAAGTGACCATTATTATGATTAAGTTTATTTTGTAAGAGAAAGGTGTCATGGAAGGCCTTAACCATGCCAACCAAAAGAAGGATCAATATCAATCTCTGTTAGCCTGACACTCACAATGCAAAGCATCAGGAAATCCCAGAGGTTTGTAAAATATGGGCCATTGTTTTTTTCAAGTCCTTAGTATGTTATAGTTCATTTTATAAGTAGTTTATAAATCAGAGTCCTGGGAAACATAAAGTAAGCATGGCTATACAGTGTGTTCCCACTGCAGGGATGCCACATGATAAATCTCACCAACTTAGATTGTGCCTCGGGCTGGAAGTTCAGTTACAACTGTAGTTCTGAAGGTCTTTGTTCTGAGGTCTGTGGCTACCTGTGGTTTGTTCTTCCTACAGAGGTAATGCTTACAGTTAACAGTTGGCACGCTTTGATTACTATCAGATTCTAGATGAAGGCAAACCACACTGTCAATTTCATCATCCCTGGATTTTAAGAATAGCTGTAAGCTATTCCACAGTGGATCCTGACCCCTGCTTCCCCCCAAAAAGGACAAAGGAAAACACATGTAGACAATAGACAATATAATCTAGGGCAGAGATTTTCAATTTTCCTAATGCTGGAACTTTTTAAAACAGTTCCTTTTGTTGTGGTGACCCCCAACCATAAAATTACTTTTGTTGATATTTCATAACTATAATTTTGCTACTGTTATAAATCATAATGCAAATATCTATGTTTTCTAATGGGAAGTGATGAAGAAATCCATGAAGTAAGGATCGTTTGTGTCTTAGTTAGGATTTTACTGCTGTGAACAGACACCATGACCAATGCAAGTCTTAGAAAGGACAACATTTTAATTGGGGCTGGCTTACAGGTTCAGAGGTTCAGTCCATTATCATCAAGGCAGGAGCATGGCAGCATCTAGTCAGACATGGTGCAGCTAGAGCTGAGAATTCTATATCTTCATCTGAAGGCTGCTAGCAGAATACTAACTTCTAGGCAGCTAGGATGACAGTCTTATAGTCCACACCCACAGTGGCACACGTACACCAACAGGGTCAAACCTTCTAATAGTGCCACTCCTTGGGCCAAGCATATGCAAACCTTCACAGTTGGTAATCAGGTGCTACAGGTTCTGAAGAAGTACTTTAGGGAATGACTGGGATAGTATTAGAAGGAATGTGGTGTAGGATCTACTCAGTTTTCACATATTTATGAGCCTGTGAAAGGTTTCAAATCAGGATCTCTGCATATAGACATATAGTCTAGGATGGACAGGGGAAGATGCAGTCCTTAAATGTAAGCTACCAAGAGACTGACAGAACACAGCTCAAGTAACTAGATACTTATTCAGATGCCTTTTAGGTACAAAGGTAATGGTGAACACACTGCCATCCTTCAGGAATTGAAGAGAACTTAGTCTTCTAAGGTAATTTGACATTAAGGTAGGATACAGAGGGACATAGCATTAGGGTTCTGGCTTCAAAACAATGAAATCACAAGTGATGGTCAAGAAAAAATAGTCTCTAAGTAGCCACAGCATCTGACTGGTGAGATGGAAGGTAGGGCAAGGCCTTTTGGAAAGGAAATTCACATTTTATGGAGATGTTGCAGCTAACTTTTATGATGGTCAAATGCTCATATGAGTATGTTTATATCATCAAATCCAAGGGGGGGGTTATCTAAAGGGGGACGGGGTGGATAGGATGAGGCTTGATTGGATAGCAGTGAGAATACAAGCCAGATGTTAAGTCTGTTATAGACTTGGGCAACAAGAGTAAAGTTCCTGCTTCTATATCCTAATGAAAGGCTGCCTGGAATCTTGTCCTCAGTTCTGGGAGTATATTAGGAGATACTTATATTTATTTCCATTTCTTTTGTATTTATGTTTTCATGGGGATTTATGATGAAGAACTGGCTTATGAAATTATGCAGGCTGAACTTGCAAGCTGGAGTCCCCAGAAAGAGAGAAATAAAATTCAAGATGATTCTGAAAGCCTGAGAACTAAGGGAGATGTTGGTATAAATCCCAGTCCAAGAAACAGGGAGGCAAGATGTGCTTGGCAGGTGGAATGCAAGAGGTAGACTCTGCAGTATTCTTTGTTCTTTATGGTCTTCAGCAGATCTGATGAAGTCACATTGCAGCCAGTCATGTACTGTATTTTAGATTAAGTAACCTTTTTTATGGTCTACTGATTAAAATGTTAACACCTAGAAATGATGCTTACTTTGTATGCCTGTTTATCAGTCAAACTGACAAATGGCACTTAACTTCACTGTGGAGCATTAAGGGTTTTGTGAATGATCTGACTAAGTACTGATAAGAGGTTGGACATACTTTGTACTGAGAATGGCCAGTGGAACAATGTTTGACCACGAAGAATGCACAGTTCAGTAGGCCAGAAACAGAGAACAATATTTTCTCATCTCCAATCCCATACTTATACTCTACTCTCTGTGGGGAGTGAACTTGTCCTTTCCTGGTGCTTTATGGGAATCCTCACTTTCCAGGTCAGCTGAAGTCTCTCTCCTCTGTAGAATGTTTCCTTCCTCCTGGACTACATTTATTTTGATTTTTTGAAAGACCATTTAGACAAGGTCTGCTATCACATTCCTTTTCAGTTTTGTCACTTAACAATTTTAAATTAAGTAACTCTTTATCTTTCAAACCTATTTATTTGTATGTGTCTATGTGTGTGTGCATATATAGGTACATGCATGCCATGGTGTACACATGGAGGTAAGAGAGCAAACCGCAAAAATAGGTTTTCTTCTCTCATCATGTGGGTCCCAGGAATTGAGCTTACCTCCTCTGGCTTGGTGGAAAGTACCTTTACCTGCTAAACAATCTTAACGGTCCAGGTAACTCTCTTTCTTAGATATGCCTAATGACATAAACAAGGTAATAAACCTAGGGCAGGGAGATGCAGGAGGGAGCAGAGGGGAAAGATTGAGGGGGTCATGGGAAGACAATGTTTAAAAATGTCACAATGATATCTAATACATTATTTGCCGATTTAAAAAATTTATATGTCCTGCCTCTTTAAGTACTTTGTCCATTTTTTAAAAGCAAGAGGAATGTTTCATGTAGAAATTTTTGTACTGAGGTTGAAGATGGGAATTTAAATGGTTTTAGTGAGTAAACAGGAAAGGGAGATGACTAAATATATTTAGCGAAGAAGCAATTCATGAAATGAGATACAGGAGGAGGTAATTTGTCACAATACAGCTGTAAATGTGACTTTCCTGTAATAGTGAGAGGAGAAAACATTTTTGCTTGAATCCTCAGACTTGAATCTCAAACCTCTTTCTGCTAACATTATATCATTTTCTTCCCCATTAGGGTGGCTTTCACTTCCCTCTGAAGTGTAGACTGTTATGACTTCAGCTATGAAATAAGATAAATATTGTGGCTTTAGTGCTTTTTGATTCTGTAGCTACAAGTATCTTCTGAGTGCTGTTTTTGCTATGCAATAAACTTGTTGGGAGTCTCAAATTCTTGATCACAGCTCAGGAAATTTAGCTTTGATTTCGAAAAAGAAAATGATATATTTAAAGGGAAATGTGTGATTGAAAGTTTTAGCTCTTCAAAACTCAATGGGGTGTTTAATTTCAGATGTTTTAGGCAGATTTTCAAACTGCTGCCATATTAAAGCGACAATGGATTTTAAACCACTGGTTGGGAAGTCTCCATGAAAACACAGCCTTGGAATTTTAGAGTTTCTCATGTGACTGCATCATTTGACAATCATGGAAGCATAATAGTCCTTTCGAAGTCATAGGCATTAGTGTCAGATGCCAAATTCTCAGCCCCAGGTTTGTTTCTCTCTTACACACATAATATTGTGTTCGAGTGCAAAGTTGAGGTTTATTTGAACCCATGTAAATATTATTGTTTATGATAATTTGTGGATGAGAGTTTTGAAAAGCCATTTTATTCACACCTCAGTGTCCTCTGTGGAAAGTCAACACAATATTTATCTTCTGAACATCTCTACTAGGCACTGCAACTAATGAGGAGATGTTTACAACAGGTAACTCAATCCTCAAGTGTAAAAATAGCTATTTACCTGGACCAAATGATCTCTAACATCAGTTCTCGATCTAAGAAAGACTCACAAATACCATATAAAAGAAGAACAGCTTTGTTCATTTCTTTCACTTGCTGACTTCCTCCTTGTAAATGTAGCAACATGGCACCAGCTTCTTGGGCTCTTGGATGGATGATCATAACTGCTCTGTGGTCCCTTAACCATCTAATGTACTGTGTGAATTTTCCGCACTATGGATGTCAGTCTTCTTCCATTTGAATGAGTTCTTTCATGTTGGATATCATACTTAATTTTTTTCTTTGTCATAAAGGTGCTTGACATACATATATCTGGAATCAAACAAGATCAAAACAAGTACTTATCAAATCAAATGAAACTCAAGGATGCCTTTGGCATTTTAAGAATATGAGAAACGCTGTAGGCATTTAGACATATTTATGTGGCCAGTGTGCATGAGGTCTTGGATTATCATAGACTATACAACTTTTGTAATCCTAGAGTTGCTACTGTTATACATCATGGCAAAAATGTGCTTAAAAATCACCATATTAATCAACTCTTGATGTTTGGGGTGAATGGAGAATCATAATAATAGGGGATATAGCTGGGCATGATGGCACACATATCTAATTCAGTACTCAAGAGGCTGAAGCAAGCTAATCATGAGTTTCAAGCTTTCTTGGGTTACACAGAGAAACTCTGCCACAAGAATAAAGTAAGGATAGGGAAAAGACAGCTGATAAGCTGCTTGTCCCATGCACGTGAGGATACAAGTTAAGGTCTCCAGCACCCATGTAAAAAGCCAACTACTGTGGTACATTCTAGTAAACTGGGAAGGAAGAGACAGGAGGATCTCAGGGTGTTGCTGGCAGCAAGCTTTTCAATCAGTTTCAATTTAAGAGATCCTGACTTTAAAAATAAGGACAAGAATGATTAAGGAAAACACCTAGCATTGAATACTCTGGTCTCAACAGACAATGTATCTTCCCTTCACACTTATAAACACACATGTGAATGTGTGTGTGTGTGTGTGTGTGTGTGTGTGTGTGTGTGTGTATAACAGACACAAACAGAAATACCACAAAACCAAAAATATAGTTTTCTTAGATTCAAATAAGTGTGATACCTTTTTCACTGATTATAATAATGATTTATTAGACTGCAGACTATCCAGAATCACTTGGGAAGGAGAAATTTCAGGACTAAGATGATAGTTGGACAAAGTGGCCTTTATGCTACTTGCAACCCAAGGTTGTAAATGTAAATGAATGAAAACCCTGCCAGGCATACCCTGTCTGTGCTGTGCCACAGTGCCCTCTATTTCACAAATACTCACTTTAAATGTCAATATGTTGTTTGTTTTGTATGCTCCTTCAACTTTTATCATAAAAAATGTTCACATTGCTGTTTCTCACTCAAGTTCTAATGACAGACTCTGACCTTTCCCTGCAATGGAGGGAAGGCTAGGTCTGTCTGAGCTCTTAGAAGGAACCAAGGCAAATGGAAGAAGTCCTGATCCCCTCAGCTGCTAAATGACACCCTTTGACTGTAACTGCTGGTTTCCAGAGGGTAATTAAATTCCAGATGAGAAAATACCTATGATTTATCTTTAATATGCCAGATTTTAGAAAATAAAATACATGTCACCTTTAAGGTTTTAGATTTATAGAGGAATTATTAGCATGGTTGTTTTTGACATTGTATTTTCAGATTGTGGTGAGAGAATTCAATCATCCTGTTTGATCACATGTAGGGCTCAAGATGAGTTATTCACATGGAATCAGAATATAACTGAAATTTGAACAAAAAATTATTTAAAAAGTCAGAATCTCATAGCTTGCTCATGAAGAAATGCATTGATAATGTGTATGTGTGTTGCTAAGTAGTGTAAGAAAATTAAGATAAAAGAAATTTTCCAAATTGGAAAATAGACAAAGACTTCATAAGAACTAGTTTCTAGGGCTGATAAGAGGTCTCAGTTATCCATGTGTTTGCCCAACAAGCTGAGGACCTGACTTTGGATCCCTAGAAGCTGTGCAAATGCTTGGCACCCTTGGCATATGTGCCTGTAGTCTTAGCAATGGTGAAGGGGATACAGGAGCTTGCTGGCAAGTCAGTATAGCCAAATTAGTAAGCCATAATTGAAGAAGACATCTGACATTGATTTCTGGCCTCCACATATACATGGACAGGCATATTTGTTTATATACATACAAACTCACAAACACATGAAGAAAAATTTCTAATAATTTAATATACTTGTGCTAATGTAGAGCCTTTGTACACAATGGCCGATCTTTCTAAAGAGTTTCATATATATATATATATATATATATATATATATATATATATATGAAGATCTATTGACATTTTCTTCTGGTTAGAATTTTGATGGGGAAATATTTGGTTAAAACATCAACTTTGGTTTGTTCAAGTTGGAAATCTTTATTACTTTTTTGTCAGGTATATGGAAAGATAGGTAAATTTGCAAGCCTATTTTAAGTTTTTCTAAATCCTTCAAAAATTTTCTTTTTAGGTTGCCTAGGTGACTCATGGAGGGGTTAGAAAACAGGTATTTATAAATTAAGAAAACATCTTAGGGATGACAGCTTTCAGATTTTTAAGTGTGGGTGATAGCTTGTCAGCTATAGGCTACAGATCAAGAACTGGCTTTAGGGAATGGAACTACATGGTTTTTTTTTCTTCCAGAAGATCTGAGAGAGTTTGGGTCCATTTAATATGTGAAAAGCACAAATTTTTTAAAATGCTAGATAATATGGTTGAGTGAATAGTAAAAATTAAAATTTACAGTTGGTTTCAGCTTCAACCCAGCTGAACAGAGATGTTCAAAGATGTACATGACTGACATGAAGTGACAATGAAGTCATCATGGGGCAGGAAATATGTTATAAGAAGGGATAAAAATGGTCAGAAACTGACCATTTCTGACCATTCTGAAATGGTAGAACTGTCAAAAGTTATGATAAGCATACATTTTAAAAAATAAGTTGCAGCTAATTTATTTCATGGTAGTCTGATGGGGCACACAGTTCAAATATTCCTCCCATCTTTTTGAGGTTATTTAAGACTTGAGGAGAATTTAATCTTGATGAGAAGCCCTGTGGAAAAGTACCCAACTCTCTTTTAGGAACCTGAGGTCAAGATGCCCCAACCAGCTTATCTTTGATTCCATTAAACTTCCTGATTGTGCAGAACCCTCCTCAGGCTAACCACTTATCTTAGCATCTGTTAAATTGCTTACTTTGAACAGAGACCCCCACTCCCACCTCACAGCTGCCAAATGAGATGCCAGGATGTGATTTTTACCTTTGAAAACCCATTGCTATGACTACTCATGCTATACTTGAGTCCTAAATACCTAAGTGTAATTCTAGCTAGCTGAAATAAAAATGTTTTACTTGGCTTAAACTATGTCTTAGAGGTAATCTCTAGTAGGTTCCTCATAACATTTTGGAGGCCCTGCTGAGATCCCAAAGACGTAGCCATCTTGGGACCCCAAGAATAGGAAAGAGTACATGGATAGGGCAGGAATCCTAGGGGATGTGCACTCCAAGATATTCCAGAGTGATATTCCACTTTCACAAGGGCTTTTCACGTGGGGATGATTATGTTATTCATTTCTCCCTGAGGAAGACTCTGCACTCTGTGAACTTGAATAACCCTTTCTTGAAGTAGTATGGCCACTTAAGAGATCTTTGGATCCCTAGGGTGTCAGAGTCAGGATAGTCTAGAATATTGTGACTGGATTTCCTGGTCATCCTGATTAGTTCCTTTACACTGAGTGTTAGCTAACCCTTGCCCTTCATCCACCCCCATAGTTCAAAACTTGTGATTTCTCCTTGGGAGTCAGAGTCCTTTTTGTCCAGCCAGAGTTCTTGGAGAAGCAGAAAGAACTGCATATTCTCTCTGTTCCAACTAAAGAGATGGATATTCTGCCTCTTCATGTTCCAACTGGAACAATGGGAAATGGAAGAAGAAGAGGATGAAATGGTTCTCTCCATAAGGGAGGCCAGGAGGCCAACTCTGCTACACCTGGTTCCTTTTCTCCCTGTGTAGGCAGAATACAAACAGAAAGTAGGAAATTGGCTCTGGGGCCAGATGGCAGGTTACTGTTGAATACCGAGGCCTGGATAGAGTGGACCTTCACATCTACCAAGCCTGGTTGTGATCCAAGGTAGGTAAGAGGACATTTAATACTTTCTACCAAATATTATTTTGAGGATAAAAAGTGGCAGCCAGAAAAATCTACCAACTCATTTATGGTAAGTCAGGTTATTCAAAGACCTGATGAATCTGGAAAGGCTATGTGAGGCATACTAGATATTTACCCCCATAGACCCAGATGCCTCTGAAAACCACCGAGCCATTAATATTGCCTGTCATGTAGTTGGCCCCAGACACAAGAAGAAAGCTCCAGAAAATTGAAAGGATTTGAAGTGATGAATAGATCTTAACTTTTGGAAATTGCTCAGAAAGTTTACAACAGTCAAGATTTAGCTGAAGATAGACAGGAAAATACTCTCCTATGCCATATGCCATGAGTGTTGCCCCTAGGGAACAGACAAGAGAGAAATAGGGGAAATAGACCAAGAGAAAGAAGAGAAAATATCTGGGACAGGACCAATGTGCCCATTGTAAGTAGAAAAGTCACTGAAAGAATGAATGTCTAGGCATAAAGAAAAAAGAGAAAATCAATCTCACACTACAGCTAGCTGAAAATGACCAGGCCAGAGATGATTTAGCCTCTGTGAGCTCAGAATGACAGCAAGAATTAGGGTCAAGCCCATTAACTTTTTAATATACATCAGAGGAGCCTGCTTTCCCTTGAAAGAGCCTCTTAGACTCCTTACCTCCAGGCAGATAGCAGTCCAAGGACCTCTGGACTATAGATATTGGACAAGTACTGTGACTCATTCTTTTCTGACTATGCTGAACTGTCCATACACATTGATAGGAAGGAACTTATTACAAAAATTCAGAGCCACTGTTGCTTTCAGGGGAAACTCAACTAGTCTAACTCTGGATTTAGGCCAAGTCCTTACCAAGTTCTCCATCTGAAGACTCAGCAATAGGAAGGAAGAAAAAACCCTCAGACTACCTGCAGGGACTAAAAACAAGGTTCCCTAATGTTTGGGCTTAGGGGAACCCATCATTATTAGCAGCACACTGGCCACTCATAGTCATTCAATACTTCAGCTATTAATTCTTTTTTGTTGTTGCTGTTTTTGTTTTTTCAAGACAGGGTTTCTCTGTGTAGCCCTGGCTGTCCTGGAACTCACTCTGTAGACCAGGCTGGCTTCAAACTCAGAAATCTGCCTGCCTCTGCCTCCCAAGTGCTGGAATTAAAGGCGTGTGCCACCACTGCCCAGCTCAGCTATTAAATTCTGCAGCATTGGTATGGGTTAAACAATAGCCCACGAGCCAGGAGGTCAAAAAAGGGATTGTCAAACACATTGCCTGATTGAACAGGGCAGAAATTCTTGTCTCTTGCTATACTCCATGGATTACAGGATATAGAGTCTCAGCCAAAAGGGCTCCCTTGCTTCTTGACCTGAAGCCCAATACTTGAGAATTTCAACTGGTATAGGACTTAAGATAAGTCAACAAATGGGTAGAAATGATCCAGCCATCCCACAGAGCTAAGCCCTTATATCCTTCTAACCTTGTTGCCCTCTGAAAGGAAAAATCTATGTGTTCTTGGATCTAGAAGATGATTTCTTCTGTCTTCTACTGGCTCTAGTTATACAATCTATATTTGCCTTTGAATGGACCAACCTAGAGAGTTGATATACCAGTCAACTAGCATGATCTCTGTTGCTTCAAATGTTCAAACACTCACCAACATTGTTTGTTGAAGTTCTGAGTGCCTATCTGTTGGAATTGATAAAATATCCACAAAATACCCTGCTCCAGTATGTAGATGACATCCTCAGATTCTTGACCACTGAGGATGTAGTCAGGTATGGAGAGCCTTTGAGAAACCCTCCAAGCCCTGGGATACAGAGTATCAGCCAAAAGGACTCAGCTAATTTTCCCTCAGGTCACATACCTAGGCTATAACCTGGAGGAAAGAAAGCAGATAATTTTCCATGACCATATTTCAACCATCCTGCAAATCCCTACTCTCACACTGAAAAGACAGGTAAGAATTCCTAGGGGAGGTTGCATATTGCTAGCTGTGGATAATGGACTTTACTGAGATAGCAAAGCCCTTTGATGCCAGCACTGGGGGTATATAGCCATTGCAATGGATTGGGCAGAGAACTTTCAAAGCCTTGAAAAAAAGGGTCTTGGTGTCTGTCCCAGCCCTGGCCCTCCAAGATATTTCTAAGCCATTCTGAGGCCAGAGGCATTGCTAAGGGAGTCCTCATGCCAACTCTGGGGCCCTGGAAAAGACCAGTGGCATATCTGTCAAAGAGACTTGACCCAGTCATAATCAGATGGCCATAGCTGCCACATCCCTGCTGGTAAAAAAATCTGACTAACTTTAGGACAAGAACTATGCCTGACAGTCTCACGTCTTTTGAGCTCCAGTTGAGGGGGCAATTTAGAGATAAATATCTAATGTCTGGCTGACCCAACATCATGTCTGGATTTGGGATAAATCCTGTAGTCAATTCCATAAGACATCAGCCCTCCACTCTGCCAGTCTCCTGTCATATGATGACCCCATGGAATCCCTGCATAATTGTCTTGAGGTAACTGCTCTGATTCAGTCTGTTAGGCCTGATTTGACTGACATCCCATTGGCAACAACAGATGGGGTTTCATTCACAAATAGGAGCAGTTTTATCCCAGAGAAGTTCAAGTATGCAGGATCAGTGGTGACCCAAAATAGGACTATCTGGGCACAGTTTTTCAGCTGGGGAATCTCAGCTCAATGATTTGAGTGTTTAGCTTTGACACAAAAGTTCTGTTGGGGGAAAGACAAGGATCTCAACATTGATAGTTACAATGCTTTCACCATAGCACATGTCCATGAGGCTCCATTGCTAACCTCAGCAGGCATCAGAGTCAGGGACAACCTCTTCTCCAGTTGTTGGGGAAATCTGCTATTTCTATGCCAACCAATTGGGATGATTAGGGAAAACCTTGCCATAGTCAGGCTAATTTTCAAAGAAGGGGAAGAAAGGAGACATACATTAAATAATTGACATCAGTCTCTCTTTACCTGGTCCCCATGGCTGATCACCTTACTGTCATCCATAATTGGACCATTGGCTCTTATCTTGGCCAGGCTAATTGTGGGATCCTGCATCCTTAATGGCATAGACATTGATATCAAATAGAGAATAAACTCAGTTAAGCTACTAGTCCTTATGACCAACTGTGACTCCATAGAACAGGAAATGTCAATGATTTACTCATTATGATAGAACCAGTGGGGAATTTGATAGTGCAATATAGTTCCTAGGTTCCTCCATCTTTCAGGCAGTCCATTTTAGGCTTGATTAGAATTTGGCTTCCTAAATGAGAAGTCTCATGAAAAATTAACCAACCTGAGGAATCTGAGGTCAAGATGTACCAGCCATCTTAGTTATCCTAACTTCTGATAAGCTGCTTGCTTGCATGAAACCCATCTTCCCACTGCTGCTGCAGAGCTAGATGCCAGGATGTGGTCTGTTGCCTTTGAAAATTTGCTTTTGACATTTGGTGCTCTACTTGGACCACAAATACCTGAGTGTAGGCCCAGCCAACCTTTCAATTGGTTGTAAACTATATGTGAGTGGTCATTTCTGGTTAGCTCCCCATAACAGTGGCTAGAGTAAAAGATAAAAATTTTCAGCTTAGTTCTTCAGTCCCCCTCACTTATAGGATTTAATAAAAAAAAAGTCATGATACCTTCTCATTCTTCTCTGTGTGGATGTTAAGATCCTGATGTTTATGTTCTTGCTGCTGCTTTAACCCCAGTGAGATGCCTCATACTTTCCACGTGACAGGATGAATCACTGTCATGAAGCATGTGAGTTGGGAGTTCTTTGGCTCACAGAAGTTCTGCACAGTGAGCTGTTTCATTTGCTTCCTTTCGTAAATGAGGACTGAGGCTTAGGAGGATGTCAGCCAGCCACTTCAATACACAGAACCCACTGCTGCTCCATAATATCTCTGCTAGAAATAATACACAAATTATGGTTTACTTGATCTCTGTGTTTGGCTGGCACAAAGAAACCTTTTAGCATTTATCTATGCTGTCTTTCCAGGATGAGCCTGAAAATGTGCACAGGCTATTAATAATTAATGAAAGAAATATGTGCACTATAGGGTGTTATATAAGGAAACACAAAGAAATTTGCTTATTCCTCTGCATAAGGAGGGGGAATTGATAGGGAAAAGAGTAAGAGTCAACATTAAGGCTGTTGCTACTACCTCTGCCTTTTCTTCAGGAAGGACTACGTTAGTGTGCCATTTATGTCCCCTGTATTTGAGGTGTTCAGCTTTAAGCAGTTTATGGTTTTTCTAGAGTTGCTATTTTAAAAATTTCTAGCTGTCACATTGAATTGTGACCCAATTATTTATGAAATATTCAGGGACTATGTAGGTGTTTTATGAGACCAATAAACAATTATTTTTTATTTCTTTGAACTTCTTTATTTGAAATTGATTGACAGGGACGTAGGGTCTAGTAGCTAAAGATAAAAATGATACTTCATAATGACCATAAAGTTATTTAGAGATTGTATCTGAGGTCACTTAAATTGCTGTGCTAATGCATGTTTTTTTTCTTCAGTGGCTGATGGTCCCAGAAAACTGCAGACCAAGAAGTCCACTCTCTCTGGTGAATTACAGAGAGACCATGTATATTCCTTCATTCTATATGCAGATCCTAAAGAAAAGAGGATGCTAAAGATGCTTAGTTTATTATGGTGCATTCCAACGTGGAGATCTAGTGTGAAAGGAGGCAGAGAAGGCAAAGTATATCATTCTGATTGAGGTCTCCTGTCTGGACATATAAGCAAGCAACAAAGAGGTTGCTTCTAACACATTGAACTATATTAAAGGACATGGTTAGAACTGCTTAGTCAAATGGAGAGCCACATACAAGCATAGACAATTCCAATATAGAATAAACATGCTTTCATAATATAGGCTTGAGAGCAGAGTGTGTCAGAGAGGATATTAGAGAAAGTGCTACTCAACTATTTCTGAAGGAGTGAGGTAGAAAGGAGACTGCAAGCAAGCCTGTTTTGGCACTTCTGAAACTTGTTGTGTTCTGAAACTTGATGTGTTAAGGAGAAACTGTAACAATGTTGATACTTTTAGAATGTGAGCTGTCAAGAGTGATATATTGTGCTAGCTTAGGATGTGTGATAGTTTACTGACTCAGGTGCCCTGTTTTTGATGGTAGTTATCTTGGAGAACTTTAAGTTTGCTCCCTTATAGAGATAGAGTGATTAACTGATGCTAGTTGCTGTTGAATAGGAGGAAATTAGTTGTGATATTTTTTAACCCAGGAGGACAAGATAGTTGACAACAATTATTGCATATGCCAATATGGCTAGTACAAAGAAAATATGAATGTTAACAATGCCAAGAAGTGATAATGTCTGAGGTTGTAAAAAATGCCAATTGCAAATTGAACACATGTGCTGAAATACTCCATTGTATCCTGGTAAAATGTCCTATTTTTAGGTGTTGATTAAAAAGTTTAAAAAATAGTATAAAAATTTTGCTTTCTTGAAGTTCTCTCCAGTGGAGTAACCTTACCACAGCTGGTAGAGATTCTGAAGGCATATTTGTTTCAAATATAGGTTGTTTTTGTTCTTTCATCTTTTGTCCACATCACCCCCTCATAGTATTAGGTCTTCTATCTCTAATCTTGTTATTTCCTGGATAGTCAGGTGCAACTGTAGGAAAAGTTGAACATAGGAAGCATTTCTGTTTTAGAAATATAACCAACTTTTTCTAACTTAGGTACAGATTTTATATCTAGATTATATGAGAAAATTGCCTTTTTTCCCCCCTCAGCAGTAATTACAAACTCTGGGTCTAGATAATATTGCTGTTTACTGCAGATGTTAGCTAAGATTACCAGTAACATGGATGCTAACACCACAGCCTCTGATATTCCAAGGCAGGCTGCCTGTGATGATAGAGTAGTAGTTACTCCATCCCTTGAGCTTGGTTACTTGAGTAGCATTTTGCTCTCACAGGGCTTCATTCATCAGGAAGCCTGTCATAGGGCTTCATGTGCTTGGCATTTCAAATTTATACAAAAGGAAGACACTGATGATTTTTGTAAAAGGAATTAAAAATTTAAGCTAGCCTGTATAAAAGACATACAATCCAGATATTTATTTATAAGCTCTAAGTATAGATTGGTCATGTTTGGAGCTATCTAATTTTTTTCCCAGGGATATGTCCCTTGTTACTTGCAGTTTTCCCTGGCCACATACCCACAGTCCATCTCCTCTCCTTGAGGCCTCTGCCATCCTCCTTGTCCTTTCTTCTCCCTTTCTTCTCTCTCTCAACCTGCAGCCCCTCACTAGGGAACTGAAAACTGGCCTACCCCTATCTGCTGCCCAGTCACAGGCTTTAACCTTTTATTGACTTATAACTTGGGGAGCAAGGTTGCACAGCATTATTTGTGATACATGAGGATCTCCTAGTCCCTGAGCATCTCCTCATGGGGGCAACTAAATCTTGGGGGCCAGTATTTAGCATTTGAATACAAGAAGCATCAGACCAATCTCCTACAGGTCTTGGAGAGTAAGATTTCATCACTTAGTTTTCTTTAGTGCTTTGGAATTCAAGTGGCTAAATAGTATAAGTTAGTTGTATATTCATTCTTTGATTTTACATTAGGAATTATTTTTCTTTATACTTATTGCAAACAACAGTACAGTAAAGAAACCACTGTGATGGCTGCTCAATTATATGGGGGGGGGCTGGTGGAGTTCTTGTGAATAAGAGAGAGAGAGAGAGAGAGAGAGAGAGAGAGAATTTTATCTGGAAGAATACAGCACAGAGAGATAAAGAAACAGACCAGATATGGTATTTCTTGGTAGAGCGTGGTCAGGGAGAAAAGTGAATGGAGCATAAGACAGCAAGAGAAAGAATATCAAGAAGAGCAGTGATGGGGAAAACTTGGTCTTTATAAAAAGTAGAGAGTGGGAAGTGAGCTGTAATTTGTAACAGCTTTGAGGCTAGAGGAGGAGAAATCATGGAGGTATGAAGGGCCAGGAGACTATTGTAGACTTTACAATGTATAAATAGTACATGTAATAGCATTGGCTTTGGTATGCACCATAGGTACATATCAACAGGGAGCCAGATGCTTCATTTGCCAGAGGAGGGAAGATTGGGAAGGGGCTATTCCTGTCAGACAGAAACCTTTTTCACAGGTTCCTGAGGAATTCTTAAAATCTCCATCAGCAGTCCTATAGGCCAGGATTAGCTGAGCCAAGACTGTCATTTTGGACCAAGTCAGTGGGACTTCAGTGCTTGGGATTTTCTTTGAGATTCAACAATTACTTTTATTTAGATCCTGTATAATACTTTAGAAAAATATTATTATGTTTATTTTATGGAATTTCACAAAGATGTAAATATCCTTACATTATATCTTTTGTGTATATGGTGTGTGTGTGTATTCATATATGTGAGTGAAGGTGTGTATGTGCCATTGCAAGAATGTGGTCAGAGGACAACTTTGGGTGTTAGCCTTTGCTTTCTATCTTGCTGTTTGCTGCTGAGTAAGCCTGGCTAACTGGCTCTCTCAAGCTTTAGGGCCAATTCTGTCTTCATCTCCTATCTTCTTGATGGAGGATCATAGGGATTACAGTGTCTTTGGGTTCTGGGGATTTGAACTTGGGTTCTTATGCTTGCCAACAAGTACCTTATCAACTGAATCATGTGTTAATCCTATGGGGTAAGAATAAGACTGCTACCACATTTTGGACTAAATTTGAAACAAGTTTTATTAAATACTGGCTAGGAAAATGGACACTGGCTAGGTCCATATCTGGGATTTCATTCCAGGGAATGGCACAGAATTATGTGAATCAGGTGTTTATAAAGACAAACCCACAAGGTTATATACTTCCTGCCTTCATCCAATGGGGGCAAACTTCCTGTCCAATTGGGGGCAAACATGCATCCTGATATACTTCCTGCAATGTACCTCCCACTTATGTGTGATCAAGTACATCTTGTGCAGTTGAGGCAAACAACCTCATTTATAGAAATAAAAAAAAAAAAAGTGCTTGTTACCTTACATGAAGAGCCCCCAGCATTCCAGGAATTAATCTGTCCTTGGGCAAGTAGGGCTTACAGGTTAGAGACATTTTTTGTTTTGTAGGTCTCTTAAGCATAGTAGTTTAAACTTAAAACATAACTTTAGCCTTCTTATAAGTTAGGGTAGTCATTGTTCTCTCCCTTTTAGCAAAGTAGAAATGAGGTACATTTCTTAAACCCGTGCTCTATGTTAAAAGTATAGTCTGATATATATATATATATATATATATATATATATATATATATATATATATATATCATATTAAACAGAGTATAAATTAAACAAAGTATAAATAAAAGTGAAATAAGTTTCAATAACATGTGCTATTTAACTTAGTATGTGAAATGTTATAATTTCTGTTTGTAATCAATTTTAAAAGTGTTGAGACAATTTATATTCTGTTTCATTTCTGAGACTCCAAAGTCTGGCTCTGTGTTTTGAGGGTGAAAGGTCAGGCCCACTAATCTCTGTTTAATGTGAAATGCTTTTTATAAAATGCTTTTATGAAGGAGAAACAAAAAATAAGATTAGGATTTTATATCGAATCTTTTTCTAGTATCTTCCTTGCTCGAGCTTTCCTGGTTTTGGTCTGTGTGGGCTAAAATTTCATTCTCATCGATTGTTTAGTGTGGGTGGAAGAGGTGGGAGGATGTTTTTATTGACTGAATGAAGGATAGGCCTTCACAAGGTTCATCTTCTGCTTTCCTGTAATAGCAATGCCACATTTGCCAGATAGAAGGAAAAATTTCCCTCTCTCTAGGCAATTTTGGCAGAATATTATTTTTGTAAGGGGTTGAGACTATTTGCCCCTCATATTTTGTTTTAGGAGAGTTTCATTTTCCTTACAGAAAACAACAACCAAAACACAAACAAGCAGCAACAATATCAACAAAACACCCCAAACTCACAGACAAAAAGAAGAACATAAAGAAAACAACAGAATTCATGCAAACGAAATCATAAATACTTTAGTAGAAAACAACTTCCAAAAGAAAGTATGTGGAACACTAGGGGAAACAAAGTACCCTAAACTACAGTCCTTCTAGACTCGGCCCTGAAGTCTAATCTCTCACAGCTGTCTCTCTGTGTAGTCATCTACCATGCCAAGTTGTCTACTGAAGCAAGTTTGTGGTCCTTAATAAAACCTCTAATCCCTTTAATTAGAATAAACTTGTCCTAATCCTGGGCTCTCATAATAGTTTACAAAATTTTAAAAAAGAACAATTTAATTGTGGGCTATTTTAGAAAAGGAAAATGATTTGACATTGGGAAGAGGATGTTTTAGGGGTATATAGTGGGACAGTTGGATTGTGACAGGGTAAACATTCCTTCATCTTGTATTCTTGCTGAGGTCATTTCAGACTTAAGTAGAATTTGATCTTTTTGATAGAGAATCCCATGGAAAATTACCCAGCTCTAGTTTAGGAACCAGAGGTTAGGATTCACTGGTTAAGGTATCTCAGCTCCTGTTAAACTGCCTTCTTGTGAAGAGCACTCTCCAGCTAACTGTTTATCTTAGTATCTGTCAAATTAGTTATGTGAAACCCCCCCCCCCTTGCAGTTGCAGAGCAAGATGTCAAGCCTTGGTTCCTGCTTCAAAAACCCTGTGCTCTGGGCGCTTGTGCTACACTTGGGTCCTGAATACCTGAGTAGAGTCCCAGATCTTTGAGATACTTTCACTTGGCTGTAAACTTTGAGATACTTTCACTTGGTCCCTGTAAAAGGAGGGGGTAATTGGATGGAAGTGATCAGATTTGTTCATATACTGATGAACCAGCCTTCTTTCATATTAGGCTTAATAACTTTTTTATAGTAAAGACAAGCTAGGCTCATTCCTCTTTATGATTAAATCTCTGTGTCTCAAGGATTGGGCTATGCCCCATTTGCAACCTTAACTACAAATGGTTTTGTACTGCATGTTCCAGGAATGGTGGTCACGTCTTTGCTTCAAACAGTTGTTATAGTCATCTTGCAACCCTATCTGTGTTTCAAGAAGTTGTTATGACTACCTGTTGTCATGACTACCTGGTTACTACTACCTTGCAGTCATGTCTTTGTTTCATGAGGTCATTATGACTAACTTGTTATGCTTATTTTCTGCCACCATAACCCTGCCTATTTTGCCCACCAAATCTCCTTCCATTTGGAAACCTCCTACCTCTGAGCTATAAAATCCTTGTCTTCCTCACATCCAATGGTGATCACATGAACTCTGCCTTAGGGAGAGGCATCCTGTATACGCAAATAAAAAAGCTTGCTTTAATTAATTTTGATATGATGATTTGGGTTGGTGGTCCTTTTTCCTTGCAGTTTTGGGACTAATAATACATATATGAGAGTCTCAGAGAATTAATAATTTAAAAATTTGAAAATAGATTACAAAGAAATTTATATGTCTCATGCTCATATCTGTTGAAAACATCTGTTGAAAACTAATGGCTATTAATTCTTTGAGAATTTCTTCTCAGTACTATCCTGATTTCTCCATGTCCTGTCCCATGTGTGTGATAATTTTAGCTATAGGGACTTACCTTCATGTTTGGTGAGTTACAAATAGCAATGACAACACTCTGTATAGTTTTGTGGTCTTTGGGATAGCCCTGACCAATAACTTGCAGGAAAGTATCCCACACTTGGTACTAGATGTTTATTTGGTAACTCAATGGCTTCTAAGAGGAGTATTAGCCACAATAAAGGGTAATTTCAATTAAACAGATATTCTCTATCCCCTGCCCTGATTATCCCCTCTCTCCTCTGTGTGTGTGTATGGGGGGTGGGGGGGTTGGTTTCCAGGTACCATTTGTGAATGTCTTCATTGTTTATTATCCATTTCCCATCCCTTCATCTGCCCTACTGGCCCATCTGTCTTGCTGACATAACTCTCTACATTATTCTCCTGTCTTCTTTCATATCACCTGTACTCCACCATATTTTCTTAAGATCACTCTTCTCTGTTTCCCTAGTGTACCCTTTTTGGCTACCTTGATTCTACATGTATTTCAAATTAAACATAATTCTGAAGCTTAGATGCTAGGATCTACACAAAAGTAAGATGTGCAACATTAAACTTTCTTGGTCAGGATTACTTTATTCTGAATTATTTTTTACAGACTTACACATTTACCTGAAAATTTTATAATTCACAGAAAACACCTTAAAACTACTTGGATTAAATTCATAAATACCGGATAAGGATTTGAATCTTCATTAATCTCTCTTTGTTTTAAAGTTAGTTTTATTTAGCTTGTTTTTTTTTTTTAAATAAATGAATAAAAAAAAAAAAACCTTTGTTTTGCATATGGCTTGTTGATCCTGTTTTCTTCTATTGAGCTTAGCCAATTTTTTTTTTTTTCTATAAAGAATTCTCCTTTTCCCAGGGGGATGAACATTAAATGCTAGGAGAAAAAGTAATTACACTGTCTTCTATGTTATATTAAATTGAACTAGATACATCTGCTCTTCTTTTCTTATAGACAAATATTTTCAATTTTACATGTCAACTTACCATACTACTTTGTAGACTACTTCTTTTCTCTCTTAATTCCTCCCTCTCGTTCTTTTCTTCTTTCTTTCCCTCTTCCTCCACCCATCTACCCCTGTCATATAAACTTAGGAGGTCAAATCTGTATCTGATTAACTTTTGAATCCCTCACAACCTTTTGGGATCAATAGCCTTTCACTAATCATTTGCTGAACTGAACTGAATGAAATAGAAATTGTGTGTTGGCAAATAGAATCATATAAATCAACTCTCTTTTCAGAGTAACAGGTCTGCTTTAAAGTTCGACTGAATGGGAACACAACACATTCTCAGCAGGAGGTTACAAATTTCAGAGAAATTTAAAGACCTAAGCCTGATGCTTTGAATGGAATGCTAATTTAGTAAGGGAGTGTCAAAGAATCTCTCTCTCTCTCTCTCTCTCTCTCTCTCTCTCTCTCTCTCTGTCTCTCTCTCTCTCTCTGTCTCTCTCTCCCACCCAAACAAGCAAATAAAACAGCAAACCAAACAGAAGTTTAAAATTTAAGGTCACCAAATTTTCCAACTAAACATTGGTATTAAACTGTGGATATACTGAGTATGAGGTCAAACATGTAAGAAAAAGTTCTTAGTTTGTTTAGAGCAGCTATAGATCCCTATTGAAACCATTAAAAATTTACTGAAGTTAACTAAGCTGTTTTACATTAATGCTAGTTTTTCATTCAGGAATGAAAGACTTACTCAACAGATTCTTGAGTAAGGTATTATTGGATGATCCTTAGGTCAAGGTCTATGGCTAAGAAAACTATTTAAGGTCCTGCCCCCCCCTTCTGGGAGAAGGCTAAACCACTGTGAATATCAATGCAGGGGTGAAAGGCTTCCCTTTACAGTCCAATTAGAGAAAGAAGAGTCATATATCTTGAGTTTTCCTGGGGATTAGCTGAGGTCATGGGTGAAGAGAATTTCTGTATTTTACTAGTTCTGCACTCTTCCTTCTCTTTCTATTCAAGTATTGATTATTACAATTTTCTCAGTAATGTTTTTTTTTTTCATCTGATTATTTCTGTCTCATTGTATGTCTTAATGGAGTTCACATTATTGAGATATCAGGAAAGAAAGAGATGTTGATATAGACTTCAACAAGCATTGAGGATGAAGAAAAGGAGTCATGCAATCCTCTTTTATTGTTTTAGGTATTAGCTCCGAGATGAGAGTGGAATTTCTTCTTTATATATTTCTCAAGAGAGAAGGAATATGACCAGTGGGTATAAGCAAGAAAGAACCAATGGAAGTATCTTTTGGACATATTGCCTTGAATTTGTCAGTTCTGTCTGGTTAAATTGTTCACATATAATTGGAATGTTTACTTATTTGAGATATTTTATCTTGAATAGCAAAGTGGATGGGGAACAAGGTTTTGTTCTTCCTCTCCAATCACCATTCATCTAAATATGTATGTCCTCTTTACCCTGTTTAATTCTCTTCACTATTGACACTGAGTTCAATCATATAACTTGCTCTGACCAACTGTATCTTAGCAACCTTGATAAGTTTGCACATTATTGTCTCTGAACAATTCTCTTTAGAAGGCAGATACTGTGTTAGAAAAATAGCTTAGACTAGATGTTTCAAAGCTTAGAGCTACTAGGAGATAGAGGGAGTCCTCAATTGGTTGGTTCCATGTCAGTTATTTCAGTCAATTCAAAGAGAGTTGAGTTTAGGAGAAATATTAAGACCTCATTGTGAACTATTAACTTTCTGGGCTTCCACTTCCCCCACCCCTTTCTGCAGCCCAGATGTTTTGAACTCACCAATCACCATGTTGTTGAAGATTGCTTTGAATTCTCCTGGCTCTACTTCCCAAGAATTGGCTTAGGAGTTGTACCACCATACCCAGTTTATACTTTCTTGGGGACTCAACCCAGGGGTTCATGCAGGCTTGGCAAGACTTCTGCCAACTGAGTGCTATCCTCAGTCCCTGGCATGGCTGCTTAAAGGCAAGAACAAACTATAAAAGTAGCAAATCACATCATGTTTAGGATTCTCAAGAATATTTTATATCCATCTGATTGAAAATAGTGGGAGAGAGAACTTGGATAGATGCAAAGGCCAATGATTAAGAGTAACTTTCTGAGGTTCTGAGGTTATCTCTCCCTTGTCAGCAAACACACATTTAAATCAGGTCTACTTAGTGCTAATCCAACAACTACACAATATCTCCTAGGAAATGAACATCTCACCCTTCTTCCTTGCTGACTAATCCTGATTGGTAAATGGTATGAATATGTGCTGGCTTCAATCGGAGGCAAGAATGAAGAGCTTAAAATTCAACCCTCCCCCCCAATTTTTAGTTTTGAGTATTCAGCAGATGTGAAGGTCAATTTAGCCAATTTTGATTTGTTCCATTCATTGCTTACCTTCTCTAACAAGTGAGATTTCTACAACCATTCTGTGGCAGGAAAGAAAAAAATTAAAGAATATATGTCAATGTATCCATTTAAACATTAAAGTGAATAGATATTGTTTTGCTTTGTGGATGAAAATACCCACTGTCCTTCTTTTTCAAGAAATTGCTAGCAATCAATTTGTTTTTGTATTCTCCTTGTAGGTTCAAATCAACACTAGTTAGAAAAAGATATGGATTTTTCTTAGTGTGTTTGATCATTATTTTGGATATTTTCAACTTAGTCTTTAGAAGATCTATTTTAAATGATCTGGTGTACAAACTACAGAAAACACAATATCAATACTTGATTGTTTCTCTATAGGATGCATATTTATTTGTTTACTTTTGGGGCTAGGGTGGGAATTATATATAATTTGCTGTTACTTTTGCTTAGGTATGGTGATTAATATTGTGCTTAGCTTAGGTATTCTATTTTTCAAGTTTCCATAAACATTCTTCTACAAACTATAATATAAATACTGATTATAATTATTAATCATATGATTATAATATATGATTATAATTATTAATGTTTTCAGTTAACTTGCTACAGATATGGCTATAAAGTCAATGTCGGTCCCATGGACCAGACAGAGTCTGCTGTTTCCTTGACTCAGTTGGACCCTACCCTTACTACCACCTCACAGGTGCAACCCCATTACTGCGAAATAAATGAAACAAGACCAGGGCTGTTTTACACCACAATGGTCATGCTTTCTAGAAGAGTAACTTAAATTGGAAGCCCCATTTCAAATTTGAAGGGCATTTCATGAGAGGAGGGGAATATCTCTGAAACAATAAGAAGAAACTGTTTCTTCCTCGCATGCTCATCAAGGACAGTGATGACACTCTCCCGTGCAGCCAGGACTGGTATCAAAGAGACTCTGAGGGGTCAGTGGCAGTCAGGAATGTCTTGTCTAATTGTGGCTGGCACCTCAAAGACATTCTGGAGTGTTCCAACTCAGAAGCAGGCAGGAAGAAGAATACCCTGGCTAAAATCCTGATTCCTTTGTGTGTATGTGTGTGTGTGGGGGGGCTCCAGGACCACCAGCCATGTTCCCGAGGGCTGGTGTGGCATTTTTCAGTATCCTTGGTTGTTTAGGTGTCCTGAAAGGGTTATTTAAACCCATGAAAATCTATATTTCCTATAATATTTTGCTTTTATAGGTTTCATTCTATAACCAAAATATGAATACCATCATGAGTAACCAAGCACTATCTCTCCCATTTCCAGCTGACCAACAATGCATTCTTTGGGTAGACAATTCAAGCAGTTTGCACTTTGCCAGCATATTTTAGGCATAGGGAACTTGGATGGCAGAGGTCACTGTCACTCATTTGAAAAACAGGTCACAAGAAGCTAGGTTCTTTGTTATTATATATGAGTAAGCTCCAGTTCACCTACAACTGTTTTTCAGTTTCAGTGTTTCAAACACTTGACTTTTACTATTTTATTCTTGCAAAATTTGAAGTTAGAGCTTGTTAGTCATACTAAGGGCTCAGACAATGAAGATACAACAAAATAATAGAGTTTGTCCAAGAACATGTGGTAGAGTAAAGATACACATTCTTTGATATTCTTTTATGGAAGAGATGTTCTCAACTTGAACTTGTACTAATAAAATATGGTAGAAGTGAAATTTTGAAAATTTGGATGTCCAAATCTTAAAAGTTTGGTGATTTTAGCTTCTTGTCTCTTGGGATACTTGTACTTGAAGCCCAGAGACACTGTGTAAAAACCCTGATGACCTTGAGCTTGTCATATTGGGAGAAAGACCAATTCAGCCAAGCAGAGGAGTGTTGTGTAGAAAGATTGATGCTCTGAGTGCATCAGTTGTGATAGCTACAGTTTCTGGCTGTTGGAATCACTCAACTAAAGCTACAGACATCATGGTGCACAGAAGAACTTCTTTCCCTATCCTGTCAGAATTCATGAGTCTCAGACTCATGAGTGGGATGAATGGCTATTGTATAAACCAACAGAGTTGGGATGATTTGTTATGCAGCAATAGCTAAGCAGAAGAGTCACACAGCCATTAAAGAACATGGGAGATTCAAGTTAAATATTAGGTTGCAGAGTAAATGTCTCCAACAAGCACTCTATGCAGTGTATACCAGAAGTTTTAACAGAGAACAGAATAACAGCTCTCCCATATCTTTAACACTCTCTATTTAGACTTTCCCCTGGCTTGTTTGGATTTCCTCTGTAGGCTCTCTTGCTCCCTGCCATGTTGAGTCCACTCTTGTTTATTGTTCTGCACCATCCCACTGGACTGAATACTACACAGGAGTTCGTTGAGCTAGTTACAAGTGCATACCTAACATTCAGGATAGGATAAACTCTAAACAATTTTCAAGTGGATGAGTAGAAAATAGAAATGTTTTAAGTTAGCTGAAGTACGGTGAAAAATGTTTTTGCTTCAGGCATTTGGAATATTCTGTGCAGGTCTGCTGGTTGATGCTTTATGGAGGAGAAAATGAAAGACCATGGAAAGGAGGGTACTACAAATAGATGGATGATATATTAAATTCATAAGACAATTCTCTGATTTTAATGTAGCCTAGAAAAGGTCAGAATAGCAGTGGTAAAAAAAAAAAAAACCTAAAACTTCATTACATGTTATTGAAGACAATATTTTTTTCTGGCTGGTTATAATTCCAACAAATAATGTGCAGATCAAATGGTCCCACAGGAGTGATCTGTTTCCCAGAGAGATGCCTCCAATGTGACCAGATACCTTTTGGGAAAATGTGAGTAATGATTAGATGGCTTCCAAGAATTATACTTTCTGAAGTAATTAAATATGCTGAAGTAAATCAAGAAAAATTATTTTGTTGGTTAGAGAAGAAAATTAAGGTAACTGGACCATTTTTAAGAACCCTAGAGCAAAGATTGACCTCTTTTTAGATTCTGTTGAGATATTAAGTAAATAAATCTATATAAAAGTTAGGCAGCATATATAGTAAGTTAAAAATATCACATAAAATGAGCTGACAGCTGGGACCCCATTGGAAAACAGCGGACTCAAGACCTACCCGCCCTGCCAGAGGCACATCTTTCTCCTGGTCTGCAACTCTGCCTAGGGAAGATTAGGTGCTCCAGCCCTTCTCCCATACCCAGAGACAGCCTGATTCCCAGAAAATCTGTCATAACCAGGTTCACAGGAGATATGCCTAATCAGGGTCACAGGAGGCCTGGTCTAACTAGGGACATAGGAGGCCCTCCCCTAACCAGAGACAACACTTTTTGCCTCCCAGAAGGCCTGCTCTAACCTAGTTCACAGAGAGCTTCATCTGAAAACAAAGAGAGTCAAGCTCCAGTCAGAGTCAACAAGACCAGTTAACACCATAGATAACCAGATACTGAGAGGCAAGCACAAGAACATAAGCAACATAAACCATTGCTACTTGGCACCATCAGAACCCCAGTTATCTCACTACAGCAAGCCTTGGATACCCTCACACTCCTGAAAAGCAAGATTCTTACCTAAAATCCCATCTCATGAAGTTGATAGAAAACTTTAAGGATGACATAAAAAACACCATTAAAGAAATTCAGGAGGACATAGGGAAACAATAGAATCCCTTAACAAGGAAACACATATATCCCTTAAAGAAATACAGGAAAACACAACCAAACAGGTGAAGAAATTGAACAAAACCATCCAGGACCTATAAAATGAAATAGAAACAATAAAGAAATCACAAATGTAGGCAAACCTGAAGATGGAAAACTTAGGAAAGAGAGCTGGAGTTATAGATGCAAGCAAAACCAACAGAATACAAGAGAGAGAAGAGAGGGTCTCAGGCATAGAAGATACCATAGAAGATATTGACACAACAGTCAAAGAAAATACAAGATGCAAAAAGCTCTTAACACAAAACATTCAGGAAATTCAGGACACAATGAAAAATCTAAACCTAAAAAAAAATAGGGATAGAAGAGAGTGAAGATTCCAAATTCGAAGGGCCAGAAAACATCTTCAGGAAAACTATTGAAGAAAACTTCTCTAATCTAAAGAAAGAGATGGCCATAAATATACAAGAAGCCTGAAAAACACCAAATAGATTGAACCAGAATAGAAATTCCTCCTGTCACATAATAAAATACTAAATACAAAGAACAAAAAAAGAATATTAAAAGTGGTACAGGAAAAAGTCCAAGTAATATATAAAGACAAACTTATCAGAATTACACCAGACTTCTCAACAAAGACTCTAAAAGCCAGACCATTTAGGACAGATGTCATACAGACCCTAAAAGAGAACACAAATGCCAGCACAGGCTGCTATACCCAGCAAAACTCTTAATCACCATAGATGGAGAAATCAAGATATTTCATGACAATACCAAATTTAAACAGTATCTTTCTACTAATCCATCCCTACAAAAGATAATAAAAGGAAAACTTCAACACAAGGAGGGTATCTACACTCAAGAAAAAACAAGAAATGAATCAACTCACAACAAACCCAAAAGAAGAGAACCATACAAACATAATACCACCTCAAACAGCAAAAATGGCAGGAACCAACAATCATTGGTCTTTAGTATCTCTCAACATCAAAGGACTCAATTCCCCAATAAAAAGACATAGGCTAACAGACTAGATAGGTAAACAGGACCCAGTATTTTGCTGCAGACAGGAAATACACATTAGTAACAAAGACAGACACTACCTCAGAGTAAAAGGCTGGGAAATAGTTTTCCAAGCAAATGGTCCCAAGAAACAAGCTGGAGTAGCCATTCTAACATTCAAGAAAATAGACTTTCAACCAAAAGTTAACAAAAGAGATGGGACATTTCATACTCATCAAAGGAAAAATCCATCAAGTTAAACTCTCAATTCTGAACATCTATGATCCAAATGCAAGGGCACCCACATTTGCTAAAGAAACTACTAAAACTCAAAACACACTTTGAACCTCACACAAGAATAGTAGGAGACTTCAACACTCCATGCTCACCAATAGACAGAACATGGAAACAAAAACTAAACAGAGATACAATGAAACTAACAGAAGTTATGAACCAAATGCATTTAACAAATATCTACAGAATATTTTACCGTAAAACTAAAGATTATACCTTCTTCTCAGAACCTCATGGTACCTTCTCCAAAACTAACCATATAATCAGACACAAAAACCAAGCCTCAACAGATAAAAGAAGATTGAAATAAGCCCATGCACTCTATCAGATCATCAAGGATTAAGGCTGGTCTTCAACAAAAACAACAGAAAGCCTGCTCATGGAAACTGAACAACTCTCTGCTCAATGATAACTTGGTCAGGGAAGAAATAAAGAAAGAAAATACTTTCTAGAATTTAATGAAAATGAATGCACAGCATACGCAAACGTATGGAGCACAATGAAAGCAGGGCTTACAGGAAAATTCACAGCACTAAGTGCCTTCATAAAGAAATTGGAGAGATCTTACACTAGCAACTTAACAACACATCTGAAAGCACTAGAACAAAAAGAAACAAACATACCCAAGAGGAGAAGACTGCAGGAAATAACCAAACTCAGGACTTAAATCAACCAATTAGAAACAAAGAGAACATTCAAAGAATCAACAAAACTAAGAGCTGGTTCTTTTAGAAAATCAACAAGATAGATAAACACTTAGCCAAACTAACTAATGGGCACAGAAATAGTAACAAAATTAGAAATGAAAAGGGATACATAAAGACAGAAACTGAGAAAATTAAAAAAAAAAAACCCATCAGATCTTAGTACAAAAGCCTAGAAAAGAAAAGTGGAAAATCTAGATAAAATGAATGATTTTCTAGAAAGATACCACGTACCAAAGTTAAATCAGGATCAGGTAAACTATCTAAACAACCCCATAACCCCTAAGGAAATAGAAGGAAATAGAAGTAATCATTAAAAGTCTCACAACCAAAATAAACCCAGGGCCAGGTGGTGTTAGTGCAGAACTCTATCAGACATTCAAAGATCTAATGTCAGTACTCCTCAAACTATTCCACAAAACAGAAACAGAAGGATCACTGCCTAATTCATTCTATGAAGCCACAGTTATACTGATACCTAAACCACACAAAGACCCAACAAAAAAGAACTTCAGACCAATTTCGCTTACGAATATTGATGCAAAAATACTCATTAAAATTCTTGCAAACTGAATCTAAGAACACATCAAAATGATCATTCACCATGATCAAGTAGGTTTCATCCCAAGAACATAGGGATGGTTCAATGTACAACAATTCATTAATGTAATCCACCATATAAACAAACTCAAAGAAAAGAATCACATAGTCATCTCATTAGATGCTGAAAAAGCCTTTGACAAAATACAACATGCCTTCATGTTAAAAGTCTTGGAGAGATCAGGAAATTAAGGCACATAACTAAACATAATAAATGCAATACACAACAAACCAACATCCAATATCAAATTAAATGGAAACTTGAAGCCATCCCACTAAAATTAGGGACAAGATAAGGCTGCCCACTCTCTCCCTATTTATTACATATAGTACTTGATTTTCTAGCTAGAGTAATTAGATAACAAAAGGAGATAATAGGGATACAAATTGAAAAGGAAGAAGTGAAGGTATCATGATTTGCAATTGATATGCTAGTATACATAAGCGACCCCAAAAATTCTTCCAGAAAAATCCTATAGCTGATAACATCAGCAAAGTGTCTTGATATAAAATTAATTAAAAAACAATAGCCTTCCTTTTTACAAAGGATAAACGTGCTGAGAAAGAAATTAGGGAAAGCACACTATTCATAGTAGGCACAAATAATATAAAATAACTAACCAAGCAAGTGAAAGATTTGTATGACAAAAACTTGAAGTCTATGAAGAAAGAAACCTGAAGAAGACCTCAGAAGATGGAAAGATCTCCTGTGCTCATGGATCAGCAGGATTAGCATAATAAAAGTGGCCATCTTATCAGAAGCAATCTACAGATTCAATGCCATCTACATCAAAATGCCAACACAATTCTTCACAGAGATTGAAAGAGTAATTCTCAACTTCACATGGAATCACAAAAAAACCAGGATAGCAAAAACAATTCTCAACAATACAAGAAATTCTAGGGGAAATCATCATTCTTGATCTCAAGCTGTACCATATAGCAATAGTGATAAAACTGTATAGTATTGATACAGAGACAGACAGGTACACCAGTAGAATAGAATTGAAGACCCAGAAATAAACCCACATACCTTCTGTCACTTGATCTTTAATAAAGAATTAAAACAATATTCAGTAGAAAAAAGAAAGCATCTTTAACAAATGATGCTTGTCTAACTGGTGGTCTGCATGTGGAAGAATGCAAATTGATCCATTTTTAACTCATTGTATAAAGCTCAAGTCCAAGTGGACCAAGCAACTCCACATAAAACCAGATACACTGACTGTAATAGAAGAGAAAGTGGGGAATAGCCTTAAACACATTGCCACAGGGGAAAATTTCCTGAACAGAAGAACAATGGCTCAGGCTCTAAGATCAACAATTGACAAATTGGAACTTATAAAACTGAAAATCTTCTGTAAGGCAAAGGGTACCATCAATAGAATAAAACGGTAACCCACTGATTGGGAAAAGATCTTTCCTAGCCCTACATCTGATAGAGGGCTAATATCCAAAATGTACAAAGAACTCAAGAAGTTAGATCCAGAAAACCAAATAACCCAATTAAAAATGGGGTACAGTGTTAAACAGAGAATTCTCAACTAAAGAATCTTCAATGGCCCAGAAGCACCTAAAGAAATGTTCAACATTCCTGGTCATGAGGGAAATGTAAATCAAAACAACCCTATGATTCCACCTTACACCAATCAGAATGGATAAGACCAAAAACTTGGGCAACAGCAGATGCTGGCAGGATGTGGAGAAAAAGGAACACTCCTCCATTGCTGGTAGGATTGCAAGCCAGTACAACCATTTTGGAAATCAGTCTGGGGTTCCTCAGAAAATTGGAAGTTCTACCTGAAGATCCAGCTATATCGCTCCTGGGCATGTACCCAAAAGATATTCCAACAGATTACAATGACACAGGCTCTACTATGTTCATAGCAGCCTTATTTATAATAGCCAGAAGCTGGAAACAACCCAGATGTCCCTCAACACAAGAATGGATACAGAAAATGGATACACAATGGAATACTACTTAGCTTTTAAAAATGAGGACTTCATGAAATTTTCAGGCAAATGGATGAAACTAGAAAATATCATCCTGAGTGAAGTAATTGAGGACATACATGGTATGTACTCACTGATAAGTGGATATTAGGAAAATAATTTCAGAATACCCGTGATACAACTCCACAGACCATAGAAAGCTTAATAATAAGAAGAGCCAAAGTGTGGATGTTTCTATCCCAGTTAAAATGGGGAACAAAATAATCATGGGAGGCAGAAGGAGGGAGGTTCCTGCATAGGAAAGGGGAGGGGAGGGGAAAAGGGGGCAGGATCAGGTATGGTATGAGATAGGAGAGAAGCCCAAAGTGCTAGAAGAATGAATAAAAATATGCAGCAGTGTATGGTGGGGAAACTGGGAAACCACTAAAAAGTTCTAGTCACCAGGGATGCAAGCAGCTCCTGGGACCCAAAGGGGATGACATTAGTCAAAATGCCCAATAGCGGGGAGATAGAACCTGAAGAGACCACCTCCAGTAGATAGTTATGGCCCCCATTGAGGGATGGGGCCAACTACCCATCTCACAAATTTTAACACAGAATTGTTCTCCTCTAAAGGAAATGCAGGGACAAAATTGGAGCAGAGACTGACAGAAAGGCCATCCAGAGACTGTCATACCTTAGGATCCATCCCATCCACACACACCAAACCTGGACACTATTGCTGATGCCAAGATGTGCTTGCAGACAAGAGCCTGGCATGGATGTACGCTGAGAGGCTCTGCCAGCACCTAAGGCAGATACAAATACTCACAGCCAATCATTTGACTGAGCCCCAGGACCCCAATGGAAGGGTTAGGAGAAGGACTGAAGGAGCTTGCAACCCCAGAGGAAGAACGATAGTATCAACTAACAAGTCCCCTCAGAGCTCCCAGGACTAAACCACCAACCAAAGAGCATACATCTGTTGGTCTGTAGCTCCTGCTATATAAGAAGCAGAGGACTGTCTTATCTGGCCTCAGTGGGAGGGATGCACTTGACTTTGTGAAGGTTTGATGCCCCAAAGAAAGGGGATGCTAGAAGGATGAGGTGGTAGTGAGTGGGAGGGTTGGGGAACACCCTCTTAGTGGCAAAAGGGGAAAGGACTGGGTGGGGGATTCATGGAGTGGGACTCAAGAGGGGGACAACATTTGAAATGTACATAAATAAAAAAATTAAAAACAAAGAAAACAAAAAATGAGCTGACATCATACCCCTCTCCAAGAGATTTTAAAAATTTGACTTAGAGGAAATGAACTGTTCAATGGGAAAATGGTGGAGAGCTGGGGAATGTCTCTGAGACAGGGGTTTGCTGTCTATTTTGTGTGCAATTAGTCCATCCGGCTTCCAGAAGCTTTAAGTCTGGATGACGTAATGGTTTGAAGTGATTTAATGAATGGACAAGAATAAAAAGTGATGTCACTGAGAAATCAGCTTCTAAATCGATTGAGGAAGCTGAAGTTAGTACAGAAGCAAGTCTATTCTGGTAGGTATTTTACAGGAAGAATGAGGGATCCAGTCTCCATCTGGCGTGGGTGGGTATCCACTTCCCTCAGGAGATTTTAGCAACACACTGTGGGCACACAATTCACATTTCATGATGTACATTTTAGAATTGTTTCTAAAAGTTGGCACATAAAACCAACACTTTAGCCTTAGTCTGAAATAAAGTGAAGAATGACTTCTACTGAGCATAAATGACTACTTCAATATTTCCGAGGAAAGGCAAGTGGAGCAGATTTGGAGATGGGATAGTCAAAGTGCTGGAGTTATTTTTGCCTAATGAATTAGGTTAGCATTTTTGTAATTATATTGTTTCTGTCTGATATTGTAACATCAGTCATGAAGTGTAGATCATGCACCATACCACCACATATCTTACATATTTTGTGGCCTGATAACTTTTTCAAACAAATGTCATTCATTCAGTTGATCATGAAATTGTGAACTGATTTTCCAAAAGGCTACTTCAATCATATCAATTTATATACTTCCATCAGAATATCTTTATTGGAGGGTTACAGGCCAACCAAGTATTCGGCCATTGATATAGCCATGGCAAACCATCAGAATAGCTTGGCAGCCTCGTATGATCTCCTCCAGTTATTTTATGTTTAACTTAATCTCCAATGCAAATATTTAATACGAAGATGCTGAAATTATAAGATAGCTGCATATAGTTCCATGAGTACTTTAAGTTACTGGTGGCTTGTGGTACTTTTAATTTTCGTAGATAACATTGGGATGTAGTTGAATACAATCCTATATTTTATAATGACTTATAGTTGCTCCTGTCCAAAATAAAAATATAAGTGGTATTTATAATGAAGCTTACTGTAATCATATTTGCAATATAAGCTATTATAGATCAATGTACTGTGGATATTTTTAATCCATTAAATTTATGGCTTTTGGCTGGTAATGAATTAAATGGTAACTTACATTAACTGCTTCTAGGTGCTGGGTAACTTGACCTAATTCATTTCTTCCTTCCATCACCTTTTCCAGATTTCACAGATGAGTAATGAGTAAACAGAGGCACAGAGATGTGAGGTAGTTTGAATGATGCCAGAAGTCAGTCTGTGGCAGAGCTACAATGTATATGTGGGTGTTCTGACTTGAGTTTGTGTTTATAACAAGCAGCTACCGTGTATCTCAAACACTGTACAGTGTGTAGAATCTTGCATTTTGTCCCCTAGTTCTTTTAACTGAATTAGAATGCTAATTTTGAAATAGTGACAGCTCATTTGCTAAAAGGTGAAGAGATTTTTCTCTGGTGATGCAAACACTAGCTAGCATTTACATTTCATGGCTGATTTGGAAGGTAACTTGTAAGAAGTGAATTCCTTTAAGTGAATATAAAGTTAAGTGGAGGAGTAGGGTGAGGGGTCAGAAAGGAAGATGGCTTGACCATAACAGCTTGTCATAAAGGAAGTGATTCAAAGTGTTGTTTTTAGAGTTTTTATAAAGAATTTCTGCTGCCTGTAATGAGTGTTGTGCAAAGAAAACTAGATAGGCCTATTGTCAAGAACAAGTGGTTCAATGAAGCTCTAAGGAGAATAGATAGATTGATGATTATTTCACAAATGATTAAATGGAAGAATAGAATTGGATTCAAGGAGATTAAGAAATATCTCAGAAAAAACATCAAATTAGAACCATATCAAATTTAAAAGCTTTTATCTGGCATGACAACATTCATAATAGGGAAGAGACAGCCTACAGAATAGGAAAATACTGACCAACTATGCAACTGACAAAGGGTTAATATTGAGAATATATTAAGTACTAAAGATATTGAACACTCAAGTCAAAATAATCTAACAAATAAATGATTGATGAACTGGACAGTTTTCAAAGATGAAGTACTACCAGTCCTTAACTATCAAGAAAATCAACCTATAATTGAGATTCCATTTTATCCCAGTCAGAATGTCTGCTGTCAGAAACAAATGCTGTTAAGAATGTGGAGGAACTTGCTGGTAGAAACATACATTAGTGGAGTCACTATGGAAATCAGTTTCTCAGAAAATGAAAAGTATGATTATTATATAACCCACTCCTGGGTATTTACTTCAGGTAAATACCAAAAGGTCAACCAAAAGATATGTTCACATACATGTTTATTGCTGTTCTACTTACCTGAGACAACTGTGCAATCAGCCTAGATATTCACCAACAGGTGAGTACAGAAAGATAATTTGGTAGCATACACAAAGGAATCATACCCCCACACAAAGAAGACTGAGTTTATGTAATTTTCAGGAAAATGGAAGGGACAGGAGGTTACATTGCCAAGAGAAGCAAGCCACACTTATAGCAACAATCTCATGTTTCATTTTACATGTAGGTCTTAAAGACATGAAGGTGGGGGCATTGTTTCAGGGGAAGATCAGTGGGTTGGGTGTAAATAAGACTGAGTAGGAAAATGTCTTAAAGAATCGCGTTATTTTGTTCAACTGAAAGTTGGGACAAACATCTGAATTAAGAAAAGACGTAGTTGAAAGAAATCAGCCTAAGACAGTTTGAGAAATAAACATCAGAACTGTATAAATTAGAAGTGGAGGCATCCAGCATGGCGGTACACAACTATAATCCTACTACTTGGGAAGTGGAGGTAGGTGAATCACAAGCTTGAGGCTAGCCTAGATTACAAAGTATGCCACTATCTGCGGGGGGAAAAGTGGCAAGAGCAGATTATGGTACTCATTCATCTCATTTTACAGATGATTAAATGCAGCTCAGAGGTGTTGCAGGTTCCTCTCTGCCTTTCTTTTGTCTGTATGTGTATATGTGTGAGGAGCTTACTTTAGGGCTTCTTGAACTTTTCCATAAAGGGACCATTTACACTGAGACATTTGATGTGACTCTGGATCTGATAGGTTTATTCAACAAGTATACAAATCAAACTTTTGCTAATAATAAATCATAAAGAAAATTATTTAAAAATTTTAATATATATGTTTATTGATTTGATATATACATATAATGATTTTACCATTCAGGAGAGAAGAATGTGAACTTGCCTACTAATGACATGGATATATTTTATTATTTTTACATAAAGAAAAATTTGACTTAAGACATAGAGCCATAGAGCATTTTTAATATTTTTCAGAGTAGATTGATATGTATATCTTATCATTTCAATACTAAGAATTCCACTCTGCATAAATATGTAACACTAAATGGCAACAGTAAGGTTAGGGCTATTTTAAGAATTGTTGAAATTCTGTGTTAATCCCAAGTGAAAATCTACTTAATAATGAGTTTTTATGAAATCCAAATCATCAAGGTAGAACAAACCTCCTATGAACAGTTTTAAAAACATTTACGTGTGTGTGTGTGTGTGTGTGTGTGTGTGTGTGTGTGCAGTGCATGTATGTGCACTGGAACATGCTCTTGACATAGAGTGCAGGTGGAAGTCAGAAGACAGCTTGCAGATGTTATTGGCCACTTCCACCCTATGGGATCCAGGTATAAAATACAGGTTGGTTTGGCAGTAAGTACTCTTACCCCCTGAATCATCCTGCTGGTCCCAAACCAGCAATTAGTAAATGTCAAACATCATAGCATAATTCAATCCAAAGGTACACTCATTTTATATTTACATGCTGAGCAGAGGTGGCAAGAAAATGCTAATGTCTTTATTATTATTGTTTTACAATAAAAAAATTGTAGTTCTATAAGACTAAAATACTTTGGGACTAGAGAGATGGCTCAGCAATTAGGAGTGTGTACTACAGTACCTGAGTTTGGTTCTTAGCCCCATGTCACTCTGTCCACCTATCCACCTGTCCTGTCTCCAGCTCCTGTTGTTTCTGGCACCCGCAACCTCTGAAGGTGCCTGAACTCATGCGCACATCCTCACCTACTCACATATACATAATTAAAAATAATAAAAATAATTATTTAAAAGAGAAGATGGTCTGGGTACACTAAAACACCCGCAGGTCAAAACAAAAGTGTAAGTCTCAAACCTGAGCTGAGTGCTTGCTGGCATTACGTAATGGTTATGTGGTACAAAGTATCAAGGCTATTGTGAAGTTGTGGGACACAATATGGGTGAGCAGGTGCCGACAACAGCTGCTATTCATGAAGGTTTGGTTCTAATTCATTCTGTACATTTGAAGTTTTAAAAATCTTTTACAGTTGACAATTGTTTTGAACATTCAGTTGTACAAGTCCTATCTGGAACTAGAACCCACAGTTTAAGAAGCTGAGGGCCAAGAGATGGCTCAGTAGGTAAAGGTGATTGCCAGCAAGTCTGATGACCCAAGTTCAATTCTTAGGACCTACTTAGTAGGAAAGAATTGACTCCACATGGACACACACACACACGCACACGCACACGCACACGCACACACACCAAACACACCACCTCACATATAATAATTAATTTCAAAAGAATATCAAATATCAGACCTTATGTTTTGTTTTTCACAGACCCTTCCTCAGAAGCAGTAGTAGCTCAGTAACATATAAGTCAGGGGAAAAATAAGTAAGTAACAAACAGTAAAGATCAGAATAATTAGATGCTTAGGGGGTAAATTTGAAAATAGAATGCTCATTAATGGTTCCCAAATGCTATAAGGAGTATCTAATGTCAGTTCTCTCTTTCTGGCATCCTACACCAAGAAAGGTCACAATACAATATGTATAAGACACAACAATTAATATTTTCAACTTAGAAAATGTAAAATTATTCCTGGTTCTGAGTCCTCGGTAAATTTACTCTAAAACACTTTTAGATGGGGGCTGAGAAAGGGCTGGTAAATAAAATGAACAAACTCTCAACAAATAAATATGCATATACTCCGTGAGGGGGTTTCCTTACTCTTATTTCATGCAAGTTGTTGATAGAACAAGTTTGCACAGTTTAGCAGAAGAATTATGAGAGCTAAATACAGAATCCAGACATGTGGATATCTCACAGTTTTGTGTGTGTGTGTGTTCGTATGTGTATGTGCATGTGTGTGTGTGCCTGTATTCTTTGCACACTTTCCCATGTTTAATATTTGTGCTTTGTCTTTCAGATAGCACATTTTCCCATTAGAATTGTGAATTTGCATGTGTTAGAGGAGGAGGGCCTTTCAACTCTTCAGGGGGAATGAACTGAATGAGTCCTGAAAAGTAAGCCTAGATTTTCCCTGAAAATAAGTTTGAGTTTATTCCAGTACTTGAACAGATGGGTGATGGAACCCCCCAAAATATGGTCAGAAGAATTTTAGTTTTGGAACATTTTCAATGTGGGTGGGAATAAATGCCCACCAGAGCCATAAAAATAAATTCTAAGAAGGGCCATGTGGAACATCTGAAGTTTGGGCACAGTACCTTCCTGTGGGATGTTCCAGGACAAAATGAAGCCCCATTACCAGTATGTTCTACCCCTGTTCAGCCAACTATAAGTTCACAGTGATTTATTCTCCTCATATGATCATGACCTTGGCTGCCAGGCTTTGGGTTTCTAATAACTTTCAGCAATATTTGCAATTACAGAAGTTTACCAAAAAATTAACGTTTTTTCCAAAAGAAAATGCTAATATGAATTTTAAGTCTGAATCCCACATATTTTTTTTAAAAAGCAACAATGATAATAAAAAATCTTGGAAATAACCCCACCACTTTAGCCTGATCTTTGAGTAGACCATGCAGAACCCACATTGTGTATACATCTCACTGATTTTAAATTTAGGTCACTTCAGTATTATAAAGATCCATTGCCTTTTCAAGGACTGAAATAATCTATTTCTCTATCTTTCAAAGCACTTAAATTGGTAAGCTTATGTTGATCTTGCAACTATATGTTATTTACTCTTCTAGGTGTTAAATAAGAGTAAAACCTCTGGCATATAGACAAGCAACTATCCTGGTCTAGATAATAAATTAAATGGCAGCAGTATCCTCTTCTGGTACCTGGTTATGTAGTCAATGTCAATGACAATCCACACAAAGAATATGGACTATATTTCACAATAGCTATTGGTAAACTTGATCTCAGAACACGTATAGATTACTTACCTGAGAACCTAAGACATTCAGCTTATGGGTTAGAGTTTACACAATGAACTATAAAGTGACTTCTTATTGGGCAGAGGTGTGGCTCTTTAAAAAGAGTGACCTGTAGACACTGCCAAGCCATGTTATAACATATGGGAAAAACTTTGAACTCATAGTTAGAAAAATTCCTTAAATGATGCTGAAAGAAAGAAAGCTTTGTCTGAGAGCTTTATATAAACTGAACTTTTAGAAAGTAGAAGGCCCACACAGCATGGGAAGCAGCCTTTTGATATAGTCCCAGGGATGGCTGAAATTCTCAAAGGCCGGAGCAATTGACCTTGCTTTGCACAGCTGGGATGAATGACAGAACTCAAGGCTCAACTTGAATCTGACTTTTCCTGACATCTTTCAGCAAACCTCTGTCTCCGGTTACTTGTCTCACATTAAGTCCTTTCGCTGTATCTGAGGATAAGAGTCATGACCTTCTGTGAAGGTTTATTTACGCAAGTCCCTTTAAGGCATAGAGGTTTAAAATCACAGAGACTGAACCTGACTGCAAATACCATGGCTCAGTTTTCTTATCTCAGCTAAGATAACTGTAACTGTCCAAGTGCTAAGATGTGAGGCCATGGTTAAAATTAAATTATTTCTGTTTGGAAAGAAACTACTTGTAATTTCCTTGCTGAAGACCTTCAGGACTCCTACAGCCTTAGGTAGAACTGGCTAGTCTTCCTTTTCATATTGACTATGTCTTTAATGTATTCCTGTTACATTTATCTTCTCACAATAAAACATCTATTTGTTTACATGTTCATCTCTCATTCAAAAGATTGAATTTTATAGTGGAGTGAACCATTCTTCATTTGCTGTTGCTTTCTTAATGCCCGACATAGAATAAAATCTATGTTGAATAAATTAATAATTTATTTATCCATTTATATAACAATTATTGAGTAGGTGTTTTAAAAAAACAAAACAAACAAACAAAAAGCCCAAAAGACCAAAGGTTGTAAAAGTCACCTGACACACACGCTTATTTAGATTACGCTTCCACATCAGTTTCAGATAACTATATCTTTAAAGAAATGTAATTTTGTAGCAATAAACTAAGGTTCTTGTGGCTATCTTACTGCTTTTACTAGTCTGCCTTTGGCAACGACATACCTGACTTCAACTTAAATGAAGGAAAGATTTATTTTGACACATTGTTTCAGTCTTCAACTGTTTCCAACCATGGTTGCTTGGTGTCATCACTATCGTCTTGTGTTTAGGTAAAGCATCATGGCAGGCAGTGTGTGGCAGAGAAAAACTGCCAGCATTATGTCATGTAGAAAGTGGCAAGGGAGGAGAAGTAGGCAGGGTCAACATATATCCTTGACAGGCTCATAGTCAGTGAAGCAGTTCCTCAAAGAAGGTTGCACCCCCTCATAGGCCTTCCAGCCATGAATTCTTCAGCAGATTAATCTGCAGCTGTGCTAATGACTTCACTATCTAATCACTCTTCAATGGCCTCATATCTGGGTGTCAGGCCTTCAATATATGAATCTTCAGAGACACTGCAGAATGGAAGCACAGCCTAAGCAAGGGTTGATGATGTCAGCCTCTAGTCTCAGTACTGGGGAGGCAGAGGCATGAGGATCACTCCAAGTTTGAAGTTATGTTGGTGTCCATAATGAACTTAGGCCAATCAGAGTTATACAGCAAGATCCTGCCTCAAAAATATCCCAGGGCATAAAGGTCCCCTTGCCTCTCAGAGATGAACAAATACAGATTGTCTTTCCTGTCATACATTTGCTACTTTACTCGTGTGCCTGTGAGTATTTATAAAAAACAGCACTGTTCAAAGTATTTCCAGTTTTTGATATCTTGCAAATGCCTGTACTACTTGCTTTATTCATTCTAACCATTCCATATCTATTACTGACAAACACACAAAAGACAGTTTTCAGAGCTTCTCAATATTGAACAAGGAAGCAGTAAATATATTGGTATCTCTTGTTATACACATACAAGTTTACTAGGCTATGTGAATGGAATGGCACAGTTGTGGATTTGGGCATAGCATATTGCTAGCTTTCCAGTGAAGTACTAATTTACAACACTAAGAGCAGTGCCCTTATTACTAACACGTAGTGTCCTTAGGTTAAATTTTTGTTATATGACTTGTGAAATTACCTTAGTTTGTGTTTCAATGAAAGATAGTGAAACTGTCAATCTTCCCATTTCCTTATTGTTTGTGTTCCTTTTTCTGGAATTTTTCTGTTTCCTGTTGAGTAGTCTTCCATTGTTGTGCTTTAGATGTGAATTTATGATTAATTCTTAATCTCAATCCACTGTTGGTTATATGATCTCCAAAACCTTTTGTAGTTTATGTGTTAACTATAATGCATCAGTGGTTAGACAGGTGTTGATGTAGCACAGAGACCCTTGAAGCACAGAGACCTCCTGAAACTCACAAAGCTTTGCTTGTTCACTATGTGTTTTTAATAAACCTGGAGCAAATTTTTAAGCAGGTATGAGTTAAAGATCTAGCTTTAATCCTTCCATCCAGAGGGATGTTTCCACCATACTATTGTTGTAGAGTAGATGTCTATGTTCCTAGCCCTTCCCTTGGTTGTTATATATTCTTACCTTAAAGCCTCAATTTTTAAGTATTTTTTCAAAGTATTTTTTATTTGAAAAGGCCAATTTTATTATATTTTTAATTAATAAAATCAGTTTCTTATAATTTTTGAGATTATAATTATATCACTCCCCTCCCCCTCCAAACCCTCTCATATGTCTTTCCTAGCTCTCTTTCAAATTCTTTTCCTCTTTTTTCATTAATTGTTACATGTATATAGGATTTCAGTGAGTGCTGTCTTGTGAATTGTCATTCCCTTCCCTTCTTTAGCACTACCTTAACTCTTCCTGATCTTTTATACTTCAATATAAATTCCGGATTATCTTTTCACAATAAGTGAAATACCCTGCCATGCTTTGGGTGGGGGTTAAAATCAATTTTGAAGGCATAAGATCAAAATTCTATATGTAATAATTATGGTTAACTTATACACTATTTATTCAGTTTTTTCTTTGAATATTAAAAGAAAACTTCTTTGTTCCCTAGTAGATTTACATAGCTTTTGGGAGACTTAGTTTTGTATTTTTATTTTATTTTATTACTGATTTTCCTCAGTGATATGAGATTTATTTGTAATTGCCTTATGATCTATTAGTCTTATGGGAAGAATATTAAGAAATACTATTTTCTAATTGTTCATGCCATTATTTTGTTACTTTGGAATACAAATACTTTTAAAAATAAGGTGATGTTCATCTGCTTCTCATAAAGGACAACACAGATCTACCACATTTCATTTCGGCGATATTCTCCCAGATATAAACCTGAAAGATTTTCAAATAGGCTCTTAAATGTGCAAACTCAACTACTCATGGCAGCATACATCGCAAGAAGCAGACAGTGAGGACTGAAAGGTCCATCCAGCAGATTTGGATAATTTAAGTGTATAGCCCAGTGGCACTTAGTACACACATAGAACTTTGTAACTACCGCTTGCCCTATTCTAAAAATTATTCTCACAGAAAACCCTAAGGACACTGAGGAGTTACTCCTTAATTTCTTAATTTCTCAGTCTCTGGAAACTGCCCATCTTCTTTCTGTCTCCATGATTTTGCCTAATCGGGATATTTTTAATTAATGGACCATACTGTATGGGAGCTCCTATATCTTATTTTTTTTATTAATTAGGATATCTTCAAGGTTAGTCCACATGGTAGTATGTACAACATTGCTCTCATTTCTATGAATGAATAGTACTCCAATGTCTGTGATGGTGAGTGTATATACACATTACATATATTACGTTTTGTTTATCTGCTTGATAAAAGAAATCTGCTGGATGGACCTTTCAGTCCTCACTGTCTGCTTATTTCGATGTATGCTGCCGTCAGTAGCTGAGTTTGCACATTTAAGAGCCTCTTTGAAAATCTTTCAGGTATGTATCTGGGAGAAAATTACTGAAATGACATGTGGTATTTCTGTTTCACTTTATGAGAAACAGATGAACTTCTTCCCATAGCAATTGGAGTAGTACATTCCGACTAGTGAAGGTTCTAACTATTCCACATCTTTGTCAATACTTATTTTCTTTGTTTTCAAAATTAATTTATTCTTTGACATTTTTGAATACATGAGAAAATACCTTCTGATCAAACGTATCTCTCTACTCTCATTTCCTTCCAACCTTCAGTATCCCCCATGTTCCTTCCATCAAGTTTGTATCTTGTTTTCATGTCTTTTTTTCTTTGTAGCATACTGGTTTTATCCAGGGCCACTTGAGTTGGCATTGTTAGGAAGCTATCAACAGTGGCATGGGTAACTCTACGGTGGCTATGATGTCACCGAAGACAGACTTTCTTCCAGCAGCTTCCCACTGTCATTAACTTCCCCTGGCAGCCTGTGACTGCGACTGAATGTTTACTGGCTCATTCTTATTAAGATCCTAAGCAGGCAATTGCAGCTACTGTGAGTTCAAGAGTGCCATGCCCATAGAAGAGAATTTCATAATCTTCTTCCCTATTTCACAATTTTTAAAATTACTATGGCTCTGTAATATAACTCAGAATCAGACTTCTAGTAGTCTTCTTGTTTTTCAGAGATGCTTTTGGCTCCTTGAGGTCTTTTGTCCTTCTAAGTGAATGTTTTTTTTTTTCTGTGAAGAAATGATTTGAGACTTTAATTGGGTTTTCATTAAGTCTGTAGATTTCATTTGGTAGGATGGATATTTCCTAACATTAACCCTTCCCATACTGAGTCTCTCTGTGTTCTACTGTCACCTTCAGTCTCTCTAGAAGTTTGAAATATTCACCGTAGAGGCCTTTCACTTCCTTAGTTAGGTTTATTCTAGATATTTTGTTTTGTTTTGAGACTATTGTGAATGGGATTGTTTCCCTGATTTCCTTATTATTATGTTTGCTGTTGGTATATTCAAAGACTACTGGGTTTTGTATGTTAATTTTATAACCTGCCATTTTGCTGAAAGTGTTTAATCAGCTATAGGGGTGTTCTGATAGATACTTACCTATTCTGGTAAATCCTTATGTTTAGAATCACATCATCTGCAATTAAAGACACTTTGACACTTTCCTATTTTTTTTTCCTTCTGTCTTATTGCTTTAGCTAAGACTTCACATACTAGTGGGAGAAAGGACAACCTTCTCTTATCCTAATTTCATTGGCAGTGCTTAAGAGTTTTTCTTCATTTAGTGAGCTAGGTAGTTTTATGTTGACACAAGCTAGAGTTATCTGAAAGGAGAAATCTCAATTGAGAAAATGCTTCCCTAAGATCTGACTGTAGGGAATTTTCTTATTTAGTGATTGATAGGGGAGAACTTAGCCTATTGCAGGTGGTGCCATCCTTGGGTTGGTGGTCCTGGGTTCTCTATGAAAGCAGATTTAGCAAGCCATGGAGAGCAAGCCAGTAAGCAGCACCTCTCCATGACCTCTGTATCAGTTCCTGTCTTCAGGTACCTGCTCTGTTTGAATTCTGTTCTGACTTCCTTCAATGATGAACAGTGATATAGAATCTAAGCTAAATAAATGCTTTCCTCCCCAATTTGTCTTTTGGTCATGGTGTTTTGCTGCAACAGTAGAAATCCTAACTAAGATATTTAACAAGTTTGTTCGATGTATGTTTGTTATATACAGACCTTATGTTGATACAAGATGTCTACATCTTTAGGCTCTCCAGGACTTTTATTATGAAGGGTTGTTAGATTTTGTCAAAGGCCTTTTAAGAGTATCTATTGAGACAATCATGTGATTTGTATCTTTCATGTAGTGGAATACTTTTTTATTTACATAAGTTGAATCATCCCTGCATATATGGAATGAAGCCAACTTAATCATGATGAGTGGTTTTTCTCTATTTTCAAATATTTTATTTGAAATTTATTTAGAATTTTTATGTTTATGTTCATGAAGGAAATTGGTTTATAATTTCCTTTTTGAATTATGTGTTTGTCTAATTTGGGAATCATGACCAAACTGACTTTATAAGAAGAATTTGGAAGTGTTCTATCCCTTTATATATTATTGAATAATGAGAGGAGTGCTGGTGTTAGGTCTTCTTTGAAAGTCTGCTAGTATTCTGTACTTAATCTATCTGGGCATGAGCTTCTTTTAGTCAGAAGATTTTTAATTAGCACTTTTACCCCATTGTTGGTTCTAAATATTTTTAAATTATTTGTTTCTTTTGGTTTAACTTTTAAGATCATATACATCTAAACATGTTTCCATTTCTTTTAGATTTTCTAGTTGTGGAATATAAAATTTTAAAATATGTCTTCATGATTTTCTAGATTTCATTAATACCTGTTATAATATCCCCTCTTCACCTCTAATTTTATTAATTTGTGCCCTTCCTTTTTTTTGGTTAATTTGGATAATGGTTTGTCAATCTTGTTTATCTCTTCAGAGAACTCAGTCTTGATCTCATTGATTCTTCCTATCATTTGTTGTGTTTTATTTTTATTTCATTAATTCCTGTCTCATCTTTTGTTACATCTTCCCACATACTAATTTGGGGCTGTGTTTATTCTTGTTTTTCAAATAATTAAGGTGTATCATTAGATTGTTTATTTGAGATCTTTCTGATTTTTTATTTTAGGTATTTAGTGGTATAAATGCCTTCTTAGGACTGCCTCCCTTAAATTCCATAGGTCTTGGTATATAGTATCTTCATTTCATTCAATTCGAGGAGATGCTTTTATTTAATTCTTGATTTCTTCAATGACTCATGTGTCATGTGTTGCAGAATATTAATCTCAAGGGCTTCTAACCCACCTTTGATAATTCAGTTCACAGATAAAAGACCCACAACTTCTATTATTTACAATAAGCCTTAATCAGCACTAGTACTAGGCAGACCTCTACCCTCTATGCTATTAAAATATATTTCCCATCAATAACCCCAAGTTATTACTTATAATGTTTCATCTGGGCTGCTTTTAATTCCAATTGGACAGACCTCATGGCCATGCTTTCTTGACTCCTAACCCACAGCATCTTTCTTCTCTCCCACTTTCTTCTTCTTCTGTGGTCTCCCCAGCCTCCAAGTTGGAGAAATCCAAACCCTGCCTGTCTCTTCTGTCCAGCTGTTGGCTATTGGCAACTTTATTTAACCGATGGTTTTAAATCAAGGAGTAATGTCATATTGTACATGCAGATTCTTTTGTTCCTGGGAGCAACTAGGCCTTGGGGACCAGTACTTATCATTATAATACATATCAAAAGATCAAATCTCAACAATCATGCAATAATGTATTGTTTAATCTTCACAAGTTTATATATTTTCTGTAACTTATCTTGCAATTGATTTGTCTTATGATCAGATAGAATACAAGAAATTATTTATATTTTCCTATGTTTAAGATTTGCTTTCACATAGTAAAACACAAAGCAAATCTTAAACATGGTTGTCCCAGCAAAACATCATCCCACTGACGTTCCAAGGAACCCATAAGTTTCCACTTCAGTCTTTCCCTGAAAGTTAACTACTGTCCACAATATGAGTAGTAGGGAGTGTTGGTGCAGGCCATCAACAGCCTCTGCCACCATGTTTTGTGAGTTCATTTACCTGTACATGATACTTTTGAGGCAGGACTGGCTAATTTCCCACTTCTGCTGTCTCTACTAAGTGTTGTGAGTCTCTTTACAGCCAGACATCTTATCATCTGTGTCAACTCTGGCCTGTTCTTTGCTTCTGAATTCTCTCCCACCATGCATTCTCAATTTTTTTTTTTTTTTTTTTGTATTTTGATTGTAACATATAGTGGGTATAGCAGGGCATCTTAATTTGGTTTTGATTTGCATTTGTTCAAAATTTTATTGTATTAAGTATCTTTTCATATGTTCTTTAAAAAATGTCTATTTGAGTCTTTTGCCAAATTTTAATTGGGTTGGTTTCCGATATGAATTATGTCATCTGACTACAACAATAATATCAAGTATATGGTTTGCATATACTTTTCCCATTCTGTTTCTTTTGATGTTTTAAACTGTGATGAAACACACAGTATGTGTTTATGTAAGTATCTCTATCCCTGTGTGAGTGCATGTGCTTATTGTTTGTTTCTTGCACTCTGATGTCATATGTGAAGCTCTATTACCAAGTCCAAGGTTATGAATATTCACACCTATGTTTTATTCTAAGAGTTTTATGATGTTAGCTCTTATCCATTTATAATTAGGAATATATTCACAAAATTCTTCCTACAAATGACTTGCTAAACTTTATCATTGTAATTCTTTTAAAATAATAGTTACTATTTTCCTATTATTTTTCGATTTAATTTAAATGGTAAAATTTTCTAGTTTCCCATAAGTTTAATAATTTTTAATTACATTTTATATTCCATCTTTAACAGGCTTATTTTAAATACAATTATTTTATAGAGTTTTTCATATCAGATCAAAAAGGAAAGGGAAGAGCTTCACAACTATTTTAAGGACTTGGGTTCCGACTATACTTGGAAGAGGGTAGCAGCATGATGTGACTTATGTTCTAAAGAATTGCTTTGACTATAGGCTGACATCAGAAGACTAGGTGACAGAGTATGTTGGAAGATTACTGGCATAGTCCAGAAGCCAGATGGATGCTGCTAACAAGTTCAGTAGCTGTGAAAATGGCAGGAGGGTATAGGCAGATGGTTTCCTGCTGTGTGGACTATAGGCTGTAACAAAGAAAAAGAAATTAGGTGCTAGTTCCAGCAGGTAGGAGTAAAAGACCATCAACCCAACTGGCCGAATTGGAGCAAGCTTTTTTGCTGTGTGCAGCAGAATATCCCTGGCCTACCAGTCGTCTCCCCTAATGTGGATTTCAGAGAGCAGCCCTGGACATGGTGAAGATAAGGTTTTTATAGCTAAGGAGTAGTGGGGTTCAAAATGGGGGATTTGTCAAGAAAATAAATGGGAGTCATAGAAGCAGAACATAAGCATAATAACTTGATCATGACAGCCTTTTGAAACAAGACCTGGGTACAAGGTGTTCATGACAAGGTGGTTATAGCAACACCTTAAAACAAAGGCATGGCTGCCATTTCTTGGAACAGGCAGTACAGAGCCATTTGTAGTTGACATTACAGGTAGGGCATAGACCAATTCTGAAGAAACAGAGATTTCAGTATAAACAGGAATGAACCTAGCTTGTCTTTTCTATAAGATGGCTTTCAAGCCCAAGATGAAGGCAGGCTATGTTATCATAGACATGGGTCTCCTTGTACTTTTCAATTAGCTGTTATTATTTTCCTAAAATCTAACATTTCTCTAAGATTTTATAAGTAGAGCAGATTCGTGTTACTTCAACTAAGCATATTCTGGAACTGGAAGCCAACGAATTGAGTTCTAAAATATTTTCTTCTGTTTAAATATATCCATAAAATTTTTGTCCTAGTACCTGGCTAGATGTGTGGCACATTTGAGTCTTTGAAGAAAGGCAGAAACTTTCTGCTACCTGAGCTTGTTGAGGGGATCCTAGAGATGTGTTCCTTGCTACAGCTCTCCATTGGCAGCAGATGTGCTAACAGGGTGTCTTAGAATTGCCCCAGCAGTTTCTGACAAGGAAATAAATATCTGGAAAGATGTACGGAGGGAGAATTTCTTCTCAGCAATTACCACAATGTAGATAGGGGACTTTCATTTTTCTTTTGTTTCCTTCTATTACGAAGGTACAAAGTTTCCAGTCATTAGAGCACCAGAATTCTCCCACCTGGGAACATGATTCTATGCCAGTGGTTGTATTTCTTGTTTATTGTGGTGTAATGTCTTGGTAAAGGAAGAATCAAGAGACTAAAACTAAGGCACTACCTTTACTAAAAATCTTTTGTAGTTTTTGTTTTGAAAACTAATGAAAAATTGTGCTTGTAATTTGGAGAAAGGCAGATCTAGTGATTGCTACTTCCTCAATACTGACTTCTTTTGTGTCTCAGAAAGCCATTTCTTGTTGTTGGTTGCAACTGTTAGAAGAGTGAGGTTGTAAACAAGGTAGTGGATAGCTAGCCATCTTCTATCCACATGAAGGATGCAGTGACCACCCTATCCATGTGAATTCAATAAACATTGCTCTGTCGCCTATGGCTCCCAGAGCCTGTCCTCCAGAATCCAACTTCTGCTTCCTTCTCATGCTTGAATAGAAAGGAGCTAGGAAAAAGACTCCTGTCAGAGAGTTGCTAATTGCAAATGGATAGTAAATAATCTAGAAAAAATTCGCATATTAATCCCCTGTCTGTGTCTTCCATAAGTGAGCCTCTGCTTTTCTTACTTTGTGCTTCTGTGGAATCATGGTTGGTTGTCTTTGAGCTGTTCAGCTTCATTGCATTTTGGTCCTGGGGGCACCTTTCTGAGACCCCAAATAGCTGACTAAATCCCAGGCCAATTAAGTGAAAATTCTGGGGTAGAACCTGACATCTAAATTTTTAAAGCTTCCCAGGGGATTCTACAGTCTGGTCAATTTTGATAACCCCTGTACTTCATTCTTCTGACTGTAGCCCGGCACACTTGACAAAATTCATGTTAGCAAGCTGTGTGTGCTTGTGGACTAGATTCCATCACATCTCTGTTAACTGCTCAGAAGCAGAGCCTGGCTGTGTGGACTAAGAAGGAAAACACTATGCAAATATAGGACTCTCATCATTAGACTTTCAGCAGACTTTTGACGTGTATGGGTTTTACAAAGAGTAAGTTTCTCTATATGTCTGTTAGCCAAGGTACACATTACTTATTGGAGCTGAATTCTGCATGCCAGCACAATGAATGTTTTTTTTTAAAAAAACACCTTATTTTCACAATGTTGCCTGGTTATGAAACTTAACGATAGGATTCAAAACTTTAAAATCAATTTTTGTGACTATTTTATGGAAGGCCAATTAGTATAAACCAAGTAATTAAACTTGATTTTGCTTAATTGCCAGTGTTATATGCCTGGTTCTCATCTTTGAAACGATTAGAAGCTTTGTCACTGAAACTACATTCTTCAAATTGGCATATTAGTGTCTAAAATTATAAAGAAAAATATAGTTAGACTAAGTGATAGAATTAAAAATTTGAAGACCAGTGTGAGCACAAATTTGATAAGAGCTTGTATATTTTGTAATTCATTCTTTGATGTGTGTTTATGAGTATGGGTAGTAGGCATGCTCCTTGAAAGTCAAAGTTGCTTCTGATGTGAGTTCCTGCCTTACTTTGTAGAAGCAGTTTCTTTTTTGTTTCTACCTTGTAGTGTACTCTAGGTTAGATGGCTCCAGACCTTCAGAGAGATTCTACTGTGTCCACCTCCCATTTTGATATAGGTTTGATACTGGAGTGCTGGAGTTACATACATACATACAAATATACAAATATATATACATACATACAAATATATATGTATAATATATATTTGCATCTGTTTCTTTTTAACAGGGATTACAGGGATTAAATCATCTCATCAGGTTTACACAGCACATGCATTATCTCTGCCATTGTTCTGGCCCTTATATTGTTTTAAATGACATTAATTTGGGGTTTGGAAGACAACCTGAGTTTACGCTTTTGTGGTGTGACCTTGGATAATTTATACTTCTTCACATTGATTTGTTTTTGATATGCCAATCAGAGTTAACAACGTTTCCTTACAGTGATCACTTCGAAGATGAAATGAGACAATTAAATGAAAATACTTGCTATGCTGCAAAATGCCAGAACAATGTTGTCATGTAGAAGATGAGCCACATTAATGGTGTGACTTTGTTTTTCTGTAATTTTTGGTAAATGTGATTGGAGAGACTTTAGGGATAGGTTTTTTTTTTTTTTTTTTTTGTCTTAGGCGCTGAACATTTCTAATTTAAGTGCTAAATAGCCATTTGAGAAAAGCAACTGTTTCTTATTAACAGAGGGCCCAGTATTAAATGTGTCTCATCACTCCAAAGCATAAATTACTCTTTTATAATAAATCAGTACTTGAGCATTGCATTACTAATCTTAGTAATTGACAGTATCTGATTCTTTCTGAGGCTCTCATCTTCCCCTAGCTTCTGGGGAATACTGAGGAACTCAAATGACGCTAGGTCATGATCATGTTGGGTGTTTGGTACTTGTAAGCAAAAGTAGGGGCAGGCAAGATATCAAACTGATTCAGGCATGTCTGGGTGTGTATGAGGATGGAAAGGGTTGGGCTGGAGAGATGGCTCAGCTGTTAAAGTCTAGGCTAACAACCAAAAACATAAGAGGACGGAAGGGGTAGCTTCAGAGGCCAGTTTATTAGATGGGAACTAAGGACTCTTGTGTCCAATCTATCAACAATCTGTTTATCCAATTAATAACAAAAAATTTCAGGAGAAGTTCAGCCACCCCAAACAAAGACAACTGAGGAAATGTGAGTCTAGATTAAGAATAGTTTATAGGTCCTTTGAGGGAATGGAAACCTACCTACTTGCTTTTCCTAGTCTAGGCCTGTTATTGACTAAACTGGACCTTCAGTAGATATTTGAAGCCCCAGTCTCCAATATAAAGGCGTTAGGAAATAGGCCTTTAAGGAAATAATTATCACTAAGTCATGCAGAGATGGTAGAATCCTAACTGATAATGGACCAGAGCCTATATGTAAGAAGAGACTTCAGTTCACATAGACTCATCATGGAAGCTATGTCCAAAAGTTGAAGTGTGAGGCTTCACCAGAAACCAGCCTATATGACACTGTTGTCTCAGTCAGTTTCAAGAACTAACAGAAAATAGTTTTCTATTATTTATTATAGCGGGATTATCTTGGACCTGCCAGTGATATAAATAATGATACAGAGGCTTTTTAATAATTTTTAGCTTAGGCCTTTTAGCTAAGACAGCTACCCAGCTAACCCTGGCCCTACATCTTGCCATGTGGCCAGCTTTAAATCTCTGCTCCACTCTGGTCTGTCTTTTCACCTGTGTTTCCTGGGGAATCTCTCACATTTGCCTTTTCGCCCAGCATTTCTCTCTCTGCCCAGAAGTACCGCCTTCCACTTCCTGCCCAGCTATTGGCCATCAGCTCTTTATTACAACCAATCAGATGCAATTCTAGATTGCCTTAGGCAAGTGAGGATGACAACATATTTATAAAATATGAGTTGATGGGCCACAGAAACAACAATACCAAGATCCTGCCAGGTTTTTAGCTCTCTGTGGGTACAGAATTAACAACTGAATTTACAGAGACACACCCTCACACAGTGTACCCCAACAATTTGTGTCTTGCCACCCAGTCTGTTGCAGCATTTGGGGGAAGCAGCTCTAGGAACAGTATGATTTGGTGCCTGAATCTTAAAAGAGAAAAATGTTTAATGTAAAGTAAAAGAGCTGATATTAATCAGCTGTCACTGTAATAAAATACCTAAGAGGAGTCAACCTAAAAAAGGCTTACTTTAGCTCACAGTTTTAGTTTCAGAGCTCTAGTCCAATACTGGTTGGCCTTATAGTTTCAGACCTTTACTAGTAAAGCCCATCCCAGCAAAACATAGGGGAAAGAAAGATTTTGTACCTGATGGTTCTGCAGGATGTAGAACTCTGGTCCAAATCTTCACTACAAGGAAATGCCCTAGTGACTTAATTTCCTTCTACTAGACCCTACTCTGATTTCTTCTTCTTCCAATAGCTTCACAGCCTGTTGACCCTAAACCACGGGACACTTCTACATCATGGCACAGACAGACTGCAAAGGTTCTTAATCAATGCTACCAGAGAATGGAGCTTTATAACATTACTGTGAAAATTGCTCTTTCTAGTGAGAGCAGCTTCAGGACCCAGGAAGAGCCAAGTGCCTACAGTGAGCAGAAGGCAGGTGGTGAGGGTCAGAGGTCAGACAGTGATAGGTGGTCTGTGAATCAGCAAGAATCACTATGGCTTCCTGTCTTGGTACAGTAGTACAGTGGAGCTTAGCAGGGCACATCTGCAGGTACAACTTGGACATAATTAGGATCACCAGGAAGACCAATGGCAGGGGATGCCTTGGTCATCACTGTCAAGAATGAGAAACCTAATCCAAGAGAGAGGAGGACATGAGAAACTTAAGATTCTTTTTTCTTGTTGAGTATCTGTGAGACACCTTCTAGAAAGTTCCACAGTCTCTAGAACAGAAGAAACTTCGAAATGACCTAGGGGCCATGTGAAAATAAGAGTGAGTTTATTTGTATAGGTATGTAGGTATGTGGGAATATGGGCATTCATGATGTAGAGACCAGGCTCTGCAGAAATTTTACCTGTTTCTGCAATGCCGAGCAGTGTTTTGTTTTTTATTTTGTTTTGCTTTGCTCTTCAGTATTATACCTATTTTCTGTAAAATAGCTCTGTAAGTACATACTATTTCTTCTTCTTTTTTAAGTAAGGAAAAGGTCCTGGAAGTTGTGGGATTTTCCCAGGGGTATATACTTAGTGCTCCTGGCAAGCAGAACATATTGACTCCAACGTACACATTTAGCTTACTAGTATTTTGTTACTGCTATGAATCATGATGTAAACATGTTTGTTTTCTGATGGTCTTAGGTAATCCCTGTGAAAAGGTCATTGGACCCCCAAAGGGGCTGCAACCCACATGTTGAGAACCGTTGTTCTAGATGATTAAGAGACACTGAGAGCCCTCAGCACTGCCTTATTTTACTTTTTTCTTCTTGTGTCTTAAATGTAAATCATTTTGTTTCAGTGTTGGAGACAGATCTTGCTGCCATCCCAAGGGAATAAAATATATATTCTCTGAGTTCCATATATACGAATTTTGTTTACTTCACATTGTCATAGTTTAGGAAATAATTTTTAGGAATGATTAGAAAATAGTCCCAGGGGTGCACAAGAATATGTCTAAATAAACCTCAGGGTAATTTGTGGGGATTTTATTGTTCTGTACAATTAGCATTTATATTGTCTCAGTAAAAGGCTACGTGGAAAGTAAAGTTTAATGTTCAAAGGAGAGAAAATATACTGAATCCATCTCCATATGATTTTTCAAGAGCAAGAAAACTGTGGCTCCTTCAGAACAGGGTCCAAAGTGAGAGAGTGAGTGAATGTATGGTATAGTCAGAGTTCTATTACTTTTAGAAGGATGGCAGAAAAATTCAAGCTGTGAGAAATCAGGGAGAGCTGATGGGGAATAAGAGAATATATTTCTAGGTGAGAAATATAACAATAACTACTCTCTCTCTTTCTGAGAAGTTTAGACTTAAAAAGAGGGTGCTGTGTAACCATGACTACAAGGCAGAGGCATGGCACGACTGGACTGTATCATAAAAAGATGTGCTTGCGGCTTTGGAGAATGTGGTTCTCAGAGGCAGCCTAGCAGAGAGACCAACAGAGACAAACAGCAACCAGAAAATATGCCATGAGGGATGCACAGGGGCTTGAAATTTGATGTCAAAACAGTAGAAACAGAACAGGAGTTATCATGACCCTAAGACTTTCCCAACCATTGACATACGGACCAGAGACTCTGGTCGTTTATAGTAAACACTGATTCCTGACACTTTATAACCTTCTTCCTAGAACACAGATTTAGAACTTTGAGGATCATCTCATGATGCTGTTTGAGTAGCTCTAGTAGCGTGTTACTTATCTCCTAGTTTATATAAATACCACAGATATTCTGATTTAAAAGAGTACTAATATACTCCTGTGAGGCCTGTAGGCCAAGGCTGTTTTCAAGATGGATAAGATGTTTCTTATTGCTAAATTTTTGTAACCCAGCAGAAAAGCAGAAACAAAATCTTCATAATTAAAAACCAATGTCTTGAGCATATTTATAGACAAAGTGATGGATTTCAACATGACAGTTTCATTCAGGTATTTCACATACTTCATGGTTCCCTACCGTTACCCTCTCCTTAAAATTGATTTTAAAGAGAAAGGGTCTTTCTATGTAGTGGAGACTTTTCCTAAACTCTTGACTCAGCCTCCTGAGTACAGGAATTATGAAACACATACTCACAAACGTGTGTGTTATTCCTAGGGATGGATGGATATATAGTATAACCTGCTCAGTCTGGATGCTACTTGTCTGTTTGTATGTACATGGTTTTGGGGATGCTCATTTGCTATGGGATAACTAATTGGGGGTCTTTTCCTAGGGAAAGACTACTTCCACTACGAGTGTTTCTTAGTTGCTTGAGGTTCATTGTCTAGGGTTGAGGCCCCATGAGATCCCCTTGCCATGTTAGTATGCCCATTAGTTGTTCTTGCTGCCTAGATATTTTAGTTTTTAACCTAATGTTTTCTATGCTGCTGTTTAAAATTTTTCAAAGCCCTCTTTGTAATAATTTCAACAATTTCAAGTTCATCTTTGTCTTTACCAGTACCTGTTAGAAGACATAGGATACATTTAGAAGACAATCTTTTTTTCTTATAGACAAGTTATTAATGTACTACTGGAGGGGTACTTAAAATTAATCTTACAGCTCTCAGATATACATATTGTTCCTCTACACAGAGTAGAAAAGTTGAATTAGCAACGTGTACAGTTGCTATACACACCATAATTAGGATGCTGGGATAATTAGGATACGTACTTACTCTGAAAACAATTAAAACTCCATTTCAGAAATTTATTCTCTAAGGAGCATGCCTAGCTTGGTTATGAGGGAAGATTCAGTTAGGTAAGGCATCTTTTCTGATGTGTCATGTAGAGTGTCTATAACAATAGAAAATGCCATCATGTCAGCCTGAAAAAACATCTGAATAAATGAATTATTTTAATATATGTTTTCCTTTGACATATTTTTCTGTTTTAAAAGATAATTATTATTATTTTACATGAATGATTGTTTTATCTGCATGTATGCATGTGTACCACGTGAGTACATGATGCCTATAGAGGTCAACAGAGGTGTCACATCCACTGGGACTACAGACAGTTGTGAGGTGAAATTTGATGCTGGTAATAAAACCTGCAGCCTTTACAAGCCTTGTCTCCATCCCTCTGAACTGAAGTATATTTTTTCTAAAATTGTCAATCAAACTATAAAAGTAGAAACATACTTTTATTGTGGTTCTTCTAAATTTATTACTTTGTCAGAAAAAGCAAAAGAAATTAGTCTTTTATTACAGAGCCAAAGGAAATCCTTCTCCATTTCCTAGCAGATCTCAGTTGGTAGACTGAGCTCTTGAGAGGAATGCTTTTTTTTTTTTTTCTGATGGTATAATATTTCTTTTTTTTTTTTTGTTTTTGGATATTTACTTTATTTACATTTCAAATGTTTTCCCTTTTCCAGGTCTCCCCTTCAGAAACTCCCTATCCATCCCCATCCCCTGCCTCTATGATGGTGCTCCCCCACCACACCCATACACCCACTCTCATCTTCCCTCCCTAGCATTCCCCTATAATTGGGTATCTAATACCCTCAGGCCCAAGAGCCTCTCTTTCCACTGATGTCCAACAAGGCCCTCCTCTGCCACATATGTGGCCAGCACCATCGTCCCTCCACGTGTATTCTTTGGTTGGTGGTCCAGTCTCTGAGAGCTCCAGGGGATCTGGCCAGTTGACACTGTTGCTCCCTCCATGGGGCTGCAAACTCCCTCAGCTCCTTCAGTCCCTTCTCCAATTCCTCCATCCATGAACCCATGCTCAGTCCAATGGTTGGCTTCAAGCATCTGCTGCTGTATTTGTCAGGCTCTCTCTGAGCCTCTCCGGAGCTTATCATTCTTCCTTCAGCAATCACTTCCCAGCATTCACAATAACATCCAGGTTTGGTGACTGTATATGGGAAGTATTCCCAGGTGGGGCAGTCTCTGGATGGCCTTTCCCTCAGTCTCTGCTCTATACTTTGTCTCCAAAGTATTTTGTTCACCCTTCTAAGAAACACTGAAACATTCACATTTTGGTCTTCCTTCTTCTTAGGTTTCATATGGTCTGTGAATTGAATCTTGGGTATTCCAAACTTTTGGGCTAATATCCACTTAACAGTGAGTACATACTGTGTTTGTTCTTTGTGACTGAATTACCTCACTCAGGATGATATTTTCAAGTTCCATCCATTTGCCTGAGAATTTCACGAAGTCGTTTTTAATAGCTGACTAGTATTCCATTGTGTAAATGTACCACATTTTCTGTATCCATTCCTCTGTTGAGGGACATCTGGGTTGTTTCCAGCTTCTGGCTATTATAAATATGGCTGCTATGAACATAGTGGTGCATGTGTCCTTATTACATGTTGGAGCGTCTTCTGGGTATATGCCCAGGAATGGTATAGCTAGGTCCTCAGGTAGTACTACATCCAATTTTCTGAGGATCCACCAAACTGATTTCCAGAGAGGTTGTATCAGCTTGCAATCCCACCAGCAATGGAAGAGTGTTCCTCTTTCTCCACATTCTTACCAGCATCTGCTGTCACCTGAGTTTTTGATCTTAGCCATTCTGACTGGTGTGAAGTGGAACCTCAGGGTTGTTTTGATTTGCATTTCCCTGATGACCAAGGATGTTGAACATTTCTTTAGGTGCTTCTCAGCCATTCGAATTTTCTCAGTTGAGAATTCTCTGTTTAGCTGCTCCCCATTTTTCAATAGGGTTATTTGGAGTCTAACTTCTTGAGTTCCTTGTATATATTGGATATTAGCCCTCTATAGGGTGTAGGATTGGTAAAGATCTTTTCCCAGTCTGTTTGTTCCTGTTTTGTCCTATTGACAATATCCTTTGCCTTACAGAAGCTTTGTAATTTTATGAGGTCCCATTTGTCAATTCTTGATCTTCGAGCATAAGCCACTGGTGTTCTGTTCAGGAATTTTCCCCTGTGCCCATGTGTTCGAGACTTTTCCCCACTTTCTCTTCTATTAGTTTCAGTGTATCTGATTTCATGCGGAGGTCCTTGATCCACTTGGACTTGAGCTTTGTACAGGGAGATAGGAATGGATCAATTTGCATTCTTTTACATGTTGACCACCAGTTGAACCAGCACTGTTTGTTGAAAATGCTGTCTTTTTTCCACTGGATGCTTTTAGTTCCTTTGCAAAGATCAAGTGACCATAAGTGTGTGGGTTCATTTCTGGGTTCATTTCTGGGTCTTCAATTCTATTCCATTGATCTACCTGTCTGTCACTGTACCAATACCATGCAGTTTTTACCTCTATTGCTCTGTGGTACAGCTTGAGGTCAGGGATCCTGATTCCCCCACAATTTCTTTTATTGTTGAGAATAGTTTTTGCTATCTTGGTTTCTTTGTTATTCTAAATGAATTTGAGGATTGCTCTTTCTAACTCTATGAAGAATTGAGTTAGTGAGCAGATTCCAGTTGCAAATGTATCTTTTCAGTTTTGCTTTGACTTCCTTCTCAGTACTTACATCACACATAAAATGGTTGGCACTCCTCTTTCGACTTTGGGATCCTGGGGTCTTTTGAGAACACATATTAACAACACTGGAGCAGGAAGGTAAAATGAACTCACCAGTGATTCCTTCATGGAGCTCAATTTTAGGCCATCATTCACTGTATGATTTTATGCAAGAAAATGAATGTTTTCAACAAGTCTTACTGTGTTTGAAAGGTAGTATTGTCATGTTTCCCACAGCATATAGTCAGATTTAATCATAAGCACACATTATGATATTTCCAGTCATGCTGGGAATGATAGGCATATTATTTTAATTACTTGTAGAGCTGAGGCATCCCCCCCAGTGCTCACTGTTAAACTTGTTGTTTGCTGTGTCTTCAAAATATTTATCTCCCAGCATGAGTTTCTTTTCTTTTCCTAGTACTGAAAGGGCATGTTTTTCCTCTGGCAATTTCATATAGTGCATTAAAATTTTTACTAGTTCTTTAAATGTTTAGTACAACATGTTTTGATCGTATTTGTACCAAATTTTGTGCCTAAAACAACCTTTCAAGACAAGTTTATGCTTCCCAACTATTCATGAATGTTTGCTCTTCCACCAGAATGTTGATTTACCCCACTGCCACTTGCTAACAATTGCCAATAGCACCAAGACTAGGGATGGGATTATGTTCCCAACTCTTCTCCCCATGTTGGAATTTTGTTTGGCTTGGGCTTGCATGCTATCACAATCACTGTGACTTTATAGGTGTAATTAACCTGATGTTTCCAGAAGACATTATTTTCTTGTACTCATTTACCACCTCTGGCTTCTAACATTATTTCTGTTCCTTCTCCAATGATCACTGAGCCTTGAGAAGAGGGCTCAGTATATATTTTCCCTTTAGGGCTGAGAATTCTTCAATTTCTTACTCTATATATGTTGGCCAGTTGTGGGTCTCTGTGTTAGGCACCATCTACTGCAAATAGAAGGTTCTCATATGAGGGTTGAAATTACATTGATCTACAGGTATAGCAATAAGTCATTAGAGATACTATATCCATTTAGTAGCATAACAGTAGTAGATTCTTCCTTGGAGCTCTCACCTGTATGGCCACAAGTTCATGGGCCTGCGATGGTCTCAGGTATGGGTTTTATCTTGTGGAGAAGGACTTAAATCAACCTAGAAAGTGGTTGATTACTCCATGATACTCATGCCACAAATGCATGAGTAGGTATGTTTTGCCAAAAGAGACAATATTCACAGCTGAGTATGATTGATTGTTTGATTATTAGTCTTCTATTTTAGTACTGTGCACAGCACTTTCTAGCAGTGTACAAACTATTCAGGTGGGCTGAAGCTCCTAGGTCAGTACCAGCTTGATTTCAGGAACTCAGTATGTTGTGTCTTCAGTTAAGTGTCTTTACTGTTAAGTTTTGGAGGGTAACCAAGTAAGTCAATACATATTTTTTGATGTTAGTAGTTGTTGAACTTTATCAAATGCTTTTGTTTTGTACCATATTACTTTGTACCAATGTAATCTGATCATTAGAATTTCACTTCTGACATGTTAATATGCATTATATCAATACTGTAGAATCTTTTAATATCACTCTGTTCTTTTACTTGGATTAAACTCAGGTTGAGTAAACAAACAGTCAGTGAAACAACACTCCTAAAATATTCATCATTTTTAATGATTTCAGCATGACAAGTAGTATATTTAGTATATGGTTAAAGTATCAGGATTACAATAGTTTTAAATTGCTAATATGTTTTATCCACATAAGTAAAAAAAGAGAACAAATATAAAATATGCATACTGTATACTACTGGGTTTGATTTGCATATATTTCATTTAAGGCACTTGTTTTGTTTTGTTACTGAATTCATATGGAAAAGTGATTTTGGCCTACCTTACATGTTTTCATGATTTGTTTATGTTTCTTTTAATTATTTTGCTGAACTCCATTATCTTATCTTATTGAATGACTTAAAAGGGAAATTATTTCTCCCTCCCTTTTTATGTCTAACATTAGTCATTATTTTTCTTCACATAACCATTTTATTCACATAGTCTCATTTGTAAAATTACCTTTAGTATTTTGCTCAGAAGTGAAATCTAATTTCATATGAATTATAGGAAGATTCAAATTCAAGAGGGGTCATAATTTTCACATTTATTTTTGTATGAATATTTTTGCTATTTTTATATTTTGGACGACTAAAGAAATAATTTGATGTTTATTAACACAAAGCTTGTCCTGACAGTATTAATGATTTTAAATTTCTATTTCATCAGTGTTGATTTTTAGTAATACCAGTGTTTTTCTGTGCCTTTATCATTTAATACTGAATGGTATTCCAAAAATTTATCTGTTTTTCCTAGTTTTTCTAAAGAATTTAACAATTTTTTACTCTGTTTTCAAATTTTTCTTTTCTATTAATTTCTGGGAGTTTTCTTTTACATTTTTAAGATTTGTTACTCTTACCCATAGTTCATTTTTCCCCTTTAGTTTAGCCAACAAACATATCTTATCCTAAGAATTGCTTTGGCTGTCCTTTGCCACTTAGATACAGTGCTTTATTATTGCTTATTTCTAATGTATTTCATTTTGTATTGTAAATATTTTCTCCATTTTCATTTACATGGGATTTTTTGTTACTTTGTTTATACTAGTCAAGTCTGATGTTAACATTTCATTATTTTCTAAGGTGGCAACTTTGTACCTTTTTAAATACTCTTAAGGGTATAATATTGTGGTTGGAGAGATGGCTCAGCAGTTAAGAGCACAGGCTGCTCTTTCAAAGGACTGATATTTACTTCCCAGCACCACACTAGGTGGCTCAAAACAATCTGTAAGTCCAGTTCCAGAGGATTCTATGCTCTCTTATGACCTCTGTGGTCAACAAGCAAGCAGATGGTACACAGATATACATGTAGTCAAGATACTCAAAAATCTTTTTTGATGGAAAAGATGAAGACACCCACAGCCAAACACTGAGGGAGCTTAGTGAATCCTGAAGAAGGGGAGAAAGGATTGTAGGAGCTAGTGGGCTCAAGGACACACACACACACACACACACACACACACACACACACACACACCTACAGAATCAACTAACCTGGGCCCATAGGAGCTCACAGAGACTGAACTACAAACCAGAGAGCATGCACGGGACTGAGCTAGGCCCTCTACATATATGCAACAGCTATGTAGCTTGGTATTTATGTGGAACTCCTAACAGTGGGGGCAGGTGCTGTCTCTGAGTCTGTTGCCTACCTTTGGGACCCTTTCGCCTAGCAGGACTGCCTCATCTAGCCTCAGTAGAAGAAGATACAAGCCTAGTCTTTTTGTAACTTAATATGTTAAGGCTGATTGACATATGTGGGAAGAATCCTCCCCTTTTCTGAAGAGAAAGAGAGGAAGAGTGGGTGGGGGTGGAGTGAAGTGGTGGAGGTAAGGACTGGGAGGTGGGGACAAAGGGGAAACTATAGTCGAGGTGTAAGTTAAATGAACAAATTAACTTAAAAATTTCTATGTTGTATAAAATTCTTGAAAATCTTGCTTCTATTTTGTTTTCCATTGGTAAACTTTGTCCTAATTTTCCGTTTGATGTTTTGTTTTGTTTTGTTTTTGGGAAATACATCTGCATTGTTTGCTTGGCTGTGGAAGTTTAATGCACTCTGGATTATGAAACTAGTTCTTCTGGGCAGCATTAGTTCAGTTCTTCTGTTAAAGCTCCAAGGCATTCTTATAAACTATTTATGTTAATATCTCAACCTGGGAATATTTACCTAGATAGCTAAATGTACCCTAATATTTACATAAGTTGTAGATAGTGTTGCTTGTGATAATGCAGTTAATTTCCCCTTAGAGCCCTGAACAGAAATAATTTTTCATATGTTCCTGGAAGAATGTTGGTAAGAGAATATCTAGGCTCCTATTTGAGTAGCATCACATATTACAGGGCTGTGTAAATAAGATATTTTTCTCCAGCTTCTTGCTCACCCAAGTTTATGTATTTTCCTCAGGACTCAGAGACTGTTTTAGGATTTTCATTTTCATAGGCTTTCAGGGAACAAAGATAGAAGAGTATTATTGTTCTTTCAGTTCCTGTATGTTCCCCTAGCACATAAAATGGCTGTTCTCTCTTTTAAGTTTGTTTATATATAAATTGTATTTGTTATATACTAGCCAACATATGTATGTAATTTAATGAGATTGTGAACTTGAAGTCTATACTAGCTCTAGTTATGGGGGACACTGATGGAGAAGGAATAAAGAGAAGATGCTTCAGGAACATAGACGATGCAAACAAGACAAAAGCCAGATACTAGAGCTGAGGAATTTTCCACACACCCTTTCTCCACCTTTTGGATCTGTTTCTTTCCAGGACTCATATCTTAGGAAAATACACAGTCTAGTGGTATGATAGAACTTGACTATTCACTAATGTGGAGGTTTCCAGAGCTTAACCACAATCTGATGGTGATACAAACTTCCAACAGCAAAACTCCATGGTACTGGTGTTTTCATAGGGGCTTAGACTGAATGGGAATGAAGTTTTATAACTTCTAAAGTACATTAGAAAACAACCAAAGTCTAGGCAGTCCTTGCCAAAGACAACTCTCACTAATGTAACATATTCGCTGAATGTCCCTGGTGTTCCACTGAGAAAGAGAGGGGTAGTTAGGGCTCAGCTGTGGTTAGCTTAGTAAAAGATGTAATGGGATATACATCCAAGCCTTAAACAATGGTAAGTTTGTTATAAAATGATATGAACAGGGCTGAAGATCTGCTCAGTGGGTGAAGTGCTTGATATTCAGGCATGGGGTTAGGAGTTCAGACCCACAGAAGTTCATGTAAAGGCCGAGCAGGTATCATGGCACCTTGTAATCACAGCATTCCAGAGGAAAAGATAGGGATCCCAAGTTCAAGCTGGCTTGCCATACTAGCAAGAATCATCAATATCTAGGCTCAGTCAAAGACCTTGCCTCTGTAAATAAAGTGGTGAGTGATTGAAGAAGACACCAGGCCTTGACTTCAGGCCTCTACACGCACATGTGTGTACCCATATGCAGATGCTCTTCCCATGAGAGCACACGTATGCTAACAAATAAACATGTGTATTCACATGCCATATATACAAAAGAAAGACAGAGAGCAATATATGATGATACCTAATATCAACCTTTTGTCCCCACACATTTATGCATTGTATGCATTGGCATTCATATATGTATACACATGTACAATATGTATGCACATAGGTATGAGCAGATATAATTGGAGCCAAGGCCATGCAGTAAGAAATATGTTGATTCAAATAGGGATGAGCAAAGTAGAAAGGGAAGGTAACTGATAGAAGAGGTAGGCTTATTCTCCAAGAGATGTTTAGGGCCCTAGTTAGCAATCTGCTGGTACTGGAGTATGGTGTATGTATGAAGAGCTGACAAGTCTAGTTCAGGCAAAAACTCCTGAATGGAATACTAGCCATCATTTGTCTTAGAGGAGTTTCTCCCTTCAAATGAGAAGAAAATGAAAATTTGCATCAACACAATACATATCTAGATTTCTATTTAATTTTTCCTTACTGTTTGACATAGCTAGCAAAATGTGAACTGACCTGATTGTGATTGAGTTGACTTCAATGTACTGAATAGAAAGAAATAAGAGGGTTTGAAATCCCATTAATCAAAAGTCAAGCAAAATATTTTAGCTATTATATAATATAATATAATACTATCAACTTTATCCCTGTATGAGACAGTCAGAGCTAAGTAAGGCTGTGCAGGTGTTACTATGACAGTTCTCATCATACACTATTTATGCTACTTGTGATTCTCTGAAAAAGATACCAGTAAGACTTGCAAATCAATGCACTTAACTTTTTACTAAAAATAATGATTTTGTTTCATTTCTTTTAAAAATATTCACCACAAAGGTATAAAAAAGGATCATGGTGAGGTAACTTTCACTGAATCAGTGGAGCTTAATGAAGTACTTTCTAGACTGCCATGTTGCAAGTGGAAAGATATTGAGGGATACAGACCCAAACTCCTTTAATGTTATAATTACATATGTGCTATACTCCCAAATCCACAAGAGAATATTTGTTCTTCACGTCTTAGTTTTAATTAAAAGCAGCATACATAGGCTTCCTATTGGCACACTCATCATTTTTATTTAAGCTGGTTTTTTTTTTTTTTTTTGGTTTGGCAATCATCTACCTACTTATGTTAAAATGTTAACCTACTTATGTTAAAATCTACCTTCTTATCTTAAAAATGTTGCACCTATTTTTTGTTTGTTTGTTTGTTTGTGCTATTGCTACTAAAATTCAGTGGAAAATAACACCCGGTGAGTTTGAACAATGCCTTGTTAGTCTCTATTTTGGAATGCTTGGGTCTGAATCCTCCTTCATATCTGAGATGGATGAGTGACAGTTTGAGTTTATGGTCTGCACATGAGCTTTCCAGTCTCCTAATGGGTAATAGTTTTACAGCTGTGAATAAATGGGGATTCAGTTCATGTTATCCACTGCAGTTCTGTTCTTTGTAAATGCTAGAGAGTAGAAATGTGTGGGTCATATTATGAGTACTATCTGATGCTTTTCTTGTACTTATTTGCTTTCAAAAGTTAGGAGCATTGGTATTTGAGAAAAATAAAAATTCTGAAAAAATTTATTTCTTCCATGTATGGAACTTTTGTAGGTTCAAATTCATTCGCTACAACTGAATTGAGATTACAGGTTTTGCTAAATTTGTTGAAGTATTATAGAAAATTCACAAGCACATTGAATCTGAAGAATTAAAATATAGTTCTGATTAAAACAAAAAACCCGAAGAGAATATTGTGTGGTAGTACTGACTCTGAAATGTCTTTGTCTCCTGGGAAGTTATTTCATTAAACAAGTTCATAGATTTTAGCCATATCTCTGACTTGGAGGCAGTAAAACAACAGCCAGAATATTAGGAGCAGACATGAGATTTAACAAGCATAGCTGGTGTGTTATGACAGTGACAATTTTATATAGAAAAGCAAACATACTTAGCTATTGGCTTTAACACAGAGAGGAGATGCCCAATCTAAAATGCTTTCTTTCACCGCACCTTCACCTAATAAACATGAAAGAATAAAAGTGTCTTTTAACAAAGCAACATGCTCTAAGGAGCATTATCATCTTTGAAGATCTGGGGATCTGTGTGGGACAAAAGACTGGTGAATTTCTTCAGGATGAAAAATGTAGTAAGTTGGCAAGAAGGACATTCAAACTCTCAAAGCTCGGTGACTTTGAGGTAAGGATTGTCCATAGATTAGGTTCATCTTTCCAGATACCTGAGTTTATTGTTCTCTGGCTTCATGGGCTGTCAGAGTTGGAACAAACCTTCTCTCAGGACCTCAGCCAGAGGATCAGCAAGGCATCCACCTGTGTAAGTGCTGGAGAGGTGACAGCTTGCCCGGGTGCAGTGAGATCTCTGCTCGCTTTTGTGAATCTCAGGGTTCCCATCTGCAACAGCAAGAAGACCCTTACAGGGATGGCTCCTTGGTTACTGCCAGCCATTCCTCTGCAAAGATAGCTGTATGCAAATAAACTCTATATAATGGGCCTTTGATGATCCACGGGACAGAGATTTGATTTTACTCGGCTTTTCTTTCCTACACAACCATAGCTTTTATAGACTTGGAAATTCAGACGCTTCTACAGGTTATAAAATACCAGTACTGGGGCTGTTCCATCACCAGGACATTATCCTCTGTCAGGTACCACAGAACAAACAGATATGTGATCTGAACCCTGAAGGATGCCAAAGAGCAGTGTGGCAGAGCCAGGGCAGTGGGGATGTAGTCCAGAGGACACTGAAGAGTGGAGACATATTAAGATATCTTATAATCAATTATAAGAGCCTCAGAATGGGCACCCAAAAGGTGAAAGAAGGGAAGTGATGGCAAATGACGGTGAAAGGAAAGTTCAAGATCATTCAGGATGTCGAACCAGTTGGGGATTTTATTTTAGAAGAGAAGTGATATAAACACGAAAGCATTTTAAGAAAGTGACCAAGTTTTCTTTCTTTCTTTCTTTCTTTCTTTCTTTCTTTCTTTCTTTCTTTCTTTCTTTCTTAGTTTAGAAAGACTGACATGGAATACAGATGGAGATTGGAGAAAAAGTTATTATTACATTCTGCAAGTGAGAAATTGGGATAAGAAAGAGCTAATTAAAGCAGGTATGTGGATAAAAAGATCACAGAAGTTGATGAACAAATAAAAAGCAAACTCAGGTGACAGAAGATGCTGTGAGGATGTGGAGAAAGAAAGAGGAACACTCCTCCATTGTTAATGGGATTGCAAGTTGGTACAACCACTCTGGAAATCGGTCTGGCGGTTCCTCAGAAAATTGGACATAATACTACCTGAGGACCCAGTTATACCACTCCTGGACATATACCCAAAAGATTCCCCAACATACAACAAGGACACATGCTCTGCTATGTTCATTGCAGCCTATTATAATTATTTATTTATTATAAATAAATAACCAGAAGTTGGAAAGAACCCAGATGTCCTTCAATAGAGGAATGGATACAGAAAATGTGGTTCATTTACACAACGGAGTACTATTTAGCTATTAAAAATGAAGAATTCACAAAATTCTTAGCCAAATGGATGGAACTAGAAAATATCGTCCTGAGTGAGGTAACCCAATCACAAAAGAACACATATGGTACGCACTCACTGGTAAGTGGTTATTAGCCCCAAAGCTCTGAATACCTAAGATACAATTCCCAGACCACATGAAGCTCAAGAAGAATGAAGACCAAAGTGTGGGAACTTTGGTCCTTCTTAGAAAAGGGAAGAAAATACTCACAGGAGCAAATATGGAGACAAAATATAGAGCAGAGACTGAAGGAAAAGCCATCCAGACACTGTCCCACCTGAGGATTCTTCCCATATATAGTCACCAAACCCCAACACTATTGTGGATGCCAAGAAATGTTTGCTGAAAGGATCCTGATACAGCTGTCTCCTGAGAGGCCCTGCCAGAGCCCAATAAATACAGAGGTGGATGCTCGCAGCCAATCGTTGGTCTGAGTGCAGGGTACCCAATGTAGGAGTTAGAGAAAGGACTGAAGGAGCTGAAGGAGCCATAGGAAGAACAACAATACCAACCAACCAGAACCCTCAGAGCTCCCAGGGACTAAACCACCAACCAAGGAGTACACATGGCTCCAGCTGCATATATAGCAGAAGATGGCCTTGTCAGGCATCAATGGGAAGAGAGGTCCTTGGTCCTATGAAGGCTCGATAGATGCCCCAGTGTAGGGGAATTGAGGGTGGGGAGGCAGGAGTGCATGGGTGGGGGAATACTTTCATAGAAGCAGGAGGAGGGGGGATAGGATAGGGGGTTTCTGGGAGGGGGAAACCAGGAAAGGGATAACATTTGAAATGTAAATAAGGAAAATATCCAATAAAAAAAAGAAAAAGAAAAAAGCAAAAAGCAGTGGCCTGAAGTAACAAGAGAGGCCTGGGCTTCACACTGCAGGGCTTCTGGAAGAGTGGTTGGGTAGCTTTATTTTTTAAAAGGGAGATTATGAATACCCTTGGGTCTAGATAAGATATGATGAATTTTAGAGCTGTCAGTCATGTAGAGATGTAAATACTTAGATCTGTCTTCCTAGAGTCTTAGATTTAGGTAGGTCTAGATGAGTTCAGCTGAGGGTGATATAGGGTGTTCTAGGGGAACTGGATGGACAGACATAGGATACAAATGTTTCAGAGACATTTCCATTCAGATCTATAACCATTGTTCTACATGGATTGTTTTTGTTTAAATCATAGTGAAGCCTGCTACCCAAAATAATTCTGAGATCAATTCTCTGAGCATGAGTTGAAATTTGTTTCCGGCTTGGTGGCTGAAAAAGTCAGTTTCTTTCACCTTCAACATCTGATGGCAAAGACAGTAGATTGCTTGTTTCAAAGTTAAACCTTTATAATTGTAGGGCTTCTTAGTGGAGATGATGAAACAGGTAAACATATACTTCCTTTCTTACCTACTGTTATCTCCTAGCATAGGTTTCTCAGAGATCTTACAATTAATGACAGTATATGGCAGAAGGGACAGTCACTGATGAGTTAGAGGAAACTTTTCTTACACCAGGAATGATCTGGAGCATGGAAGGGCACAAGGCAGAAACACAAAGAGTCTTTTAGATGAACTCTTTACATACTACATTGTTTTACTTGGCCTCTTTCCCTCATTTGTCCAGTTCTCAAGGCTATCTTGGTTTACAGAGTGAGTTCTAGGCCAACCTGGTCTTGTCTCAAAAAATTTTTTTTCTGTGAACTGAGGCCAGCGTGGACTACAAAGTAAGTTCCAGGGGAGCCAGAATTACTCTCTGAGACCATGTCTCAAATAATAGTAATAGTAATAATAATAATAATAATAATAATAATAATAATAATAAATAATGAAACAAGAACAAAAATAAAAATAAGAAAGCAGAAGCAGCAGCAGAAGAAATACATATTTTGTATTTCAGAGAATACATGTTCTCAGAAAAAAACAGTAACATAAAGGACACGCTCTTTATGTTTTTCTATTCCAAACTCCAGCCTTTTTACACTGACATCTCCTCAGAGAGAAGCATTTGATGCAACTGGTGAATCTGTATTTAAGCTTCATGTCAAATACTAGGGTTTGTTTTATTTATGTTTCTATTGCTGTGATAAACAACATGGCCAATAACAAATGAGGAGGAAAGGATTTATTTACCTGGCAGGTTACAGTCCATCACTTCGAGAAGTCAGGTCAGAAGCTCAAGGCAAGAATCAAGACAGACACAATGGAGGACTGCTGCTTACTGGCTTGTGAGCCTGCTTCTCTACACAGATCAGGACTACCTCCTGCCCATGGGTGGTACCATCCACAATGAACTGGGCCCTCTTATTTCAATTATGACTCTAGAAAATGCCCCACTAGACAAACCGGTGAGAACATTTCTTCTGTTGCGTTTCCTTCTTTCTACATGACTCTAGCTTGGTCAAGTTGACAAAACCCTAGCGAGCAAAGGGTTCATTCTAGGTGTTGTGTATTTTAAACATTTGGATACTGGCATAATGACATTTATACATTACTACCATTACAGTATCGCACAGAGTAGTTTCATTACCCTAAAAGTCTTCCATGCTTCATCTATCCCTACCTCTGTCAAAGTCATATCATATGTATAAAACTTCTATTCACCTTGTAGGATTTAATGGATATGAAAGTGAGCAGATACAAAGGGTAGGGACATGGCTCAGTGAGTAAACTGCTGGCTCCAGAAGCAAAGGGATATGAGTTTGGATCCCTAGCATCTATGTAACAGTGGGGCTGGGTTTCATACATCTCTAACTCTAGTTCTGAGCATGTATTGAAAAACCAAACATTGTAATATACATACCTAGGTAAAAGCCTCATGATGCAGATAACTCTTATTGTGATGCTATATTAATAAACTGAGTAATTGGTACTTCACTGTTATTGCAAAATATTCAGTTTAATTGACTTCCAGAAGGTGTCAGAAATAGAGAATGTAAATCCTACTTAATCAGGTAAATGGATGAAGCTGCATCACTATTTAAGACAGAACATTTCTGAATTCATACAGTCTCCTTTATTATTTGTACCATAAGTGTCTCCTGGTATCTAGGGCCAAAAAAAACCTTTGAATTGGAAGTTATGTCTGTATTTGTATTGAAACACTTTATGAGCTGTATGTGTATGCATACAGCTATGAGAGCATTTGTATGTGTGTGCTCCTGCATGTATGTGCTTGTGTTTAGTATATTCCAACATCTCAGACAGAGATGATAAAACTAGGAGGCCAAGAAGGAGTTAAAAGAGTAAATATATATATGTATATATATATATACATATATATATTCATATTCCTAATTATTACCCCATAAAGAATGCTTGTGACAGAATTAAATAGGGACCAAGAAATAAAAATTAGATAGAACTGCAGTTCATGGGGGACAAAGGATAGGACACATTAGTGGAAACTGGTGAAGAGCAGCTAATGACATAATGACATCAGGGTCCTCATGACACAAAACAAGATCTCTTTTCTCTAATGAAAACTCAAAGATCAAAACCAGCTATGATGTCTGTGTTGTTCTAACTCAATGACCTCTCCCTTTACCGAGAAACAGAAGGATCCAAACAAGGTGTTCAGATTCTAAAAACCAAACAGAACCAAGGTGTGGATATTGAAGTTCAATCATGCTATATCTTCACCTAACTTCTCTCAGTGAATATTTGTGTTTAGAAATAACATTAGATTTAATGGCTTAGTCTCCTTCTTAGGCTGGTTTGAAAAAAAAAAAACTATTCTGGTAGAGAAGATAACTGGATATATAGTAGACATAAATATCACTGTCTAGATGGACAGATGACAGTACCAGAAAAGCTTTGATTCTAAATGGACAGAGGTCAGCATCAGAAAAGCTTTGTCTTGAGATGGACAGATGACAGCATCAGAAAAGCTTTGACCCTAGACTGGATGATGACGACAATGATGCCTGATATCAAAGCAAGCATTTCGTGATCATTTTCTGTGGGCTTGGAACTCTGGAGAATGTTGCATGTTCACTCCTTCATTACTGACAATAATTATTATTACCCATATGACAATGTAGATGGAGAACCAAAGATATGCATCTGTGAAGAAATTTGCATATGTTCTTACAGCTAAAGCACACAAGAACCAGAGTTTGAATTCTAAATGCCTGGTGCTAGAAGTCATGCTCCTTTATCAGACACCTGTGGCACAAGCTTGCCTTTCTCAGTTCCTTTTGGATCACCATGAAATAGGCAGATATACCAATTGTGATGACCTATGGCCAGATAGTAAATTTACACATCTGTGGACCACTTACCTGGCTTTAGAGACATTCTGTGAGATTTTGTTAAGAACCGGGGACCTAAGAGAAATATTTTCCGATCATCAATACTCTAAGAATATAATTTTCTTGTTGGTTTGGAATAGTCACATCAGTTAGAACCGTTCCTAGGTATCTTCCACTGACCAGTTTTGGTTGTTGCCACTGTGTTATTTCTTTCCCTTTCTAGTCATTCACATTCTTAATTAAGCTTGTAGGAACCTGATAAACATTTGGCAGGGAACAAGTTAGTTTCTATTATGAATCCTTTGGGGGGCTTCTGACATTTAATTATACTTTTCTTAATGTGTGTTTAATAGCTGTGTTTTCCTCTTCAAAGTTACAAATAACTGGGCAGTGCTCTTAACGTTACAATTTAGATTAATGTAAAATATAAAACTACTTTTGAGGCCAAAACTCATATAAATAAATACCTGTTATATTTAAACTATGTGTTATAACATCACCATTTATTGATTGTTTTAGTTTACAAATTAACAATAGTAAATAGTTTATGGCTTTTCTCCTTACCATAAATATTAAAAGCCCAATCACCTTTATAATCTGGAAATCACTTTGCTGATGAGAATTCATAAGGAAGCCTACCAAAATTAATCCTCAATATTTTAAGTATGTTCCTTTGTTAGATTATGCTTAATGTTACCAGTTATTTGAAAGTCAAGTATTTTAAAGTATTCATTTCTTTAAGAGTAAGTAGAAAGTTTCTCTCTGTATATAAACTCCAGAGTTTCAGGTTGGTCTTTGCTACCTCTTGAACTGGAAGTATTTGATTTGGATTTTAGTATCACTCTAAATGGCTATTCATTGGGACTGCATTAATTAGTTGTTAGGGTGCAAATATAGAACGCAGGGTGATACACCTGAATATATCATTGCATTCTGACTTAATATAGATGGCTTACTCTCAAAGATTAGATGTGTTTTCACAGGTTTTGACTCTTAACCTCAACCATAAACCCTCATTTTTATCCTGAACATTTGCTGATGAGAGAACTCTAATAGGCTAAATAATATTTCTTTACCTATTACAGAGCCAGGCCATCTCTTTAGGTACAACTTGCAAAGCTCCATTGTAAGCACAAGTCCTCAAAAATTTTACCATGTGATTCATAAACTGTAGTAAGTGGCAATTTTAGTCCTGATTTCACTAAGGATATGACTCTTGTGAATGTAGAGGTAAGAGTGATTCATTTTCAAAAGAAGATGAAGAATAGACAAAAGATGTAAACTGTTGATGAGTCTGAGGTGTGCTAATATGACAGTAGTTCCCCATGGGCCAGTGCAACTCTGTATTACAAGCTTTTCTCTTAGTGTTCTCTTTTTAATGTGAACTTGTCCTGTTGGATGACAGTAGGAATCAGAGATTTCCTTAGGTCTTAGGAAGCTATTATTCTTCTAATATAAAGATCTTTTATTAGCCAATGCAACACAAACACATAAAATTGTCCATATTTATGACATAATATGTTTCGATACACACACACACACACATTATATAATGTTAATATTCAAATCAGGATCAACATCTGTAATTATTCAAACATTAACATTATCTTTATGGTATCAACTTAGTGTCAACTTTCCCCAGCCATCCCTACTTCCTGTCACTAGCTTCTGGTAGCCATCATTTTATTCTCAATTTCTATGAGATAAACTGAGTTTCCATATTTACCTTTCTCTGCCTAACTTAACATCAATTAATGCAACAATTTCCAGTTCCATCCTGATGTCACAAATGGCAGGAGTTTAAGAACAACATTATTTCATTTCCAGATATAGTGTAAATTCAGTGTAGCCATTTGTAGGAAAAAAAATCCAAAATCGATTCACCCAAATTTGCATACTTTATGCTGTTAAATGTGAAGAAAAGTAATAATTAAGGCCTTTCTTCATTTAAGCAGAAATGTATGTGAGAAGTAAGATCCAGGGAAATATCCATCATGTATTTATATTGTGGAATCCAATTGACGGAATTCCATAATACTAGCTGTTTTATGCACACTAATCATAGATGATTATGCTTTCTAGAACATCTTGTCTACCTCAATGACTGTGTTCATATCTCATGAAGAGAATGGTGTTGGATCTTTCAGTTATTCATTTTTATACATATTTTCTATGATAAATAATTTTCCAATGACTAGAAATATCTTGTAAAATTAAATATTCTCATATACGTAAATTATACAGAATAATACTAGGGTGAGTGACTGAGTATGGTGGCATACACCTTTAATCCCAGAACTTGGGAGGCAAAGACAAGAGGATCTCTGTGAGTTCTAGGCTAGCCTGGTCTTTTTATTTTAGAGATGTTATCAGATTTGTATTAGAATCATACTTTACCTCTAGATATGCTCAGAAAGAGTACACTGAGTACATATAAACAGATTGAGTCTTGTGGTATATATTGTCATTCATTTAAATCTTATTTTTTCACATCTCTATATGGTTTGTGTGCCTCTGTGTGTGCATGTTTTTATATGTGTTTTTTTATATCAGCATAAATGCATGTGTGGAGTTCAGTGGGCAACCTTGGCTTTAGGTCCTTGCTTTCAATCTTGTTTTAGTCAGGGTCCCTTTTTGCTCACTGCTGCATATGTCAGTATAGCTGGTCCCTGAATTTCTGGGGATTCTGTCTCTGCCCCCTAATCTCACTGTAACCATGGTGATGGTTAGTTTTGATTATCTTCTCTCCATAACCTGGAGTCCTGAGAAAACTCTTAACTTGAAACTGTCTATATCATGTTGGTCTGTGGATATATCCATGGGGAATGAGGATTGTCTTGATTGATGTGGGAAGACCCAGTCTGAAAGTAGGTAATACCATTCTTTGTGCTGAGGTCCTGTAAACCAGCTGATTACTCAGCATGCATGCATCTACTCTCTTTCTGCTCATGAGTAAAGATGTCACTAGTTGGATTAGGTTATTGCCTTGCTACTCTGTAATGATTGACTATAATCTGGATTTCTGAACTAAAATAAACCTTATAGTTTTATATAAGGGAATATATATATATATATATATATATAATCTTTTGAATGTTGTATTATACATCTTCCATCATATATAATGAATGTTTTTATTGTACTGTTACCTGATACAGCTCCATGAGGCTTCGGGATTTTCTTTTGCTTCGATTTTTTTTTTTTTTTTTGGTTTTTCCAGACAGGGTTTCTCTGTAGCCCTGGCTGTCCTGGAACTCACTCTGTAGACCAGGCTGGCCTCGAACTCAGAAATCTGCCTGCCTCTGCCTCCCGAGTGCTGGGATTAAAGGCGTGCGCCACCACTGCCCGGCTTTTGCTTTATTTTTAGTAGCTTATGTCTAGAAAAGTGTTTGTGTTCACATGCACATTGTAATCTACTGTACCATTGTTTGAGGTAGTCAGAGTTACAGTTTTCTGTCATTAATTCCAAAAAAAACCCAAAACAAAACAAAAGAAAAACCCTGTCACTGTATTTTCCTAAATCCTTTCAGCTTCCTATTATCTCTTTATCTTAGAATTTACTTTAATGGATGATTGCTGACGTATGCAGATTTAATATATGATTTTTTCCAACTCTAAACTGGGGCAAATCCAATACAAAGTCAATGTTAATCATACTTTGGGGTATTGTTCTTTTATCTTTAGCATGTGGTATGACATTCTCCTGATGGAGGGAGGGGGAATCAAACAACATTTCTCACTTGGCTGATGATGAGAAATAACTGATTCTAGTGGTGTGTTCTGAGCTCTGAGGTTCTATGGGTTAGGTGTGTTAAATGAGCTTTCAATTGATCATATTTTCAATTTATGATAATTTTATTGGAATGTTACCTCATAAGGAAAAGAGCTGCATCTATGTTTTATATTACTTTGATTTTTCTAATAAGTCCTATTGGGAACCCTCAGTGAAATAGAAATGGAATATAACCACTGTAAAATATTTTGATCATCTCAGAAGCAGATGCTCTTAAAAATAAAATTAGCATTTGTCATTTTTAAACTTCTACTTAGCTCTTAGGAGATCAAATGCCTATTCCAAGTTTAATAGGATCTTCCAGTGAGAATGACTCAGCTTATGTCTGAGGGCGCAAAGAAGCTACCTCTACTTGGCATTTAGAATTTGTTGACAGCAGAGTAAGATGGCAGCTTACAGATTTTCTCCTCTGACCTTCTTACAGGACCTATTAAGCTATTTGTGCACCAAATTTCACATATGAGAGAGAAAGCTAAGGGAACCAGGTGAGGGACTGCAGTGCTAGATTGTAGTATTGAGAAATGAATGTGTGTTTAAGAAGGCAGGAAGAAAGGACCTTTCTCTAAAAGCTTGTCTTTTAGAGATGACTAAGGCTTTGGGGAGGGAAAATGTACTAAGTCTAGGATTTAGACCTGACACCCAGGATTAGGTCTTTGACAATGAGACCTAGTGCTAGGCAAGGCCTAAGGACTCCTGCTACCAGGTAAGTATTCATGGAGTGAGTTAAAGAAAACAGTAGGCTAGTGATTATGGCCATTATACCACCATTCTGACTTCTTAAAAGCAGAGCTAAGTGTGGGAATAAAGCTGGAGGAAGACTACGACACATAGACTAACTAGCCCAAGACTTTGTTTCTGAGCCCAATTCTTGGCAAGCCACAGTGAGCCCAAACACTTAACAGACACCAAATTCAGGGTCTGGTTCAGAGCCTAGAGCTCACAGACAGCACTTCTGGATCATCCCACATTATCTGTCATCACACATTGATTGTGGCTGGCACAAACTAAAGTTTGGACCCATCGTTCGAGGCTTAGAGCAGTCCTGAGAGATGTTTGTCCTCTTCCTGATACTTTCAGCCCCACTGGATGTGAGATTTAGGTGCAACTTAGCTTAGTGTGAGCTCTGGTGTCAAGAGACTGTTTCCACACCTCTGTTCCTTAATCCTGAAGAGCACAATTATTGCCTGGTCAGTGCTGATGCTGTAGAATATCCCAGGCACCAGACAGACTTGTAGGCCCAAGAGGAAGGGATGCTAATGTCATCATCAAAAGCTACAGCATGTACTTTAGTACACCTTAAAGAAATGGGGCAAGACTTTTGCTTTTGTGAGAGCCAGCTATGACCTAGTTCACAAAAAATATCCCAAGTTCAGATAGCACAGTGTGAACAAGATTCCATGTGTTAGGAGAAAAATCAGGATAGTATATACCAGTTTCTTCCCAGAACTTAGTGCTGAATGGTGAAACCATGCACTGTCAGATCTTTATAACTCCTGTCTTCATTTCTGCCTCTGGAACAGCTCCAACAGTTAACAGTTTTAAATATAGTCTCATCTATTCAGCTTGTACTTATACTTGGTTGCAATGGTTTTGGGCCATAGTCTACCTCAGCAGTAGGCAGCCCATAGCAATGTAGATGTTGGTTCTTCCCCATGGCCATGCTGATGTTGGTGAGTTATAGGTTTAGGGTATGGTACAATAGAGCCATTGTTGCCTTTAGCCAGGACCTAGGCACCTAGGACTTGTTCATCCTTGGTGACTATGCCCAGAGCCAGGCAAACTGGTGAAAAAGTGATAGGATAAGGGTGATTAATGGTTACTGAATTATGTTTGCACAGGAGCAAGAAGTTCGATATGCTATTCCGCAGGGAGGAGATATAGATATAAATAATTAATTGATTTGAATAATAATGAATAATGAATTGATTGCTAGATAAAAAGCACTGGGACCTGGTACTTATGTGAAGGGACTTTGTTTATTATTTCTATCTCCATCTCTGTTTTAACTCTCCAGTTTACCTTCTTAGATGTAACACACTAAAGGCGTCTCATGTTTCCTAAAGGTTTTGCATACAGAGCCAGATCTATGTTCTGCAAGCCAGGTTAATATAAATAAAGAGATTCAAACACAGGTTTTAAGAGTGAATGAGAAGGTGAAGTGAACTGTGGAAAAGGGGACCTATCCAAGTTAGTATAGAGAGATCCTATCTATTGAGATGTCTATAAAGTTTCTTTCATATGTATACTCCTAAATCTTTAAAGTTGGTTTCAATTTTTAGCTTCATCCAGTGACTCTGATACTTAACTACCTGTGGCCTGAGGAAAATTGCTAACATTCTCTGAGCCATTGTTTTACCTTCTGAAAACATTTACTTTGTACATAGGATATCCTTAAGGATTTTAGTAAGCTGTTTGTGTAAAGTGCCCACAGCAATGTCTGGCATACGGTGTTAGCAATTACTAATACTATTGCTGTGGTGCCAGAGAACACAGAAGTAGGGATGGGCTAGGCAAAGGTACCATCCTAGTTTGGGTTTGAATGCTGGCCAATCACTAAGGGTGTAAAGAGGTCTGACTTCCGGGGAGGATGGCAAGACAGTATGGTCCAGCCACCTCTAGGAGGGTGCTTATCGGAAAATCAAGCTCTGAAGGAGCTAAATATAGCTGAAAACAAGTCAAAGGCCTGTATTAAATCTAGTAACACTGGTGAGTCTAGAAAATGGCACAATGTTTTAATAAAGAGAAAGTGTTAAATTGTTCTCTCATTTGAAATATGATAGTATATGTCACATTGTATTTAAAAGATTCATGTCTCAAATGACTAGACAAAGGAAACTCAAAGTGACTGAAAAATAATCACAAAATTAGATTACTCTAGTATCCATTTCACTCCTGAAATTTCATTAATGCTTTGTAAGATTTTTGTAATTTTAAAAAAAACTGTAATTAGCTAATTAGAAGTGAAACAGTATTGCTTGAAAGGGAGAAATTTAACCTTACCAAGAGATGGTCAGGTTTGAAATATTAGTAATTTTGTTTTATAGGCTTGCAGAAAGTTTGTAGGAAGAGAATACTCAGGTCTTTTTTTTTAACTTGTCCATCAGCAAGAATAAACAGAAGAAGTGAGGTACGCTAGTTGTGAGAAGATAAGGGTTAAAGATGGCTGGCTGTTTGGATATCAGGCTCATATCTCTTGCTGCCATTATTTTTGCTTTCTTATCTGCTTCATTTCTCTGTGTTGATAGAGATTATTTCCTCTTCTGCTGCTACTCATTAATGTAATCGCTGAAGTGGCCCAGGACCATGGTGGGTGGGGTGATTATGGGCGGTGAATAGAAAAGAAGAAATCTCAAATCACATAGCTGAAACAAGACAGGCATTTGTTTCTGTCTTTTTGGGTCACATTGTACGTTCATGTTCATCAGGGACTTGGGCTCTTGCTGAGGTTATGTTCTACCATTTTACCTGTTTTCCTCCATATTTCAGCTGATCTTGTATACTCTGAGACCAGGAAATGTAGAAGGGCAAATATGTGTTCCAGTCTCAACACCTTCCATTAAAGAGTCTTCCTGCAGATAGCCCCACACTGAGTTCCCACCTACATTTAACTGGTTTAGTATTAGACACATGGCCAGACCCTGCTGCAAAGATTAATACCAGACAAAATTCTCTATACATATGTTACTAAAAATGTTAGATAAAAAATTTCAAAAGGCTAAATATCTTTGCAATTACTACCAAAGGCACAGGTACCAAGCTACTGACTTAAGAATTAATATATTATTGAGATGATTCCTAAATAAGCAGAAAATTCATAAGTAAAAAAATACATATTTATTACATAACATAAAAGCATATAGTGATATAAAATATCATTTGTCTTTTTTGTAATTAAGTCATCAATCCTGACACTTGGTCTTGTGTTTTCAATATTTCACATTGTAGACCAGGAGTCAGGTCCTGAATGCCTCCATAAATCTTTGATCTTACTGGCCTGACAGGCAATGCTCTTATATAAGAATTTCAACAGAGCACAGAGCAATGGTCTTGACTGCTTAGTAGAAAGACTCATGCTGAATGTTGTTCTTAGACTGTCATAAGATGCACCAATCTAGGTCTGTAATTCAACCTGGAAGTACAATTACCTCTATGCTGACTGAACGAGGAACGTGTGGAGTCAGACTGCTTCATTTATAACAAACTTAGACCTTCCAGACACTTTAAAGCAAGGCCAAGCTTAGAAAAATTGGAGATTTCAAGGCAGGCTGCTTATCATGTTTTTGGTATGTCTGAGTCACTCTCTTTGTTTTGAGGAGGAGGAGGAGGAAAGACGGCTTCTTTAATTCTGATCAGCTTTTTAAAAGATTCACAGATAGTTCCTGGTTTTGAGGAAGAACCCCAAGAAGTCACGTTCACAAGAGAGTATGAGATGATGCACACACCTAGGGTGCCCAGAGCACAGCCTAGCCTTTCCCCACAGGATGTGAGCGCCGAGCCACCAGTCCACCTACTTGAACTCACCCACCCAGGCTATTGCAGACTCGGCTCAGGGGGATCAGGCCTAGGGTTTCCACCTATCTGGAGCAGGGATTTTACCATAAGTGCTGGCCAGGGGCAATTATGGTCTATCCATTTCATGTAAGTGGCTCCTATTCCACAGAGCTGCTGCAAGGCTTCCATTGTACAGTGGTCTAGCAAGTGTCCATCCTTATTTCTCTGATGAAGCTACTGGATCTTTTTTACCCTGGATGCCTCCCCTTTGGAAAACCCCCTAATTAACAATGAGGAGAAAGCTATTCACCCAGGGAGCTTCAGAATAGCTTAATCGTTATAGAAGGACTGAAGCCTTTTCCAGAAAGGTCTTTTTAAAAAGAGAATGCTGAGCACTTCTATTTGATTAGCAAGGGTTTGAAAGATTTCTTTTAAGATGTTAATATGTACAAAGGGAGAAAAAGGCTTTGCTCAATGATCATAATTAATGGTTTGCACTTAGAAAGACATTTTAAAAATTGTTTGGTGGTCTCCTTGTCTTATTTCATCCTAAACAATCAAATTAGAAAATCTCATTTTTTTGAGAAGTCAAACTAATTTTTATGACTTAGGGTATGGAGGATTGACTCTAGGAACTATCCATTGGCATTTTTTTTTAAAAAAAAATCTTTGAAAAATTAATGATGAGATTACTTCTAGTTAGGTCATTTTACATTTAAAGGCAGATTACACCTTTTTACTTTATTGTGTTTGTGTAAGTATGTATGTGTACATGTGTCTACAAGAATCATAAGAGGTTGTTTGACCACCTGGAAGTGGAGCTGCAGGCAGTTATGAGCCTCAAAATTTGGAAGCTGGACTGAGTCTGGCTCCTCTGCAACAGCTGTAAGTGCTCTTACCATAGAACCATTTCACCATTTCTTCAGCAACAATGCCTCCTCCTCCTCTCCTCTCCCTTCCCTCCCCCTCTTTCTCCTCCCTCCCTTCACCCCTCCCCCTCCCCTCCCTTTCCTCTCTTCCCCCTCCTCCTCTTTTTTTAAACAAGCTGATATTGAAAAAGTAATGCTTATTCAATGCTCATTCTGTATCAGATCTTTCATGTGTGTTATTTCCAATGTTCACAAAATATCTCCAAGGGAGAATGTCTTTGTTTATTTCTCTCTCTCTCTCTCTCTCTCTCTCTCTCTCTCTCTCCCCCCTCTCTCTGTGTGTGTGTGTGAGAGAGAGAGAAAGAGAGAGAGAGAGAGAGAGAGAGAGAGAGAGAGAGAGAGATGGGTGCTCATCCACTTTTTCTTTTATCCCCTTGAGAGAGAATCTTTGAATGAACCTGGGGCTTGTTGTTTTTTTGGGCTTCTCTGGATAGATGGCCTGCAAGCCCCAGGGATTCCCCAACCTATACCCTGCCATGCCAATGCTGGGTTACAGATGAGGAAAGCCATAGGGTCCTGGGAATCCAACCTGAGGTCCCATGCTTGTGCATCAAGAGCTCTTATACACTGAATCATCTCTCCATTCTTATTACTGCATTTTAAATGAAAAAAAAAACACATTTATGAAGGGATAGCACTTTGCTTTGGCTTTTCTGTCTACTAATCTTCAGATGTAGAACAGGAAGGCAGCTCTATCAGGCAAAGGGTACAAGAAAGGTGTGGTAATGGAACTGATTTCTGTAGTAAGACTTTTTCCTCCAACTATAACATGATCACCATTTACACTAGGGATTTCTGTGTGTTTGTAGCCATGACAACCACCAGAGCAGGACAATACAGAGATAGATTTATGGTAATGATAATGCAGCTGTTGCCACTGTCACCATGGATTGAGCTATGACTCTCTTCTGCCATGATCCTATAGCAAGTGGATGTTGAGAGATGATGGAGTGTGTAGGAAGTAGAAAGTGAACTGAAATAAGAAGTTTTTATGAGATTTTTCAACCGCGATTAGGTGGGACATTTGCAGTGACCTAAGTCTTTGAGGGTTATCCATATGTCTGTAAGTAATTCTTCACCTATGCTGTATGAGTAACCCCAATAAACTCAAAAGTTCACCAAGTTGAATGTGGTGCGAATCATTGCTTTAGTGTGTCATCAGTGCCCATCTATGATAAATAGACTTATGTTTCTCCAGGAAAAGTTAATCCAGTGCAGACAAGAGAAAACGATGCAACATATTGAGTGAGTGACTATGAAAAGTAGGCATGAAGATTTAAAAATACTACTTCAAAGTAATAGCTCTGCTAAGTTTGAATTTTTGTTATTCAAAGTAAAAGTCTGGGAAAATGGGAAAGGAGGAAGTTTTAAAATAAAATGTTAGTCTTTACCAACTATTGTTATCTAAAAGGATACCAAAAACCTTTAAGTTTCTCAATTTGAGTGTTTATCTTCATTTTATAATGCTCATAAAATGGAGTGAAATATGTGCTGACAAATGTTTCTAAAAGCAACAGCACCCCTGTTGCATTTCTGGAAGGCTAATCAACTTATTAGAACTTCAACAATCTTAGAAACTTTGAGATGTTGCAAGTCTAGAGCCAAATTATCTTAGGACAACTTTAGTCCCCTTGATAGCCACTTATTGTCCTTCTTTGCACCTGAATTAACATCTTCATGACCATTAGATAAATCCTTTGGAATGTTCAGAGTATTAGCTTCCTATCAACCAAAGGGCTAGGATCGCTGTCTGATAAATTCTGAGACATATAACTCTCTCTCTCTAATGCTTTGTCAAAACCTCCTTGTCAATTGTTTTTACCAGTGTGTTTGAAGTATCTTGATTTTATGACTTTATTCTGTTACTATAAAAATTCCACCAAACTATTACCGGGTTAAAACATGGAATTCAGGGCAAACTAAGTCTGTGTTTCTAGGGCATGGTCACTTGTTTCAGAATAAATTCCCCTTTAATGTGAGAGTTGTGTTTTTACATGGAATAAAGTAAAACTTAAGTTGTCCTCTCAAACTCTCATAATGGTTGGAATTTAGACCTGTAACATTTGCAGCAACGTCAACTCAACACTCATCAAGGGTTCTGAATGTCATGACAAGCTGATGAAGAACTCAGGCATTTAGGATGGGCCTAGTTGTGCAAGAAGGAATCCTAAATACTTATCACATGTAGGCCTTTCAATTCATGTATAATTTAAAAATGCTCAATGTGTCACCCTCAGTGTAATAGAATTCTTTAAAAGCCTGATATATTTTACTTTTGACAGATAACATAGTCTGGTATACATGGTCTCCTGTGTAAGACTTCTTGGGCACAGATCATTAATCATCCATTTACAGGTATGGGTTCTGTTGAATAATGTAACTTGTCTGGATCTCAGATATTTAACCTTAAAAATGAAAAAAAAATTGAAACATCTTTTTCATTGCACTGTTGTGAGGATTGCAGGAACTAAGAGCATATTGTAAAGTATTATTGTTAGAAATACTCAGGGGAGTGCTTGCTTCGGCAGCACATATACTAAAATTGGAACAATACAGAGAATACTCAGGGGATCCCAAAGGAAGAGACCACTACTCCACTTGGACCATCTCAGCAAAGCAACTTTACTTTTCATCAGAAGCATAATTAACTCACAGGAATGGAGGAGCAAATACAAGAGGTGGAGACGGCCTCTGCCTGATCCTTAACATAAGAGGGTATATGTGGAGGGGCACTGTTCCTTGTTGGTTGTGGTTCAAACTCAGTCTATTCCTGATTGTCTACTTGTCTAGTTTGGAAAATATCAGGAAAAGAGAAGGAAACAGAGGAGGAGGAGGAGGAGGAGGAGGAGGAGGAGGAGGAGGAGGATCATTCTTTAGTCATCTCTGGTCTAATGCGCATTTCTTTCTTAACAGAGAAAGGAAGTTTGTAATATCTGAACGGGCAAACATTCATTTCTTTTCTTTTTTCCTTTCCTTTTCTTTTTTTCCAAACAAAGAAAGTTGGTTGCATTTGGCTGGGTAAGTGTTCTTGGAACAGGAGGAAAACCAGGCAAGTTGGTTTTACAGATTTTTGATAGAAAATATGGGAATTTAAAAATTTCTTACCTTTACAACACAGTACTTTATAGAACAAAGAATGCTAAGTGAGTGATTGTAAATTGTTTTATAAAATAGCTTGTTATTCAAGAATGGATACTTGGGTAGATAATGGCTATATCTAGAACACACAATTTGAAAATGCAACCTAGCAGTTTCTGCTTTTCTAACTTCTTCCTCCTCCCCTCTTTCTTTAATGTCATTAGGTACAAAGGTAAGTTTCTGTGATGATGTGATTTGTTAAAAGGAACCCAACTCATTGCAGCTCAGGACTGGAGGAATTAGTGGTCTTTAAGTTTCTTTGAAATGGGTTTTCCATCTCAGCTTGCAAATCTTGGGTCAAGGTTGAGGGTGGATGTGATTTAAACATTAAGTTCTATCTAAAGAAAAGAACATATCTCAAACAATTCTAGTAGAAGAGAGTAAAAGAGTTTGGTTGGAACCAATAAGGCCAAGTCTAAAAGAAAATTATTTTAACCTATACTTCAGTACTTAGCCAATGTTTTAATCAAATGTTTAACAGTGTATAACGTTCTTAGAGACCCAAAGGCTCAGAAAGTTTATCTAGCATACTTCCTAAGTCTTCCGCAGGAAATGGCTTAATGAGGATCTAGAATAAGAAAAGGAAGAAAGGAAGGAAAGACAACATGAATAGATAAGAAAATAAGTGATCCTCATCAGAAGAATAAAGCTTGTTCCCATGTGGGCAGGCTGGCAGTAGTATTGAAAAACATTGCTTTATACTGAAATAAGCACAAAAAGGATCTGAGGAAAATAGCTGAAAGGAATTTGCTAATTGACAGATTGGATATGTTAGGCAAGCTATATATAAATAAAGGCTTGGAAACTAGGAGTAATTTGTTAAACATATTGATTCTTTATTGGGCCAATATTTATTTAATATTTATTGTGTGGTTTTGAGATATGACCTCATTCTGTAGCCCAAGATGACTTAGAGCTCACAATGTAGCACAGGCTGGCCTCCAACTTCTGATCCTTCTACCTCAGCCTCTTAAGAACTGGGATTGCGAGTGAGAGCAACCATGCCAAGTAAAAGAGAAAATTGTTTTAACACATAGGTTTTGTTTGTTTTCTGTGCTCCTGGTTTGGAGTCCAGGGCCCTGTGTGTGTTAAGGAAACGGGCTGTGCCCAGAGTAAGAGGTACAGCAGTGATAGCAGCCATAGTCATGAGATTCAGCAAAACTGAGAAGTGGTGCCTGTCAACATGATGATAAGTAGCCTGCTTGATATTATTGTTCAAGAAAATTCATCTTTCTGCCCCACACCAGATGACTTCATTATTGTAAAGGAGAAAATGTTTCATTACAATTAACTAAGGCTTTGATTTGGATGTCTGCTTTACATATACCATGCTCTAGAGTGACGTCTTCACACTGTGGTCTTAGCATCAAAACCCCATCCTAAAACTGCACTTTGGTTAAAATGTCTTTAAGTTTGAAGATTTGGGCCATGTGTGCCACTGCATTTGGGCTTTAAATGATAAATTATTTTTCTGAAATTGAAAGTGAATCATCAAGTCAAAGAACAAATCTATTAAAGGAGATAGAAAGTGGAGCTCTCTTCATTGAACCATCCTGTGTTCCAGTGGGGACTCATCCATTACTGAGATGCCATAGATCTGTTTATAGTCAGGAAGGTTCAGAAATGATAGGAAGCTGTGCATTGTATGAAAATTTTAATTAACAATTTCATCATCAACTTGTCTCATAAGTTATGTTTATTAGGTGTCAACAGTTGCTCTCCAAATGTGGCTTCAACTCAATATAATCATTCTATATTTAATAATTTAAACATTTTATTTAATTATTTTTAACTGACTATCATACTCATATGCAATATAATATGTGCATCTTATGCAGGGAATAATATGATCTTCCCTGCTACTCTCCTCTTCCCCTCTCCTATTACACTGGAGTCCATTCTTTCCAGTTAGACAGCCTCTACCCATTATGTCCCTCCTTCATATCTTCCTCATTCCCTATTTTTGCTCTCACATTTCCAAAGAAAAATGATGTAATAACTTATGAATTACCCTGACTTTGACCGTGGAGACTATTTAAAATACAAAAGAAAAGCTCCACATTCATAAAGAGTCAGCTCATTTATGGTTTCTCTTTCCTTTCTTTTTTTTGTTTTTTTCCCTGCTTAGACAGTGTTTTCATTACTTCTTCTTGACAGTCTGATAGTTAATTTGGAATTATCTTAAGATAATTGAGGTGTGATGAATGTTTCAAATCTAAGTTAAAACTTAGATCGGATAAGATACTTTATCCGATATGCAGATCTCTGGCATGTTAACCTATAAACTTGTTAGTAGAGAAACCTAATCATTGACACAAATAATAGTAATCTCATTTACTAAATGTCTTTTTATTAACAAAATCAACACTAGTAGAAAAACAAAGAAATAAGTGCCATACATATATTGAAAACACACAAAGGCAGACGGCACTATTAACTTTGTCTAACAGAAAGTCAATAGTGGTGACAGTTTTTAGGTTAGGGCTATCAGTTATAAGGGATTGGGGGAACATGTTTAATCATCATTTACAAGGACATGGCAAATTAGACAATATATTTCTATATATCTTTAAAAGATATTAATTTATGTCTTAGAGGAGTTTCTTTCTATTCAAATAGCAGCCTTGAACATGACTAGGATGAAGTGGTGTTCTTCCAATAAACTTGTTAAATGCAATGAGTGCATCAGAGATACTCCACTAGCGATGAATGGAAGAAAGGTCAGATTCTACAGGACCTAGAATTTGTGGTTGATGAGAATAGCAGAGATCTGGAGTGACTTATGGCTTTTATAAGCATCAATTTAGAGTTTTCTCACTTAAAGAGAGAACAATAGACATATGACAAATGGTAAGCTGCCTCTGAGACTGACATCACCAGCATTCATCTGATTTACAATTAATCTGGTTTTTTGTATATTCTCACTTCAAAGGCAGCTCTACTAAGTTATGTTATAAAAGTCAAGGTTGCTATTTTTTGATAGAAGTTTAAGCAGACTCATTTATATTCTGAAACCTATTAAGCCATCACTAGATTTTACATGTATCTGACACCAGAGGTATAATATTTAAAATATTATAGTGATGAGTAAGTTGTAGCCCCTCTCTTTGCTGCAATGCCTAAGGTCTAGCCATGCCCACTGCAGCCTCTTTATCCTCTTAGCAGAAGTTGACAGTAACACCAGCTATAATACTACAGTCACAAAGAATCAAATCCTCCCTTTTCCTTCCACCAGGGTTAAGAGACAATCTGACTATTGACAGTCCCAGTCAGGTTCAGGTTATTGCACACTGCAATAGCTGATGTGAGTTCATAATTTCAATGACAGAAGAGTGTTTCACAGTGGTTCTTTAAGTAATCATCCAGCTCTTCTGTCAAATTCCCTGAAGTTTGTGGTTGTAGTGAGCTGATTATCAGTACCCTGAGAAAATCATTGCTCTATTTTTTTTCTTTAAGTAGAATGCCAATGACCCCTCCATATATATAATTGGCTATATTCCCACTGTTTCGTTCCTTCTTGGCAATCCGTGATTAGTATTATTAATTATTAACAGAATCTAGAGCCACCTAAGATACAAGCTTATCCTAAGAAAACCTGTGAGGGATTACTTTGGTTAGATTAACCTCTTGTTATACCTGTGAAGCGTTATCATGGTCTGGATAATTAAAGTGTGAAGACTCACCCCAAAAGTGGGCAGCAACATGTCCCCGGCTTGGATCCTAGACGGCCCCCAAAGGAGGAAGTTGCCTGAACAGAAACATTTGTCTTCCTTTGCTTTTCTGACTATGGGTGCAATGTGACCAGCTGCCTCGAACTGGTTTTCTGCCAGTACTTACACACTATGATGGACTGTACCCTTGAACGATGAGCTAAAATAAACCTCTTTTCCTCTTCCCCTTAAGTTGCCTTTGTCAGAATATTTTATCATAGCAATGGTGAAAGGTAACTAAAACCCAACCCAACCCTGAGTTTTCTGAGTATAAACTCAGAAAAGGAGTCTACCTTTAGAATAAAGGTGACTTTGCAAAAACCATAATATTTCCTTGACATTAATTGGGGTTGTGGTGAGATCCTATGAAGACAGGATTTAATTTGACAAAACTACATAGGGATATTCTATTAGAGCCTGCTAGGATGGGATTCAGGATCGTGTGCGTGTGTGTGCGTGTGTGTGTGTATGTTGGGGTAAAAGAAAATGCATCTCCATGGTGAGAGTTATATAGTAGGCCCAGAAAGTAGTTGTTTGAATTTCAGACAATGGATAAGGGATCATAGGAGATGAAGCTAAAAGAAGACTTGGAGGAATTTGCTAATGTCCTTGAGAAGTTTTGTTGTAGGGAGACTAATATTAGAAGCAGAAAATGCAATTAGAAAGTACTTGAAAATATATTCTATATTTAATGAGCTCAGAGTCACCACTGGACATCACTTATGAATCACTTCCTCTGGATTATACTGTCAACTTCTGTGTGACACAGTCACTGGAATAAACTTCTTAGTCCTTATTAGACTTGAAGATGTGGAAAAGGATCTGTGCTCTATCTATATCTTGTTCTTGCTGGGAAGCCAGGGACAGCTGGGCCCATCTTGATTGTATCCTAACACATAAGTCAGTGTAGGACAGAGAACAGGGTACCAGATTCATAGTAAGTTGAGATCAGTCTTGTAACCTGCTCTGGGTTTACCTTTCTATTTGAGTAATCAATATAGGAGGCAAATAGTCACTTTATCATCTTTTCTAGCTTATCATTTATTCTAGCTAATGGGTCTATTTCTTTAAAAAAAATCATTGAATTTTGCAGACTACATTAATGCACCCTTTGGATGAGAGAAGTAAAGACCATCATCTTACACATCTGGGTCTCATTTTCTCGTCTCTCTCAGATTCTTTGGGCTGCTTAGAAATAAAGTTACTGTCTATTACAACAGCTTTTCAGAACTCTTTACCTAAAACTGAATATAACTGTCTTGTATCACCAAAGCTCAGTCCTCAGATCTCTTATTTATTAATTATTTTGTTGTTGGTGACTGAACCCAGGTCCTTATACTTGGCACACACACTGTCACCCAACTCAATTATCACTTCCTCTTATTTTTAATAACTCACCTTTATTTTTCAGGTTATTTTTATTTTAAAATGTAATGAGGATGGTTTCTAAATTTACAGTTCCAGTCTTGGGTGCTTCTCTGGCTTTAGATTCTTGACTCAACACCACTCATGACCTCTTCTTGGATAGCTAATACACAGCTCAAATTTTGCAAGACTAAAGCTAAATTATGATTGTCCTACCCTCAAGACATCTGTTTTGCTGTTCGGTTCTACTCAGCTCATGTTAGCACTATCCACCTAGCTCTTTGGGACTGAAACACATGAGCTGACATTGGTTCATGTATTTCTCTTATGCATCACACCCAACAACACTTTCTGTTGACTTTATTTGCAAATTGTACCTATAACTAAACCTATTCTAAAAATCTGCATGTCTGTTCTCCACTGGAACTACTCTTAAGTGCAAATTAGTTCACATTCCATCTACCACTTCATCTTTCCTGCTCCTACGCCCTGATGCTGTTGGCCACCTTTGCTGCATTCCTGGAAATCATGAGCAGTTGAAGGGGAGAAAGCTTCCATCTCCACTTCTAGGACATTTTATATAGCCCACTTCTAGCTTCTTTTGCCTGTATCTATGCTGCTCACTCCAATTCTATAACCACTATCTTTGCTATCCCAAACTTGCTGCAGGTTTTCCCCAGACTTTTTAAAATTACATCTCCCTTTACATCTTTAAACTCTCGATTTCTATGCCTATATAATTTTACTTCTTAACACATCACCATCTGGCATCCTATGTGTTTCACAAATATTTCCCCTCTAGAATATAAACTTGATAAAAAGATGGATTTCTGTCCAGTTTTTTCATTATTGCAGCTAAATTGACCAATGTAATATTGGGTACATTGTAGGTACTCAGTCCAATTTCTGTTTTACTAAAGAAATAACCCTTATTTCTAAGTGATAACTCATCTGACAAGTGAGTTCTTGCTAGTAAATGACAGCAATAATATAGCAAGATTTTAATCAAGATATGTGTCTTCAAATAGGTAAATAGTCCATTTAAACTGGTGCTCTTTGAAGAATGGTATTCCATCAAAAGAATTGACTTTAAGTATAATTTGGTAACAGTGGGAAAGTTGGCTTTAAATCTTTGTATTTGAGAATAGTCTTTTGAATGGAAACAGAAAGAAAATAGTTTTTAAAATGTATCAGCTAACTTAAGTGAGATTCTTGACAATGCAGTATTGGTTAGGAGTTACATAACTATACCTGCATTTATCCTTGTCAGGGATTTCTTGCATGTACTATGGTCTCCTTATGTTGGCTATGACTGCAGTATGTTAAGATGTCTTTAGATATTTTAGTTTTACCTCCATACAAAGCAGTGCTGTGTCTGTCAATAGGAGAGGCTGTTTTAGATAACTTCCAATGGGAGTCAAAGAATTTTCCAAAATGACGCTCATAAAAGAGCCTGAAGATATCACTTAATATAAATCTCTTACATTTTCCAGAATAAATAATGAGAAGGAAGTTTGAAGTTTTCTTACAGTCATGTCGACCCCAAAAGCTGAAAGTAGACTTCCTTTGAGGCACTTGAGGTTTTGCATAAAGCGGATGACTTCAAAGGTACAGGGAATTTTGGTTCAATGAAGTAAAGAGAACTGGAGACCAACCTGTGCTTACTGTATCCTTTGTATCTTGTTATTTCTCTTTATTCAGTTTTAAGAACGATTTTATCATCAACAAAATAACTACATTTTTTGTTATATTTCCCCTAAAATTTTAGAAAAGCTGAAGCTGCTTTAGTCAGTGAAGAATTTAACTGTCTTATTCCTGAATGAACTCGATGTTACTTAGATAGAGAAGAGAAACTTGAAATCTTGCCTTTTTTATATCTTCAAGTATTTTAAATTATGTAGCTAGTCCTATATGAATTGTGAAATTAATTTAATTGTCCCTAAAATTATATGTTCATTTTAGCATATGCTATGGATACATTTTAATTTTATTAATATGATAAACATATCTATTAAGTTAATGAAATGAAATATTATCTGTTTTGTCATCCTGAAAGTTATAATGTATATTTTTAAGAACTATATATTCAAAATATGCTTGTATCATTTTAATTATAATTGAAATAAAATAAACACAAAAAGCTGCAATTTTAAAAGAATTCTTTAGAGCTTGGGGTTTACATTTTTATTATAAATTAAATACCCAATACAGACTTAATGGAAATGTTTCAGGTATTTATAAATTTGATATAGTCCCAGGGTATGCCATTGAGGATTATTCGATTATGTCTGCACATAAATTTGACATGCCATTTTTTTCTTGGTTTACACAGCAAGGCCAAGAAAATTGGTCTGTAGGGAAAGGATTTTTCCCAACTATATTGTCTATGGCTAAATCTGTGACAAGGCCATCACCATACCAAGCATTAAGGTCATCAGAAGTAATTACCAGGGATCCAGACAGTAAGAGCGAGAAGACTGTCAAAACAGAGCAGAAGCCTTGTCTCTGGAGATGCAATTTGCATGCCTATTAATCCCATGTTCACCTATGGGTAAGCTAGATTTTATATTATTTAGAATCATTTACCAAGAATTAAGCATTTACAAAAAAGAAGGAGACATTCAATGACTGAGTGGATAAAGGCATCTTCCCCCCATAAAGTGGAAGGATGAATCCAATTTCCAATTTCCATCTTCACACTGTATATAAAACACACACACATACACACATACACGACAGACAGACAGACAGACAGAGTGATAGTGTGATAGTTTACTGGATAGTTTTTGTCAACCTGAGAGGAGAGAACCTTAATAAGATGCTCCCATAAGATCAGGCTGTAGGCAAGTCTGTAGGATGTTAGATAGACAGCCAGATAAAATGTGAAAAAAAGGATACACTAGTTTTTATTGATTTCCAAAAAAGATTTATTAATATAATCTGAAAATGTAGCTGGTACCAAAAAACCCTTATTTAAATGGAACTCTTACATATTACACAGACCAAAGTAAGTACTGTGGACTCTGTCATCCAACAGAAGAAAAGTAACTTTCAATCTAAACTTGATAAGGAAATAACCCAGTTACATTTAATGCTAGCTTATTCCCCAATGATAGAAAGAACTGTGGGTTAGATAGAATGATATTAATATCACATCTTTTCATGAAAGGTTTGTTATTTGGGAAATAGGTTGGCAAAATGCTTTTATTTGCCCATTTGAGGGCACTTCTTTTATTTGTTGTGATTTCTCACATAGTAGTTTGGGGAGACTCATGTAGAACTATTGAAGTTAATTCTTAGAAGAATGTGTCTTCCAGGTCTTCTGGTATAGAAGATGTTCAGTGGGGTTATTAATCTGGTGTTCAATGGTATGTTTTTGGAAGAGGTGATTGAATTAGATACCTTGGACAGATTGCATAGTCTGAGGTATGAGCACATAGCCCCCTTCAGTAATTCAAGTCCATTGATAAAGGAAGTGGATTTTCTTCAACTCTTCAAAAGAAACATAATCATTGGTATTATTGTGTTGTTTAAGTATAAGGAAATTATCTTTGAAGTATATGGAAAATTTTTAAGGCATAACTGAAAGAAAATTTCTTGTCTGACTAAGCCCTTGTCAAATACCACACATTGTACTTCATGAAGGCACATTTAAAATGCTACAAAAATATTGTAGAGTTGATCATCATCTTTATAGTTTGCACGTTTACATGTGTTGTGCATGTGGCTAAATGTATGTCAGGGCACTCATGCACATCTGGAGTTTGGAGTTTGACTGCTGATGTAATTCCTCAGGAGCTATCAGCTTTGCTTTTTGAGATAAGGTCTGTTATGGTTTGGCCTGGAGTTTACTAATTAGGACAGACTGGTTGGCAAATGAGCCCCTGGGATCTACCCATCTCTGCCTCCAGTGCTAGGAGGTACTACCATGTCCAGTTTTTAAAAAATAACTGTTTTTGAGGATTAAACTCCAGTCTTCATCTTTGCATTTATGTGGTAAGTACTTTATCGATTGAGCTGTCCCCTAAGTCTGGATTTAAACATCTTTAAAATAATTGCTAACCCTTTTTAATTCTTTGTCTTGGCTAGAATCTATTTACATGATAATCCATTGCAATGACAATTGTTACCAAATAAATATAATTTAAGAGTAAGACCCTTAATTTCTTCTTAAAGGGTCTTATCCTTCTAATTATAAAGATAAGTACAACTTAAAGGGCTGTATAGACTTACCATATCAGGCCAATGCAATTCAATTTCAAAGAATTAAGGTTCTTGCCTTATAGATCCTCTCAGATACTAGTCTCTCCTCACTCATCTGTATGATGACCCTTCTTTATGCCTGGTTTTGCTCTATTGCTTTCAAGGAGGAAGATGCTTTAAGAGCTGAGCCAATAAGCAGTCTTCTTTAATGGATGATTTTCCCTTAGGTGACTCTAGCCAGGAAAAATATTTCAGTGATACTTTCTATCCTTAGAAAATCAGAAAAAAAAAATTACTTCTTCAGTGGATGCTGGAGTCAAAGATGCTGATAAAAGGATAGACCTGAACCATTGAATTCCGTCTGGTCATTTTGCATCTTTCACTTGTGTGCATTGGATATATAGCCTATGCTATACAAAGAATGATGTTCTTCATATATGGTGAAAATCCATCTGTAGCACTAGTCACACACTTCTGACAAATTCTTCACTAAGAGTAGTGTTATGTTGAGCTGGACCTGGTGACATCTGTCCAGCTATGTAGGAGGCTGAAGGAGGAAGAACACTTGTGCTCAGGGCTTTGGGTACTATAGTGAAGGCTAATCTCAAAAACAAAAGCCTCCCAACTGAACAGCCAGGCAAAAGTGCAAGTCAGAATCACAAGTGTCCTTAAATAAGTTTTTCTCTCCAAATGTGGGTTTCTTCAAAGATTCTTTAGAGTTTTAGGAAAGAGAGTTCAGTTAGACGTTTACTTGGAGTTCTCATAGCAACATGTTACACAGGGCAATGATCCCTTCAGTGATGATTATTGGCACCTCATAGGTTGCAGATATAAAGCAAAGCACATAGCATGTGTAATTGTAAAAGCAATGTCATCAGGTACCTACATCTTATGAAGGGTGAGGAGGACATATAGAAATGTTTTCATAACTTTGATAGCACACAATGTATTCTGGCTCTCAGCTGTGTTGAGCACATGAGCACAGCACATGGTTACATTGAACATCCAGATGGAGGATGCATTGTCTCCACTGTTCCAAAAGAGATTCTTCAACTTATAATGATGATATAAGACACCATATCTCATTCTTGGGAGCTAGATGTTCTTCTTGGGAATCATAGCAGCAGGAGAAACAACAACAACAACAACAACAACGAAAGTAACAGCTCTCAAAGCAAAAAAGTTTTCTCTTATACTCTCTTGAGTAAAATTTATCAGTTTTACAAATTTACTTGTGTGTGTGTGTGTGTGTGTGTGTGTGTGTGTGTGTGTAAAGGTTAAAGGTGAATTTTCCTCAATCACTCTCTACCTTGTTAACTGTGACAATGTCTTTCACTAACCCAGTATCTTATTGTGTTATACTAGCTGGCCATCATACTCCAGAAAGCCTCTTGTTCTACCACTCCAGCTCTGGGATTGCAGGTACATGCTTTGTGGCTAGCTCCTTTACATGAGGGTTGGGAATCAAATTCAGATCATAATGCTTGTATGGCAAGCACTTGGCCCCCTGAGACATTTCCATGGTGTCAAAACAGATGATTTCTAAGATCTTCATAAGATACATTTTGACAGGCTAGGATACTAACCTCCATTTAGATAATGGAATTTCAGATTAGCAACATTTTAATGTGAGGGAGGCTGACCAGTGAAATAGTCTAAAGTATATCTTGGCATCTTGGCAACTTCTGGGCTAACAGTCTCACAGCTGTATAAATTTTTAGTGAGATTTAAATAAACATTCTAATAAAGAGAAATAGAATCAAGATCCAGGTGACAATGACTCTGAGGCTCTAAATAGGCTGGCAGGAAATGGAGGCAGATGTTTTTGGGGCGGGTAGCCGATGTTAATCACTATTCATAGGCATATGGCATATGATCAGTTTGTTGAATACTTTTTCTCGTATTGCATGTGTCATTGTACGTCCAGATTTTTGAACAATCATGAAGGAGAAAGAAGCAATAATTTTGTGAGATGAAGCTTTTCAAAGAGGATGTCTCAAAATACAAGAAACATGTAAATGTCTACATATAGCTGAAGATATAAGTTCCATTTTAGAAGTTTCAATTATGTCAATAACCTTAAATCTTCACTGATTGTAAGAGTTGGAATAAAGTTACCCTTTTGAGAGCCAAGGTCCCAGAAAGTCACACCTATGTTAAAGATTCTATAAGGCTAATGACTAATCAGAGCTCTTTCAGGGTAGTGGGTTGGAATGTTGCAGATCCAGAGGCAAATTCTCTTGGGATATTTTGAGTTTTTTTTTTTTAATTATTCCTTTATTGTCTACCTCTATGTCTGACCTAACATCTTTTCAACCAACTTGAGGTAAAAATTTTGGAAAATAGTAACAAACCAGCATCTTCTATTGATTTAAAAACAAAGAATGTCATTATGTAGCATTAAGAATGCTGCAACATACCTAACAAATGTCATCATCAGAAAATGTTCAAAAAGGATGCTTTGATTTTTGACTTTCTTTGTTTTTTTTTTTTTAACTATAAAAGTTTATGCCGGGCAGTGGTGGCGCACACCTTTAATCCCAGCACTCGGGAGGCAGGGGCAGGTGGATTTCGGAGTTCAAAGCCAGCCTGGTCTACTGAGTGAGTTCCAGGACAGCCAGGGCTACACAGAGAAACCCTGTCTCAAAAAAAAAAAGTTTATGGAATGATTTCCATGTTGGAACATGGTATTTGGGGCAACCTAAATTTGTGTTGCCAAGTTATGGATACTTACATTTGCCTCAGAATAAATGATCTCACATTCTGTTTTTTGAATGAGAGGTAGGCTTTGTATTGATATATTTTTTAGGCTTATTTAGGTACACTGAAAAATTTCCAGCAGTTTTAAATGAAAGTGATATCTACTGAGGTAGAGAGGCTAGGCACTGAGGCTCTCATGATTTGGGAAATGTCCAGTTTCTTACATGGAATTCTTCTGCTGTGGCTCTGTCTGGGCACAGATGCTACCATCCTGCTGAGCGTGAATGAGATGACCTGAGAAGGAAGAAGAACATATGGATACTGTGCTTCATTGCCCAGGATCAAGGAAGGCATGGAAGTGGGGACTTTGAAAGAAACGCTAGGCAGGGAGTACAGACACAAGCAAGAAAGTTGTGAGAGACCTGAGCTTGCCCCAGAAGAAGTAATCACACTCTCTCTAACCTCATCTTTGAAAACAAACTGTTGGAAGATCAACACATAACAGATCTGTTGCTGGAAGAAGAGATGTATTTGGGTGATATGGTAGATATCAGCCCATGCCTAAGTTCTGTTCTTGAGTTTTGGCCATCATCATGGCTGTGATTATTGGAGGTAGATAGGGAGCAAGTTGTACTTAACTTTCAACTAGTGTAGTCAGAAGCTTCATGGACAAAGGCATTTGACTAGGATTCAGAAACAGACTCAAGTTTTATTTTTAACATCATCTTGAGTTAAGTGGCCATGTTATCATCTTCAACATAATCATTCATCAGAAGTATCACCACTACTACCATAACCATTATTGCCTCTGTGAATAACAATTGGGACTCCTTAGGTACTGTGTTAACATATGACATGTCAGTTATTCATTTTGTTCTTGTTAAATGTCTAAGGCAGTCCTAATGCTGTGACACTTGAATACAGTTCCTCATGTTGTGATGGCCCAACCATAAATTATTTTAAAATTATTATTTGCTACTTCATAACTATAATTTTTCTACTGTTATGAATCATAGTATAAATATCTGTGTTTTTCAGATGGTCTTAGACAACTCCTGTGAAAGGGTCATTTGACAACCAAAGGGGTTGTAACCCACAGGCTTAGAACCAATAGTCTAAGGTGATTATTGTTGACATTATAAAATCTTTTATAAAAGTACAGAAAACTGAGACCTGACTTAGCATGTAAATAGCAGAAGTAGCACTTGATTGTCTTTAAGCAAGAGTTTATGCCTAAATCACTGCATGATATTGCTGTGCCCTTCTGCTCTCTTAATTTTCCTTTCTTCACCCATTGGACTATAAAATGGGAATCAACAATCTCTAAATATTTTCTCATCAACTTCTAATTCCAATTTTAAAAAAGAGTTTGTTTTTAAATTGTGTGTGTGTGTGTGTGTGTGTGTGTGCATTTCATTGTACACATGAAACCAAAACCTGTAGAGGCCAGAGGAGGTGTTGAATTCCCTAGAACTGGAGTTATAGGTACAGGCTGTAAACCATGTTATGTAAGTCATCTGCTGTGGGTGCTGGCCTTCTACAAGAGCAACAAATGCTCTTAACTGCTGAGCCATTGCTGTAGCTCCTCATTCTGGTCTTTGGTTTTCTTTGTGGTGCCATAACTACTCCACAACAATCTCTTAGACATCTCAAGTCTCCCAAATGGACAGTAAGTATTCTACAACCTATCCATTCACTATTTATTCTTTCAATAGTGAAATATTCTTTCTAGTGTCCTTTTAAGTCACATTGTAATCCATGTGTGGCAATTTCTTTATCCTAAAGGAGGTCACAATAAACATTTGAGAAAACAGCAGTGTTATCGAAGATGCTGAAGAAAGTGGGGGACCCGGGAACTAAATAGGACCTTGTAGGGTCATGGCTAGACATATACTTGTAGCTGTAGGCATCTGATTTGCAGCTGGAAGTAACTAGATTAGGGGATTATTAGCAATAAATCTAAGGCACTGAGGGAGTGGGACATTCAAATACAGTGAGCTGAGGGATGGGTTAGATGTTAAGATAGAAAATTTAGATGTAAGAATTTTTATTCTGAAAAATATAATTTAAGTAATTATTTTTACAGTTTTTGATAATTTATTCAAACTGCCTTTATAGCACAGATTTTTATGTGACTCTCAAGTGTCATTTTCCTGAGTAGACTGGTTAAGGAGTCTGGACCAAATCATAGTTTACATATGATTCTATTAAGAAATGATTCCTTGGGGAATCTCTTACACATGTTTCAAATTACCAATTGTCCATCAAACATCTGACACTCTGTAATATTCCTGGTGTCAGGACTGAGAAATACACACATGGTAGCTTATTAAATTTGCCTAGGAATAATGAACCTAAATAATTACAAAATAAGATTTCTTAATTATTGCATTAGACTCTAAATTGGAGATTGATTTCACCAATAACTTTATAATGGTCTTTACTAATCAGATAAAATTAGCTGAGAAGTGATACCAAGCAGCTCAGTGTGTCATCTACAGTGCTATTTGATAAAAACTTCTAGTGTGATATAAACAAGTATCTAATAGGCACTAAACTCTTAATTGTGTCTGTGGCTTAATATGGCTGTGGCTAGGCATAGAATTTTTACTTTTATTTCATTTTAATACATTTAACTTTAAATATCCACATTTAGATAACTTATAGGGTACTGTATCTCCCAATGTAGAGATTAAAAGATAACTCTTCCGGAGTCTGACCTTGATGTAGCAAATCACTATTTTATTATACAACTTAGCCTCTGAATTACACAAAGGGCAGATCTTAAAATAAACCAATTGTGTACTTCAAAATAGCTTGAGGGAAGTAGTTTGAACGTTCCCAGCACAAATTAATAAGAGATGAAATGACTGATGTGCCACTCACTCCTATCTGATCACCGTGTCACTTCTGCCCTCCACAAATGTATGCAATTATTATTCAGGATAAAAGGGAACTTACAACACCCTTTGGGTTCATAGAGTCCTTAGTTATCTCATGCCAAATAAATGAACCAGTTCATTTACTCTCAAGATAGTTTTGGAAAGTCCAACCTGTTCCCTGCAAAACGCAAAGAAATTGTTTGAGATCCTGTGGTTGAAACAGTGAAGGAGTTGAGGGGGGTTGTAACCCCGTGGGGGGCAGCAACAGTGTCAACTGGCCAGACCCCTCCGGAGCTCACAGGGACTGGACCACAAACCAAAGAGTATACACGTGGAGGGACCCATGGCTCCAGCAGTATAAGTGGCTCCTTCAGTGGGAGGAGCGGCCCTTGGTCCTGTGGGGGTTTGATGCACCAAGGTAGGGGAATGCCAGGACAGGAAGGTGGGAGGAATGGGTGGGTGGGTGGGTGGGGTAGCACCCTGATAGAGGCAGGGGGAGGAGGGATGGGATAAAGGGTTTCCGGAGGGGAGACCTGGAAAGGGGATAACATTTGAAAGGTAAATAAAGAAAATATCCAATAAGAGAAAGAAAGAAAGAGAGAGAGAGAGAGAGAGAGAGAGAGAGAGAGAGAGAGAGAGAAAGAAAGAAAGAAAGAATGGATTGACAGCACGTTGAACTTAATACAACTATTTGTATTAAGTGAAACACAGACAATTTTTTCTTTTTGGAAAAATTATAGTTTAAGAAAAATAATATTTGTAAAAGTATCATCACTAAGAAATCTAGAAACTCTAGAATTCTTACCAGTTTCTTGGGCAGTGTGTATTAACTAGGAAGTTCAGTGTTCTCAATCTGGACAGTGTGAGTTCTGCTATCAAGATCCTAGCCAGCTGGCTGTTTGTACCTTCCATATCAAACTGGCTGACTGTTCTTTCTTCCATTCTAGAAAATGGTGGTAGTAGCCCAGCTAAATATTCTATTTCCTGCACTGTCTGACTCTACCAGCCAAATGACCTTGAAGAAATCCATTATTAAGATCTCTTATTTTTCATTTGAGGTTATTACAATGTACTTAATTATTCACGATACTGAAGTGCCAATCAGGATGCACTTGTGGCTATTCTGTCCACATTGCTATAATGGAGAGGTATTGCTGTGATTCCTGGAGAGGAATTTAACTCAGCTGTTTTTCATAGAGTGCATGCAGAATAGGTGCAGAACCCCAGGATGCATGACCCAGTGCAGACACCCTTGGTCATGTTTGTTGTTCAGATTCTGTGATATAGGAAAACCACAGAGCTGTAGTTCTGTATTATGACATTCATCAGATGATCAAAAGAAACTTCTAGAAATGACATTATAGAGTCTGTGGAAATCCGCACATCTTGAGACAAGATTTATTTATTAAGGAGACAGTGCTTGGCTGGAAGTAAATTGATGGAGGGGAGTGATTTAAATAGGAACCTTAGATTGAAAAGACGGCACCCACCCTAGTTATCTGGTATAAAGGATAAGGGAAGGTGCTTTCAGTTCACTGAGTTGGAGGTATTTGTTCCTGGCCAGGTTCTCTCTGTCACCATTTTCTTGCAAAAATGTGGTGCAGAGAAGATGATGGCTGATAGTCTTACTCCCTTAAAAGGGAATTTAGCAAGCAGAGACTCCACCCTATAGTGCTGCGAAAATACTTGACCTCTTCAGTTTCACACCTGAGTCACTTCCTTCTCAGAAATTCTTTGACTACTTTATTTTTGAGTAAGGCAAATGTTTGTTTTCTTTTATAACAGTTCATGATAAGCATACTTTTGGGGGGGCTGAGAAACCAAAATTTTATTATTGTTATTGATAGGTGGCTTTGCTTACACGTAAAGATTGATATGTTCTCCTGCACATTAGCCTTCCATTGCTTTTGTCTTTAATATAGCTATTGATTTAAAGAAGTGTTTAATCTCAAGGTATGCTACATGTTTCCTATAATTTCACCAAAATATTTAGTGATGGATTGTATAGACACAGATTTTATTCTTACTACTTGGATAAAGAAACCTACAGATTTCTGTGATCTGAGTAGTGTCCTTATGTAAGTTAGAAAATTATTTATTCCTATTGTTTTTGTTCTTTCACCCTATTTTCCCATGTCTATGTAGTTCTGGACTACACACATACAAGTTTGACTTCTTGTCCCTCTCTTCACCTATCTCATACCTTACCTTACATTTGTATTATTGGCATACTTTTGGGGTAATTTATTTGCAACCCACTTCTAGCTCATTAAATTTTCTTTCAGCTATGTCTGATTTTCTTTGTAATCTATCTGCTAAGTTTTACATTTTTATTTATTTTATAATTTCTAAAAATTATTTTCATTTATTTAAAAAATTGTTTAATTTTTATACTCCACTTCTTTCATTTAGTTACACTACTAATTTCAATACATGGACTATTTACTGAAGTATCTGAAAAAGAATCATTTCCTATTCTTTTTCTGGAGTGTTTGATTGTCTTAATATACTGGTAGGTGTGTTGATTTCACTGCCTGTTACCAATTACACTCATACACTTTGTAATTTTCTACTATGAACCTTGACCTGAGAGAATTCTTTGAGGTCTGGATACATTTAGCTGCTGAATATTTTCATTGTCTCTATTAGTCACCTGATCATGATGCCCATTTGGTACCACTTCATAGTCTTTGTTAGCAACATAACTCTGAGGAAATGAAGTTGAAATAGATTATAAGAGCAAAATTGTGCTTTCTAGTCAGGGAGCCTTGAGGAAGGGAGCCCACTTGTCAATCTCTCCATCTGGTAGATTTAATTCTTATTCATCCTCCAGGATTTTCAAGAATTGTATGCAAAGATCGCCTGTTCACCCCTTCATTTGATTTAGGTCTTGATTTCATTACCTATCTTGTAGGTTTTTGCACTACCAATGGGACTGAAGCCTAAATGAACATGGCTGGACACATGCTTTCTGGGGAAAAGTTGATTTTCAGCTTCTACTTCCAGATGGCTTCCTTTGCACTTGCTTTCAGCTTCAGAACATGCTTTGCTTTCTTGCTTTCCCAGGAAATTGTCTAGCAAAAATGTTTTCATTGCACTTTTAATATTTTAGATCAAGAGAGCAGTGCTCTTAGGATCTGGTATAAAGGATGAAAGAGGAACACTTTTAGTTGCTTATTTGACGGTATGTGTTCCTGGCCAGGTCTTCTAGGTCACACGTGTCCTACACAATGTGGTGGTCAGAGAAGTTGATAGCTAATAGTATTTCTCCTTAAAAAGGAATTGGGCAAGCAGAGACACTAACCCACTATGCTTTGAAAGTAGTTGACAACCTTAGTTTCAGACCAGAATTTCTGCCCTCTCAGAGCTTCTATGATCATCTTCTTTTTGAATCAACAGATGTTTATAGTTTTAGAAAATAACATTCATCTTCCTCCCTAGGTTACATGGCTGTTTCTCACTAGAACTGACATTTTTCAGGGGACTTCTTTAGGAGAGGTATGCCTATGGTAGTGGCCATAGGAACCACTTGGAAGTGTATAAGATGAAAAAGACAAAATGTTAGTATACTGAGTGATACTTTTGAAGATCAATTAGGATATATATATATATATATATATATATATATATATATATATATATATA